>VZRE01016166.1:367688-448611 GCA_013396775.1 Cephalopterus ornatus | reverse complement strand
GGGCGGGTCGGCCAGGACAGCGGGGGCGGCATCTAGCAGCGGGACGGCCGCGGAGCGCCGCACTCCCTCACTCCTTCACTCACTTTCCCTCCCTCCCCGCAGGCGGGCGGGCGCGGCCGGGCGGGGCGCGGGCGGAGCGCAGCGGGCTGAGGAGGCGGAGCGGGGCCGGCCATGAGCACGCAGGCGCGGGGCCAGGGCGGGCGCAGAGCGGCCGATCCTGACGGCGAGATGCCGGCCACCGAGAAGGACCTGGCGGAGGACGCGCCGTGGAAGCGGATCCAGCAGAACACCTTCACTCGCTGGTGCAACGAGCACCTGCGCTGCGTCAACAAGCGCATCGGGAACCTGCAGCATGACCTGAGCGACGGGCTGCGGCTGATCGCGCTGCTGGAGGTGCTCAGCCAGAAGCGCATGTACCGCAAGTACCACCAGCGGCCCACCTTCCGCCAGATGCAGCTGGAGAACGTCTCGGTGGCCCTCGAGTTCCTGGAGCGAGAGAGCATCAAGCTGGTCTCCATTGGTGAGTGCGTCTCGGGCGGGCGGCTTTTGTTGTTTTCTCATTTTATTGTGTTTTTTCCTGCGCCGGACCTTTGCCTGGCGAAGCCGTGACGGGCTCAGGGCGGTGGGGGCTGCGGGCTCCGAGCTGAGGAGTTGCTGCAGCTTCTGTCCTTAAAGAGCTATCTGCCGTGGGGCTGCCTCACAGCCCGGCTGTCGGGGCTGGCAATGCGCTCCTGTGCTCCTCAGCGTCTCTCTTGGTCACTACTTCGTAGGTGAGGCTTTGCTTTCTGGTCTTTCCCGAAGAAAGCCAGTGCTAGAGCACGTTCTCTCCCTGTGCAGTCAGTTTCCCCAGGCACTGACCCCTCCAGCAGCCCGGCAGGAGATGGGACTGGGGCGATGGCTACCTTAGCCGGGCGTACCTGGGCTCTGGCGGATTGCTGGAGCCAGACTCTCACAGCTGTGCGAGATAGCTGCTGCCGTAGGTAGTACAGGAGAGTGAGGAGACTTTTCTTACTCACCACAGCCCAGTAGATGATGCCAGTGTTCAGATTAGTATTGATGCTTGCCTAAGCACAGTTGCAGCTTTTGAACAGGATTGCACTTTCTCCTCAATCTTTCTGTTACGGTAGGAAATGTACAAGGAATCCTGCTGACCCCAGGCAATGGGTGCTTTGAGGTACCGCCACCCTGGCTGGCATGACATTTGCCTTCTGTTCCATACTGGAGTGTGTAATCGGTAGATAACTGGTGGTTTGCACAGGAGACGAAAGCTACTGGCATGCATGTCAGATTTCAGATGATCCCTCAGGAATGCATGGGGTGACCGTTTTGGGAATAGCTCAAGTGTGGCCACAACCGTAGTCTGTAAAGCAGTAATTTGAATGCCTGAGAGATCTCTGGGAAGGAATGTGACTACCTTTTCTAGCTCTTTGCCAGATAAATCTAACTACTGCCTCCTGATGACTCTGGCCTCGATGAATTGCACAGCTGAATTTGGGTGAGTGCAGCTCTGCTCAGTTGTCTAAAACTCTTGGCCAAGGTGAAAGCTGTTTCCCTTCAAAGGATTCAGCAACAATAGCAAGACAATAGAAACTTCTGCAGTTTAGGGGAAACCTACCCCTCTCTGAAAAATCTGTGGCTAGGTGGAGTAGCTGGGTACTCTACTAATGTGTAAAATCAGCTTTGGACAAGTAGAAGTGAGTACTCTTGCGTCCCAAGTGTCTGATTATCCTCCCAGGGCAGAACACTGGACGTACTTGCAGCTGGGAATGGAGCTGGTGCTAATTATTTACTTAGAGATGAATTCACTTCTCACACGATGGGGTTCGAGTTGCAGCTGCTGACTCCTGGGCTGAGCTTTTGCTAACGCCGGAGCTCACCTTTCTGCGGCAGCTGCTGAACTAGCTCCTTACAGCCACAGCCAGCGCTCCTCTCTTATTGTATTGTTTACTCTAAAAGAATGTTGCTGCTCCAACTGCCTTCCTATTTGTCTATGGGACTTCCCGACGGCTGCGGGTTTGGGAGATCAAGGTTAGTCCAGCCAGGTCTGGCTTCCAGTGACTTCCTTTCTAGAAACGCTGCTGCAGCAGCATGGCTCCCTTACAGGATTAGACTGCGCTGCAGGGTGGCTGTCATTTAAGACGTATCTAATTGTTTTGCAGCTTACTTTTGCATTTTGTTGGCTATTAAAAAAACAAATAAAACCCCCCCAAACCCTGAGAAAACTTGTAACTTTGGCAGAATGGAATGACTGTGACTGGTAGTGCCTTTGCCATGCCCCAGAATCTGCACAAAGGGATATACAGCCCCATCCATGCTGTGCCACCCAAGCTGGAGCCAGGAGGTAGCACAGGAGCTCTACTGTGCAGTCCTGGATATACTGAGCCAGTCCTGAAGAAACATCTTGAATGTCTTTTCCAAAAAAGATGTTCCAAGTGAGCCTTGCAGTGCTCCACTGGATTGAAGGTCCTCAGCACCTCTCCTGCAGGCACAGCATCTGCTGGAATCACTACCTGCTCCTGCTGTGTTTCTCCCTGCAGGTTCTGAAGAACTTGAAGCTTTCTTTTTGTTTCTACTGTTTAGTCTCTTTTGTGTTGCCGAACAAAACCAGGACCATTGCAGGTCCTGGAGCTAAAGTGAAAAAAGGAAACCAGTAAAGGCTTTAGGTGGAGAACTTTTATGACCACGTTGGTCTGTAGGGCCTGGGGTGTTTAGGACCAGCTCTGAGCCAAATCAACTGGGAAAGCCTGACAGCTGCACCTGCTAAATTTCTGGCATTAATAATGCCATCAGACCTCTGCTAAGTGGATGCAGTAGCTGTTCCAGTTATTATTTAACTTCCAGGAATATTTTGTAAGACATGTATTATGGCTCAGCTACTGCTGCTATACTACAACCACACTAAACCTTTTCAGTAGCAAGCTTTTGGCATTCAGTGTTTGTCCATTTAAAATAAGGCTGCTTATAGGCAGAGAACTTTGTTTAATTTACAGTGTTTGATCACAACCCTTTCTGGATGCACATTAGCAGCCCAACCTCTCCTGCTCCTGTTACCCTTGTTTAATGTCTGCTCAAAGTCTTTTGGTAGTTTCAGAAAACTTTTCTTCTAGGCATGAAGTTCCTTCAGTGCAAGTTTGACTGCATGTGTGATCTACTGTAAAAAAAGGCCATGAAGCATGCGGGTGCTTTGTGCCATCCAGCAAGGATGAGACTGAACGGTCTGAAAAAGTTGCTGTGGGGGCAGGTGACTTCATGGAACCTTCTGCTCAAAATGAGGTGGCTGCTGTGCTGCTCAAGTGTTAACAAGTGTTAAGTCTAGCTTTTTTCCTTGTCTGCTAGACTGAGATAATTGCAGATTCCTGGGTGCTGAGTGGCATGTGGCATGACAGGCACTGAGAGTAGGATGCCAGGAATGCAGAGCACAAGGGCTTTGCTCTTGGCTGAAGGGGCTGATCGACTCTACAGATTGCTTAGCAGAGAAGGGAGGGGGGTGAAGCTTATTTGGCACTGAGCTTGTCCCTAGAAATCCTGATAACTGGCAGTAGGAGTCAACTGATTTATCTTAGAAACAGCAGAGTTGGGTGTCTGAAGCCTGGCAAGAGGTTTTGGGCTGTGACCTGCCAAGTTGCCCCCAAGCTTGCAGCCAGCATGTCCTATGTGTGTACTCTGATGCTGCTCAGTGCCTGTTGACAGTGTTCTCATGGCTACTGCTTGCCCAGCAGCCTCCTGTCACTGGCAGAGGTGGAATGGCTGCCAAGCTGGCTTGTTGGGTAAAAATGCAGTATTGGGCTGCCAGTCAGACTGATCAAACTGAAAAACGTGGTTTCTCTGCCAGATTGCACTTTTACTGGGTAAGTGAGCTGATCTGGCTTGCCTTGCAACAGCAGGATGTCAAGTGGTGATGCAAGTAAGTTAGATGGGCAGTGGCAGGTCTGCTGTCTTGGCGTTAGGATCTGGCGCTGGCCTTGGCTAGAGCTGTGTGATTTGTTTTCAGGTTTGTCTTTGTGGTGGTCCTGAGTCCCACAGCAGTGCCTGCAGGGAGTTGAGTTATGCCAGGAAAGCGATGGATGAGGAGACGATGGGTTTATAATCATGGTCTGTTGGTACTTGCCTCATGGAGACTTTGGTGGTCTTGGAGTGTCTCAGCTGCAGGAGTACTTCTGGAAGGGCTGTCTCTGACCGAGCCTAACCTGTGTATTGGGTGGGGTTTTGGTTAATGACCAAGTACTTGATGCACTCGCTGTGGTCTATAGTGCAGACTTCCAGTGTGCACTAAAGGTGAAAGTATCTTGACCTGTAGTCAAGAAATCTCATTATTTCCATCTTGTGGAAATCTCATTTTAGGAAAATGATTGAAAACCAACTTTCTTCCCTAGGCTATTGATACACTGAAGAGTGACAAAACAAACTTTACATTTCTAGAGGAAAACTAGTGTCTCCTAAAACTTGGTGAATGTGTTGTCCTGCAACACCTAGAGCTAGGTCCTTGAAAACTGAAAAAAAGAAAAATGTGTTTTTAGCCTGTGTACATTTAGGAGCCCTTCTGTCTCACTCCATGTTTTATTAACACATCATAAGGAGGTAGTCAAAATACACTTGCATTTTGTCTGCCACTTATCTGTGACTTCCCTGGAGGCTGTTTTCTGGAAAATATCCAGTGTGTCTTGGAAGCAGATTTCTGCTTCTTGGAAATGTGACACTTAGTCCTTCCCCTTGAAAGTAATTTTTGACTCTTGTCAAAAATTTTGACAAGACTGGCAGTGGACATCACTGCTGGAGGTGGCTTCAGCTTCAGAGGGTGCTTGGTCTCCTCAGGACCTTCTGTTTCAGTTGTACTGCTGGTCTAATGAAAAAGTGCCTTTGTCTGAACTATTAGTTCCAAGTTACAGGAAACTTTAAGGTAGCTTACACAGACTGTTCTTGCATTCTTTTACATATGAGCGGAAACTTGTAAAGTGATCAAACTTCAGTAAAATTACTTGGGACCAGTTAGACTAATGTGCTAAACAGCTTTTTATTTAAGGCACTGAAAGCTATGCCAGCTATTCAAGAAGGACTGAAGTCTTAACTGCTCCATATTCTAATGCCATGTCCTGTATTGACTTACATGGGGATGTTTAAATCTAAATTGGTTACGATAACTCTTTTCTAGCCTGCAGCTGGAATCTAAGAAGGTCGTTAGCCTTGTGTGTGGCCGTGCTGCTATGTTGCCAGCATTGTTCTGTGTCTGCTCCAAGCAGTGGGAAGTAAAACAATGGTCTCTGAATCCCCCAGGCTGCAGAGGGATTCTGTTTTCTCTCTGCCCCTCAGAAACAGACTTTGATGTGCAGCTAGTTTGGGCCCTGAACAAGGGTCTGCCGAGTTTAGACCACTAATGCATGCTTAGCGAGCTCACCAGAGTGAGAGTGTATATCAGGTAATGCTGGTGTGAACAGACCTCTGCTGTACTGTGACACCAGGTCCCAGCCACCAGCATCAGTGGGATCTGTATTCCTTTACTACCTGGCATGATACTCAGCTCATGAATATGGCATCTGACCTGTAAGTCATTGCAGTAAAAGAGATGCAGAGCTCAGCAACCTGGATTTTGGCTCTGTTAGGGCTTGGTACAGTGTGCCTGAGGAGCCTGTCACAGTAGCTCTCGCTTACAGAGTGTTAAGCCTGACTCTGGCTGTTGGTGAGGTAGCCAGGCTTTCTGTAGAGAAACCTCTAAGTCCCTGTGGGTGGAAGTATTTGGGGATTGGTAGCTGCAGTCTGCTTGGATGCGGCAAGAAAAACAGAATCAAGTATCAGACCAAGTGTGTCTCTTATGGAGGAAGGAAATGCTGTTTGGCTGAATGTTAACTGTTAGTGGAAGAATCAAAAAAAAAAAAATCTGTAGAAAAGGCTAGGGGAAGACACTGTGCACCCTTGTTAGGAGACCCGAGTGGCCTGCTACAGCCTTAAAAGTATGGCACTGCTTTGTTTTGTTGCAGGTTGAATTAATGCTAATAGTGGTGTTGTTTTTGGAAATAAGTGTAGCAGTTTTCATGAAAATACTGTGTCTGTGAAACTTGTGCTAGCTGCTTCTGTATCTTTTCTTAATTGCTGGGGGTGGGAGGGTGTGTGATAGAGGTGGATACTCACCCACCCTCTTGAAACCACCCACTGGGTGGGATAAGTGGAGCTACCCTTGCTTTTCCTAGGAACTTGACCTCAGGTCCAGAGTTGTCAACTGAGATCTGAGGTTCTGTGCAATGGGCTAAGTGAGCTCTGCCTGTTGATTTGGATTAATGTAATGAAGCTCTAATGAAGTTTTTCCCCTAGGCCTTGCTTCTGGGGACTTGATGCTGATTTTTTTTTCTCCCACAAGGCAAAAGTTTTTGCAGCTTGCAATCTGCCTGTTTGTGTTCCTCCTGAGGAGGAACCGGTGCTCTGTAATCTGATAGTGAGGACTTTCTTCAAGGTCATAATTTGGAGATAAATCCTAGTCCTGTACTCGAAAGCCTTGCAGTAAGTGTATGTTGTATCTTAACCAGATGGTTCTCTGGACTCTGATGTGGTCACTAACCTGTCTGTTAGATTGACTTTCTGTCTGTCCTGCAACTAATTTTGAGTTTTTAAGCTGTCTGCATAGTATCTGGTACATCATAGTGAGGCTTGGATCTGCTGCGGTGGGCTTTGGCTTCAGCTCATGGATTGCAATTCCTTGTGTAAGCACTATTGTACTGTAAGCAGTTGAGGTCTAACATCCATAGTAAGATGTATGCAATGGCTAGTTCCTACTGTGGTGGTACATGGCAACAGTAACACAACTACTGCAAGAATATATTGGATTTTTTGTGTTAGTGAGAACAAGCTAGAACACTTCAAACAGTAGCTGAGCGAAGCTTTGCTCAAGTTCCTGGGGAAGCAAGGGTTTCCTGACACATCTTCCCATGTGCTGAGTAACCCAGCAGACACTGCCCTGGGCTGCTTGAGGGTGGGCAGAGGGTGGAGCAGCTGGATCCTCTCACCCCTGGTATGATGGGTTGGGGTTGCTTGGACCTCCTGCTGATACTGGTCTTGAAAGAAGCCATGTCTCTCTAAACTGTCTGAAAAAGTGGCCACACATACAGCTGCACTGTCTGGTTGCTAGTGGTATGCTTCCCCTGAGTCAGAGAGGTGATGGTTCTCCTTCCTTACAACCCGTAGAAGTAGACAATGGGAAGGAACCATTAGATTAGATTGTACAGAAGGCAGTCTCTAACTTTAAAGCATAAATTCAGCAGTTACCTTCAGAGTTAATTTTTCTGGGTCACTGAAATATAGCAAGTTTTACTGATTAGGCTGGTAAGTTGGTAGTGGCAGAGCTTTGATCATCTAGGCCGGGGTCTTTCTTGCAAAGGGACAAGCTGTTTTCATCTAACAGCAGCAGCAGGTTGCATGAACTCTTCTGCCAGTGTTACCCAGTAACAGCACAAAAATCACTGTGGGCTGCAATGACATCATGGGCTGTGGCTCCTTCTCCCTTGCTTCAGGCCATGTCATAAATCATGATGCATTTATTTGTCAGTGCATTGAATTACTCCAGCCTGAGCTGGCCAGGCTACGTGGCAGCACAGCTCCCAAATGATGGGTCCTCTGGGGGTGAGGTGGGCACAGGCTGCCATGCTGACACCCAGGCTGCCTGCTGAGAAGGACAAATTGGGCAAGGGCTGTCTCAGCAGCACATCCCAGTGTTGCCCAGGCACATTGCTGCAGGTGGTGCTGGCATGGCGTGGGTGCTGTGCTGAGCAGCCAGGCAGAGCCTGTCAGCTGCCCTCTGCTCTCCCCATACTGCTGGGGTGGCTCTTGCTGCCTCCTGCTTGCCTGGGTGGGGTGCAGACACTTGTGACACTGACCACATCCCTCTGCGTGGCCGCTCTACTCTGGAGCAGCAGCTGAAAGGAATGGAGCCACCCTTCCTGCTAGCCCATGGCCAGTGTGCTTCCATCCGCTTTTTGTGCCAAGATCTGGTGTTTCAGCTCTCTGTGCTGAAACCTGTGCAGTGAGCTCTGGGCTCTGAAATGCCAATGCCTGTGCTTTGCATGGGTGCTGTGAGCACATCTGGACCTGGGGGCTGCCCCTGCCTGACCTGGGAATAGGATGCTGGTGGCTGCTCTTCTCCACGGCTTGCAGCCCACGGCAGTTTTGGGCTACTCTGTGTGCTTGTGGCTGCCTACTGGTTTTGATTAGTCTGTGGTTGCTATTGCGAGGAGACAATGTATGTGTCTGTATTTCTGAGCCTATATGAAAGGGCACTCTCATGGTTGGTGGGCCCAAAATCAGCTGTAGGTGGCAACTGGTAAGCTATGGTATGTACACAGCTCTGAAAGTCTGCTCTGGAGCCCTGCAGCAGAAGGCACGGCTTACGGAGCTGTGCTGAGCAAACACTCATGATACGTGCATCTGAAGGTTATTCAAACACAGAAGAGGAAATACTGTTCCCCTTGGCTAGATACTAACATGCTCTATCTATGCTTCCTTTAATTGGTGTAATTAACAGTTTTGCATTTCTTTTCTCACAACAACCTTGCAGTAGTAGGTGCAGCTGTTTTAGTGGACTTTCCATAGGCAAATACTGGCAAGCCAGGTCCTGGAAGTAATTTAGGTCTCAGTGCTAAAACACTGACAGGTACATCTTGGAGGTGAACTTTACCTTTTTGCACATCCTCCCTTTGTTATAAGGTGAGTGATAGGAGCAGATTCCCCTGATCTTGGACAGCAGGAGCAAGGAGACTGAGTTGGGGGGTATGTGCAGGGTCCTGCAATTATCTCTGCATCTTCCTTGCTGGGAACTGGCAGTATAACAAATACACCTTGTATCTGTCATAGTGCGAGACACAAATCTTGGATTAATCTGTCTGCTTTTGATCCTTGCTACAGAACAGGAAACGCTGGCTCGTTAAACAAAATTGGTGTCTAACTGTTGTTTTGATGGTGCAAGATATCAAGTGTTACCTCACCATCACAGCTAGACAGTGAATTTCTGCACGGTTTCCTTTTCTCTTCAAGACTTTAAGTAATTCTGCTTGTCAGTCCCCCAAATAATCTGAAGCTCGGACACCTTTGAGCCTGTTCCAGCACCTGGGTCCCCCTGCAGAGCTACTGTTTGCTGGTGTCACTCTAGTTGCGGTGGCTCTCTGAGCAGTTGTCACTTGCTCAGACATTGCTTGTTATCAAATTCCCTTGTGGAGGAAGAATTGGTGTCTGAGCAGACTTAACATACAGGCTGTGGAAAGATTGGGCATGCTAATCGTGTTGTTTCAGCTTTGTTCCGGCTGTTGATTAACAGTGTGGCTGCATGCAAATATCCGATAGCTCATGTAACCGCTGGAGCAAGATCAATGATTTAATTAAAAGTCAAATAGAAACAGCTTTAGTAGTCTCTGGGGATTATTTCTTTTGGTAGCTCTTTTAGGTGTGTGGTAAAAATGCTATGAAGAAGTAGAAAAACTAGGCTGGTGACTGCCAGGAAAACTTGTGGTGACACTTGAAAGGGCAGTGACTTCCAGTGCCACAGCCCGAGCTCAGCAGTGCTGGACATTGCAGCTGTCATAAGTCAGGACATGTAGGCTTTTAAACTGGGACCATGGGATTCTCTATAATGGTGCCATCTTAATGCTCTCAATGCTTTGTGGTCATGTAGCCCTGTGCTATCCTTGTGCTGGCTGAAGTGAGTTTGATGTTCTTAACAGAGGATGCAGCATACGTGCTAGACAACTGAACAGCTACATCAAACATGGGTGGCCAAAGGGAGGAGAGTGACTGGTGACCACCCAGTGCAGCTGCTGTTGGAGAAGACCCTGGCTGGCGAAGCTTGGCTGCGTGTTGATAAACCAGCTCCTCTAATAATAGTACTTTCCTGGCCTCACCTGAGCAAGAGCAAGGATTGCCAGCTTCATCAAGTCACTGAAGACCAAGCGAGACGTCTACTTGAGAGGCCACAAAGTCAGGCTACCCAGGAATGCCTGCACATCCCCTTGGTCCTGAGCTGCAGTGTACCCCGGGGCTCCCCAGAGCCATGCAGAAGCAGGTGCAGCTCGCAGGTAGCCAGTTATATTTTTTTCATCCAAAAAAGTTAGAAGAGCCTGAGATAGTCTTCCTGTGGTTCAGGTTCTCCCCAAAACCATGAGTGAAGAAAGCCTGATTGCATTCAGCTCATGGCCACTGTACAGTGGGGTGGCTCAGCACTGCCCTTGGTGCTGTCACACCGGATGATCCGTGGCTGCTCAGTGAGCATTGCTGAGTATGCTAATGACTTGCAGACATCTGCAGTTATAGGGATAGGAGCATGTGGAACTCCTAGACAAGGGTATTGTAATGCCCTTGTCCCAGGGAATTAACCACATTGCCGTCGGGAGCCTCTTCTGGGTATATCCCTATGTCCTGATTTCTGGAAGGAAGCAGTTTGGAGCTGCTCTGTGAGGGTCATCTTGTGGAGGTGGTTTGCTCTGCTGTGAAAGCACCATGAGCAACAGACTTCAGCGAGGAGCTGCTGGTTCGGGCACTGGAAACATTGGAAATGTCTGGGGTTTCCTGCGTGGAAAGCTCTGCTGAACAACACTAGACTCAACTAGGGAAGCCCCCTGAAGTTAGTGGCATAAAACCCTACTTCAACAAATCCACTTCGAATTTTGCTGTGGTTTTGTAGCCTTGCTCTGAGTTCAGTGTTTAAGAGTGAAGAAATACTTCTTCTGATATAGATAAGAAAACTATGTCCCTTTGACAAGTTTTAATTGCAAAGATAAAAAATGAACTGCTTCACACAAAGTGCTGCAGCTATTGGTTGAAAGCACTGCCTAAGGCAGAGGAAGCTCAAATATTTTAATTAACCAGCTTTATTACTTAAACATAGGCTTTAACAAGCTACACAGTATTTCTTACTCAACCTATAAGAAAAGTAACTCAGGCTCCTGAAGCAGTACCTGGACAGCAAGAATATTCAAGCTCAAGTGTAGAAGCTGAAAGAAGCAGCCCAATCTTCATCTAGGAGCAAGATAAACACCTGTGGGGCTCTTGTTCTGTCTGGGTAGAGGTAATAGCATGCTACTAAACATTTTTCACTGTGAAATGGAGGAATTGCTAACAAATTAGGTGGCCTAATGCTGCACCAAACCTGGTAGGCAACTGGAAGAGGTATGGGAGATCAGGCAGAGCAGTGTAGCTTGTGATGTTGCTGCAACTATTCCAACTCTAGAAAAATTGCCCCTAGAGCGAGTGCTTTATTTTTGTGTGTTGTGTTAAAAATGCGAAATACAATAGGCTTGCAAATGTGAACAATGTGAGACTGCAGATTCAAAATGAGATCTTGCAGCTGGTGAAGATTTGGGTAATTGCCTGCACCCTGCTTGGTCAGCATGTGTGTGGTGGAGTCCTGTCCCTGAAGACAAGGGAGAGCTGCAAGCTTGAGAAGTTTGGAAAGACTTATGTGAAGCCTTTAGTTGGAAGATTTGAAGTCTAGCCTCTGGAGAGGAAAGGTGGTATCCCTCTGAGTGCTGGCTAGTTCGGAAATGCTGTTAGCAGCCAGAGCCTGTTACGGCTGAGCAGCTCCCAACAAAGTTGGATTAGGCTGGTGGTGTCAAATGAGCAGAGCTGCTTCTGCCTCTTGCTAGGAGCAACCTGTTGGGGGGAGAGGGGGAGGATGGCCACAGAGCAGAGCCCTTGCATGACACAGGACCCACGGGGTAGGAGGGTAGCTCTGGGGGCTGGGGCCGGCCAGCCCATGGCAGCTGGGCTGAGACGAGGGGGTCCACTGGACTACTCAGGGTAATGCAAAATCCCCACGTTTGAAGCAAAGCTTTGCTGTGCAGTGACTGAGTGGGAGGAGGGGGTACATGGTCTCATGAACTCACATTGCACAGCTGGGGCTAATGTGTGCTCAAGCTGTACCATTAATCCCATATGGTCCTCTTTAAGGTGCTTAGGGACCACCCGTGCAGACTGTGCCTCTGCAGATTCACCACCACTCTCCCGCTCATGAAAGCTCCTCTCAAAAGAGGTCTGTCTGATAGTGGCTGCCACCACTGGATGAATTACCTGGGCCTCAAGCCAAGCGTCTATTCCTTATGTTAACGGCTTGTAGCTGAAACTGTATAAACACAGGGCTGTCGTGTGTGGGATGTTAAACACACAGGGCTGAAATCGCCACCGTGCAGGGGCCAGCCTTGTGTGATCTGCAGATGGAAGTGTGTTTACTGCTGGTTTGCATAAGTATACAAAAATGTGTTCAAACAACTTCACTGTTTTCCCAGAAAGAGGGGAAAGTTTCCTCCTTCAAGAAGCAGCTGCACAACACTGAATATTTTTTTATTTAAGAATTTACATTCTATGAAGAAAATTACCTGCTTCCTTCTTGCACAAGGATGGTCATGGTTTCCCATGGAGGGAAGAATAGGTGTCTCTATGTGAAAGCTCATGAAGGGTTAAATCTATCTGGCTTACACACAGAAACATTAAGACATCTTCATAGTGGTCAGAGAAAAGGAGCAGTGCTTTCCTGGACCATGTATGTGTTTGTAGTGACTGTGTTCTGAGCATCCTCACTTGATGTGTGGCTGCAGAAAGCAGCCTGGATGTGCAGATGGGTCACCCCCTCCTGATGGGCCCTCACGTGTTAATGCTGTGGCAGCGGCTGGAGCTCAGAGGCAGGATGATGGCTGGTGTTAGTGAGTGCAGGGCTGCTTCTGGTGCTGTATGTTTGTGTTAGGAGGGTGTGCTGTGTCTGAATGTCAAAATGAACTGGTGAAATGGCTCAGATGTTGGAGGGGTGTCTCCAAAGCGGCTGTTTCTATCTGCAGTGGGGGTACAATGGCAGCTTGTTGTGGTTTAAACCCAGCCAGCAACTCTGCCCCATGCAGCCACTCACTCCCCTCCGGTGGGATGGGGGAGAGAATTGGAAGAGTAGAAGTGAGAAAACTCATGGGTTGAGATGAAGACAGTTTAATAAGCAAAGCAGAACGAGGCATTCATTTACCACTTCCTGTGGGGAGGCAGGTGTTCAGCCATCCCCAGGAAAGCTGGGCTCCATCACATGTAATGGTTACTGGGGAAGATGGGCAACATCACTCCAAACATTCTTCCTTCCAAACTCCATTCCTTCTTCTGACTTTGTGCTGAGCATGACTCCATATGGTATGGGATATCTCTGGTTTTGGTGGGGGTCTGCTCTCCCTTCCCAGCTTCTTGTGCACCCCCAGCCAACTTACTGTTGGGGTGAAAGGCAGAAAATGCCTTAAATCTGTGTAAGTGCTGCTCAGCAGTAACGAAAACATCCGTGTGTTATCAATACGGTTTTCAGCACAAATCCAAAACACATCCCCATACCAGCTACTGTGAAGAAAATTAACTGTAGCCCAGCCAAACCCAGCACAGCAGGTTAGCATTTAATTACTTTTCCTGTTGCTTCTCAGGGAAGTGGTTGGACTGAGATAGCTGACCTGCTGATATGTTCTGGAATAATTGTCATAGGCTGCAGAGGGCTACAGAGCACCTGTAACATTGTACCTGGGTTTGTATGCTTCAAAACAAGCCTGCATAGAGCAGTGCTGTTAGGTGCTCAGAATCAGAGTCTATCAAAACTGAGACAAACCACAAATCTTTTGCATAGCTAAAGTAATTGGCAGGCTGCTTTCTGATGTGTTATCAACCCCAGACCACAAAGTGTGCTCCAGTCCTGTGTGCTTTGGTGCTGCAGTGTGGAGATGGGTTGAGCTGTGCAGGGCTGCATGAATGGGGATTTCCTTTGAACAGCCCTGTGCACAGTGAATCACAGTCACTACCGCAATTCTGGTTTCAAATGGAAAAACTGAATCTTAGTGTCTGTTGCGGCCAAGGATTTCCCCAAACAGTAATCACTTCTGATAATTTCTAATGTGTTGGTTTTGGCTTCAGAAAGTCCATCCATTGCAGCTTTTGTGCCTGATGTCTGTTGCACAGAAGATGTTAGACTGCCTTATCTGAATGGGCTCATTTATCTGAGCAGGATTTTACATGCTGTTTCATATAACTATCTTGACCTACTCCCAGTGTGAGTAAACACACTGTTAGCAACACAGGGGTCACTCTGGTGTCTGGAAACCTCTGGATTATTTGTTGCTTCTTTGGTTTCACTGAGGCTTTTTTTTTTTCCCAGCTGTATCTCTTGCAACTTTTTCATCTCCAGTTCACTCTAGTGGCTGAGGGTGGACCATCCCTTTGTCCTCTGCACCGAAGCTTGGTAACCTTCCTTCAGTAATTTGAGATACAGCAAAGCGATAATGGCTTGTCACCTAATGCCTCTGCCAGCCCCTGGGAGGCCTTTGCAAGAACCAGACAGGTTTTTGACCTTGATGAGACCTGAAGTAACCTGTGAGATTTAGGATTACCTTAATCCTACAAAGATGGTTCCAGCACTCTCACGCTTCAGAGACAATTCATAGCTTTGTTGTGTCACTTGCAGAATTCTGACTCTTCAGTTGTTTTTATCAGTTCAGCCTTGCTGATCAAGAGTTGGCTTTCTAGTTATGTAAGCAAATGATGTGTTATGAGGAGGTACCTTTTTGTTTGCATGCCTGAATGAAATAACAACCTTGAGCTGATCAGACTCCTAGACAAGTATTTCATGCAAGGCTTATACAATTCTGCATTTGACTAAAATTTTAATGTCTTATTTAAAGTGAAACTCCTTTGCTGTGAATTGGCCAGTGGTGTTGCTGACTCAGGTGTAGCTTCCCACTGATGGGAAGGTGAAGCCTTCCTGTGGCATGGCAGTAAATGTGCTGACCCCTGGGGAGCACAGACCCTGTAGAGGATCATTCTGCTTTCACTCCTGTCTCATGCCTAGAGGAGGGGGGTGTAGTTTGTGTCAAGCCACTTGTTTTCAAAAGCTGAGCCAAGTGTTTCTCAGCAGTGTGTCAAAGGCAGGAGGATGCCTTTCTTCCTCATCCCTCCATCATTTAACAGAAATCCACTCTCTAGGCATGTTTGAGCCTCACTGCCGGGACTTTCCTTCCTGACCCATTCCTGGATGATTAATCAGCACTTGAGTGCCTTGTGTTGCCTTGTCCTTATGGCTTTCTGGAGCTTCCCTTCTCCAGGCTCTCAGCCTGGGGCTGTGGGTGTGTCTCTGTGGGTGCTATCCTGCAGACCTTCTTACAACCCCATTCACTGTGCCAGGCGATGTCTGGGGGCTTTCGCAATCCACCTGTTGCCTGAGAGGTTGATGCAGCGGGTCTTGGCATGATGCCAGCCATGCTGTCCTGGAGGGTGGGGGGCTTCTGCATCACCCTGAGCCCCTGGGGAACAGGAATGTCCCATGCAGGCTTGGGCTCTCTTGGCACAGCAAAGCATGAAGGGGCTTCTATCCTGCCACCCATCTGCCACTCATTCCTTACTGGAAACGCGGATCTTTGCCATCGAGGGGATTGAACGTCAGCTGCTGGTTCAGTGCCGGTGCAGGGTGCTTCCACCGCCCGCCCCCGGCATAGGCAAGCGGGAGCCACGGTGTCTCAGCCGCTCCTGGGGCCGGCAGCAGCACCGAGGGGCGTTGGGATGAGCTCAGCAGCGGGGAATGCGCTTTGCTGGGTGCAGGGACTGTGCTCGCAGGGCCCATTGTCGGTGGTTTTGGCAGTGATGCCATGGCCGGCGTCGTGCCGAGGCAGGCCCGGAGCCCGCTGTGCCGCCGGCCCTGTGCGGGGCAGGAGCTGCAGGTGGGGCGCGGAGGTTCCTGACGATGCCTCCTGCCCCACGGCTGCCAGTGCTCGGCTGCTCTGGTTCATGAGCCGAGCCGGGTTTTGGGGTCAGTGTGGCGGTGGTGTGCTGGCAGGCTGCCCCGCCAAGCTGGCGAGGGGCTGGCTGGCTGTGGACAAAGCAGCACTCATGGCAACTTGCTGCTGTACAAAGGCTGAACATTCAGGCTCCCTCCTTTTTTTTTTTTTTTTTTTTTCCCCCTCCCCAAAAGAATCTCAGATAATTAGCGCAGCATTCCTGTGTGCCAGCTCGGCTGGGTATCTGTGCCATGGTCCTGCAGCTGTGAGTGGAGACCTGCTTGGCAGGCAGCAGCTGAGTCTGAAATAGCCAATGTGAATGGCAGCTTTTACTCTTCTCTGTTGCATCCTTGCTCACTGCTAAGCCCGTCCCAGCAGCACTCAGGCAGTGTGGAGCCCTCCTGGTGCTCACAGGGGAGATGTTCCCTCGAACCACTCATGGCAAAGGTTGGACGTGCACTAACACCAGCCTGCAGCTCTTCCTGAACATGAGAGTAACGCATTTACCTTCTCATATCGTAACTTGGTATGCCTCTTATGGCAGCAGAAACCTTAGGTGTGTTCAGAGTGAAAATATTAAGGAATTTGATCATAAGCCACCTGCAGTTTGACTTTTTTCCCCACCCACCCTAACAATTCCTAATTTTGAAATTCTTGACTTCTCTTTGCAGCCCCCTTGGGTGATTTGAGTTTCTCTTGGAGAAGCTGGGTTGGTTTCTGTTGCTGTTACATTGCTGGCTTAAACTTGCTTCATGTTATGCATTTCTCTTCTGGATGTGAGACATGAGCGGTCTCTGGGTACCTATTAAGAAGTTGGGCAGAGCTATTTTAATCTGTGTTTTGCTTCTGTGAGCTCCACTGTTTGATTATTTTTATTTTTTAGTATATTAAAAGTCTGTATGATTTTTTTTTTTCTTGCCAAACCTACACTGAAAGGACTGTGGATTTGAACTTTTTTCATTTTCAGTTCCATCTCATGAAATCCTTTCCAGAGGCCCAAGATGCACCGGTAGTTAGTACAGGGTGATAGATGCAACAGTGGCCTGAAGTTCTCTGACATAAGTGGTTTAAAATCCAGTTAAAGTAAAAACTGTTTTAGTAGTTTAAAAACCTCTGAATTGTAATGTTTAATGTTTCAAATCCTTAGATGTGTGTGTCACAAAGACATCTTACTTTTTTTAAATAACCAGACACCCTTGTAAGCGTAGAGGCAAATGGTTTCCATCCCCTTGTAAAAAAAGTAAAAACCCAAGGTTTTTTTCCATCCTCCTGTCTGTGCCCAGATCAGCACTCTGTTACTATTCTTATAGCCCTCTGGTGAAAAGTCATTCCTCCTCTGGAAAACCTACCTTGTAAAAGGCTTAGTGGGTCTCTAAGTGTATGTGGTGTATCACTTAGGCTTCCTGAAGATACACTTCCTCAGGTGACAAAGTCCCTGAGGCTTGTCAGCGAAGCTGAGTGCTGGCTGCACCTTGGCAGGGGGCAGGAGCTGAGCTGGGAGTGGGTGAGCTGAAAGCCCACGGGTATTCAGTTAATCACAGATAAGATGGATGCACAGGTAAGGTACTCCTAGGGGTCGTAGCACCAGCTGCACACGCTGCTGAGAAGCAGAGGTGCAGTGGGGCTGGAGCATGTGGCTGTTAGAGGCTGGCAGGTTACAGCCAGCAACCCATGGAACCGGCCCGAGTTCCACCAGCCCCGTGCCAGCTCTGGGCAGAAGGCTCAGCTGTGCTTCTGTGGGGTGAGAGCTGCATGTGGCTGGGCAAAGTGATGGACTGAGCCCTGGGGAGCTGGGAGGTGGACCTGGGCTTAAGGGTCACTGGTGGAAACGCTTGCAGTATGTTCTCAAAGCACAGAGGAACCCCTGTAATTGATTTAAAGACATCTTATCCCTACAGAGGATGTCACTAATGTCTTTAGCAGGCACAGTAAGCCTGTGAACACATACTGTATGCTTCAGCAAAGAATTTCTTTAGGCAGCTTGCTCAGCTCCATCTCATCTGCATACTTCTGTTTGGCATGCAGGAGCCAGGCTTCTGAAGAGCTCTGTTCAATGTGGAGTTTTCTTTGTTCCAGAAGATTAAGTCCCAATGAATCCTTAATTTTTCATTCCCCTGACTGCTATAGTTGTTTAACTATATATATATATAACTGTATGTAAGATGAAAATAATTAGAGGTAGGGAAATGCTCACAGACACCAAGTTTTAAAATTCTTGCAGTCTCTACATAAATGATCCACAATTGAGATGAACTTTTGTGTGCTATACAAAGTTCCTTCCATGTCTGGAAATAAGGAGTAAGGGCTGCTGGTGATACTGCTCCTTTGTTTTCAATTAAGGACCATGCATTTTGGGTTCTTCCCATAGAACAAAAAGTAGGGAAGACATAAAAATTGAAGAGGACGACCTCTTTCTAGAGAAGCTGGATGAAAAGATCAGTTCTGGTTATGGTTTAACTTCCATGTGTGAAAATCAACAGGAAAATTTCTGAGATGACTGTGCTGAGACAGTGAACAGGCTGTGTTGACTGCAGCCTCAGCCAAGAAACTATTTAAATAAAATTCACTACTCAAAAGTTGCTTTTTCAGTCCTTCATTTGTTTTGCAAGACTTCCACAGTCTGTATGACTAGCTCGACTTAGTAAGGAAGCTGTCCACTTCAGTAGCTTATCTTGTTTCCACTAATTGTCCAACAGAGAATGACTTGCAGTTCTGCTGTAGGGCAGAGTTTAAGGAACATTACCGCAGTTTGGGTAGTGCTTAACCTGAATGCAGAGCAGACTTGCACATGAGCAAAAAATACTAGTGACAAACTTGTTTGTAACACTGGTTTTAGTTTGGTTTATTTTTTTTTTTTAATTGTAGAATTATAGACCTAATGAAGGTCATATAATTCAAGCTCTGTGCTCCAGGTAGAGTTTAGGGATCTCTACTGGAGCAAATGAATGTGCAAGCCTCAAACCAATGCCAGGTTTCAGTTCTGGCACTTGCTCTTCTGGCAGCTGCAAGCACTAATGCAGAGGACCCAGCACTGGCAGTTTTCCGCTTGGTAGGTTGGATTGGGAAGTTTTTTGTGGCCCAAGCCATGAAAATGACACACATTTGTCTCAAAATGGTCATGTTGCTGGCTCAGACTAGTCACGCTGCTGGCTGAAGCCACTGCAGTTTAACATCTTTCTTTGTGCTTTGAGGAGTGTGATTTTAACAGTCCAAGTGTAACATATCGTATTAATATTTAGTATAGAGCAACAATTATAAATCAGTTTGAGCAGTTGAAACTTGGTTCCTTTTCAAGACTGAGACTGGTGGTATGTACTGCCGGCCTATGGAATTGCCATAATCCATTTTTTGGGCTGGTTGCCACTTAGTTAATAGGATAATAAAAGGGTAAGAATTACAATCTAGACTCAGAGGTGTGATGGGGGAAGAAAATGAGCTCTGGTTCAGTCTGTTTTCCTCTTTACCCTACCAGGCAGCCACTTAAATCCTAATAGCTGACTAGGAAGCAGGATACTTCCACATAAAACTTAATGTTGTAGGCTATATATAGGCGCTTTTTTTATTTTTTTAAGAAGAAAGAGTGCTCGCTTGTTCAATGCTGGTGTAGATTCTGCAGAACAGCTTAAGTTTGGCTGGCAGGTTTTCCCCAGCAGTCAGCATGTTGAGATGTATCCCGACAGCAGGACCTCAGCAGTGGGCTGACAGCAGCCCTTCCCTGCAGAGGCTCCTGCCTGCCTGCAGCTGAACGGGGGCTGTGCCTGGTGTGATGGCTGCTGCTATTTTGTTGACCTTGGATTGCCATCGGGTACTTTTAGAGGAGGAAAGCAAGTTGCAGTTGGAGAGTTAAAGTAAAATGCATATTGAACAGTGTAGGTGGGAATGAAGGTTTGTGTTAAATCCAAACTTGAGTGTTTCTGCTTTTTCTGCTTCTTGCTGATTCAGGACACCATGTCTAGCCATGAGGACTTACAGACTGTCTGAAAGTGGTAACCTTACAGCATTCAAAATTTCAGAGTCCACAGCAAAGGGTCAGGAGGACTTGCATGTAATACCACCAAAATTCTTAGTTCTAATGGAAAAAACCCCAACAAACCAAAAGAAAAAACAAACCAGCACAAAAAAACCTTTCCAAACCCTTCACCCACTGGCTCTTCTAGATAGCACTTCTATAGTTGTCTGTTTCCGATTGAGCTGAAGTCTTCCCAGTTACTGATCTGAGGCAGGCAAGAGGTCCTGTGGCATGGGTTCCTGCTGCTTGCCTGGGATTCCAGTAAAAAGGTGTTTTTGAAAGCAGAAGTCCAGTGGCTCTCATCACGTATGAGTCAGCTGTGTGGGGACTTTGATCTCCAAAGCACACATCTCCTACTGGGAACAGGGGAACAGTGCGCTGTGGCACGCCTGTAAGCGCATCTTGCAGATGTTAACATAACCACTGTGACGTGAATAAAGCAAATTATGCAGATGACTGTGCTTTCTCCAAAAAAGGTTATATTGAAGCTGTCTGTAATGATGCTATAAAGCGTAGGTTCAGCCCCATTAAATTATCTCGGCGGATGAGGTGTGACAGCTCGGTTCCTCTGAGCCCCAGGAAGGCGAGACCAGCGGCTTTCTCCTGCGTTGGAGAGGGCTCCTTTAATCTGCGGAAACTCAGAGTAAACACACTCTCCGTTTCAGCGGAAAGAAGGCAATTTGTTCCCATCCACCTAACCCAATGAAGCTGAAAGCCAAATGCAGCTGGGAGTGGTAGAGGTGAATTGTCAAGGGGCTGGGCTGTTGCCCTGTGGTTCTGAAACACTGACCACAAATGTGCATCTCTGTGTTGTAAATTTAGTATGAGCTTCAGAGGAGCAATGGAGAAACATGGTTTTGAAGGCTCTGTAAAGTATTGATTGTATGAGAAAGAAGTATGCTTAAAAGTAGTTTTCCTTGTAGGAAAGCAGTGGTGCAAGTCTGCATTTTATGTAATCCATTTTCCAGCCTGGAATGGCCAGAAAGTGTCTTGAAGTAAACCAGGAAATAGGGGGAAATTCAATGGAAAGCCAGCTGAGCTGGAGTACACAGCAATGCCTGCAGTAATGATTGTTGGTCTTAAGTGTCATTGGAAACATTTTTTTCCACCTTGGCAGTATTACGCTGGCAATGTGCACTCGGAGCTGGTGGGGAATACCTGCAAATTTGGTTGTACTAAAAGTATTCTTAGGGCCAGCTCTGTGCTCCCTGTGCAGGACTTGTGAACAGATGCATGTTTTCCTGGATGTCACTTACATCTTAAAGCCCAAGAGACCTCAAGGAGAATGCACTGAATATTTTTAATCAGTTAATGAAAATGGCAGCACTAAAGCGGAAGCTTTTCTAGGGAAGGCTGAATGATCAGGTAGAGCTGAGATATTATAGCAGTGCTTAGAAGCCAAGCCTGCTTTGAGCTGGACTTTGGTCTTCTCTTGAGTGTGGAGGGTCCTTTTATGTAGTGATAGAGATTGTGCTCCAGTGTTGAGCTGCTGGTGAGGTCCCCTGTAGCTGGGAGAGGGGTGCCTGAGGGAAGGGCATGTGGGCAGCTCTGCTGCATGCTGATAAGGTCTCCTGTCCTGGCCATGAGTTCTTCTCCCTCCCTTCTCCCCACCCCAAATGAAAGCAGACAAGCCCTCTTAAAAGCAGGCTTGGAAAAAATTACGTCATGAGATCCCTATGCCTGTCAGGAAGCTGGGAGGCTGTGAGAGCTTGCTAACTTGCTAACAAAGTGCAGTCGTGGCGATGGCACCAGCCCCGGAGAGGAAGAGCCGTCCCATTCCTGCGGTGACCTTTTCCTGTCATCAGGCCTGTGCCCGGCCTCTCTGGAAGAGGCTGATGAGATGGGATATTCTTGCTGTCAGTGTGAAGCTGTTTTCTGTACAGCCTGCTTTTTCCCAGGTCAAGGACCACAGCCCAGCTGTGCCTATGGGGTGCTGGAGGAAGCTCTGAGCATGCAGCTAGTTGCTGCAGTAACCACAGTGCATCTACATATAGACATTATTCATGTGCTATAAATATAGAATCATAGAATCAGCCGTGTTGGAAAAGACCTCTGAGATCATCAAGTCCAACCCTTGATCCATTACCACTGCGGTTACCAGACCATGGCACTAAGTGCCACATCCAGTCTCATCTTAAAAACCTCCAGGCACAGAGAATCCACCACTTCCCTGGGCAGCCCATTCGAATGCCTGATTACCCTCTCTGTAAAGAATTTCTTTCTGATATCTAACCTAAACATCCCCTGGCTTAAGACCATGCCCTCTTGTCTTACTGATAGCTACCTGGGAGAAGAGACCAACCTCCACCTGGTTACAACCTCCTTTCAGGTAGTTGAAAGAGCCATTCTTCATCTCGAGTCGTGTGTGTGTGTGTGTGTGTGTGTGTGTAGCATTGTGCTCAAGGTGGTTCTGTCCTGCTGGCTTTCCTCCATAGAAATGCTGGATAGCTTTCTGAAATGTTTGCTTTTAGCATACTAAATTATCTCTGTGTCCCTCTAATAAAAATGCTGATGTCAATATAAATCTGCAACCAAAGCTTGGAGGTGTTTCTGGTGCAGGGATGTGATGGCCAGTGTTAAGCTCCAGCACCACAGTGTGCCAGGGGGTGGGATGGAGGGGCTGCAGGCACAGGGAGCGGGTGGGCAGTGGGGCCTTGCTCCAATGGTCTGGTGTAAGGGAGCATCTTACCACCACTGAGCAGTTTGCAGCTCAGCTGGAAAAGGGACAGAAATGGGTGACAGCAGGGATTGTTTAGTTGTCACTAGGAGACACACTTCTTACGTGATGTAGACTTTTACTTTGGAACCTGTAATTAAAACTCAGCAGGGCTTAATCACCTCATAGCTATCTATTGTGTATCTCGGACTGGATATGCAATCAGCAGTGAGCTGACAAGTGGCAAACACTTATCATAATCCTGTAAGGTTATTGGATTTTTTTAACATCAGTTTTGACTACAACTAAAATTGAAATAGAAACCAGACACTAACTATCCAGTAAGTCCAATCACCGTGCAAGGTCTGAAGTTACAGTATTATCTGTTCAGGACATACTGCTCTGTTGTGAAACCATGTAAATATTAACTGCTTTGCCTGAGCATTGGGTTAAAGGGAACATGCTGGTGCTTACTGTTCTTGGTCACTATTCTGTATAATCATTTGTTTTGAAAGTTAGTAGATCTTTTTGTATTGATAAGGTGGTACTGGGTTACTGCTGTGATCTCTGTACCTGAAGAGGAGCAGGTAAGACGTGCCCAGTGGGTGTTGGGCATTGGGAGGACTCTGCCTGTTAGCACTCTGGATTTGAACTGGAGGATGCAATCGCACTACTGAGCACTTTTGCTTTTCTAGCTAGGACTCTTGAAATAGCCCTGTTCAATTATTCTGGTGGCACGAGAGGGAGTTTATACAGCTGTAGTTGTCTTTACTCCAGCATCTGCTCCAGGAGCTGGAGAACAGACAAAAGCTTCCAGGTCACTTGTAGCTTCTGTTGACTAATAAGGGATTTCTATAACAATTTTCACTGAAATGGAGGAAAGAACAGAAAAATGCTGTGCTATAACATGCTGCTGTGAATGAAAGGAACTGTCAAGCTGAGGGCATCCTGAAACATTGCCGAAGAATTCTGGTTTGGGTGAAAACTTGGAAAAACTGGAGCTATTACAAGTGTAATACAACCTGAGTAGCAACTACAAGCTCAAAGGGAGGGAGAGCATCCATTCTGACTCATTAAAGCCAAAGTAATTTGCACAACTATTTGCAAAACTGTAGTGGTCATGTCACAAGGCCAAACTGATGCAGAAAAGTATCCTGCCCCTGCGGACAGCTGCTTACTGATGCCCAGCAGCCTTTAACTTAGCTCCATGATGTGTCTTACAGCAGAGCTGCAGCATGGCCACTGTGGTGAGAAACTTTTGCTAGGCTTGAGTGTGAGATGAAAAAGCCAGAGCTGACCTTTCTTTTCTGTAACTCTGAATTTGTAGCATGAATGGATGACTTCTTGTGCAGGCAGGAAAGTGATGTTGCAAAGGATCCTCTGTGGACCTCCAGCGCCCACTTTGCTGATTGTGCGCAGGTCTTGATATATCCAGAACTTTGTGCTAATTCCAGGCTCTGTCTTTGCTTGTCTTCATTATATAGCACTTCTTTTTCTACCATTTTAATGGAAATTGTTGATATGTGTGGGGAGACATGTTTCTGTATATAAATGTTGTTTTCTAAATGGAGCTTTCAGGTATGCCCTGGTCCATTTCACCCTGTTGGGGTGCTGTTCTTGTGAACTTCATCACATGCTGTTTGGCCTCTTTCATAAGATACAAATGCTATTGGAAAATACCAGGCGCTACTTACCATCCAAATCCAAAATACTGGAGACTTTAAACTGCCAGTTCTCCTAAGCTAAGATTGCAAAGCTGAAGGGCAAGACTTACTACCCTTAGAGAGCACTGATCTCTCAAGACGGCTGGAGAGCACGGAGTCCTGTGACTCTTCTCTTTCCTCCCCCTCCCATCTAACGCAGCATGTGAAGAATGGTGTCTCTGCCTGAACAAGTGCCTGCAGTGACCTGGGTCAGTTCTCTTGTCCTTGATTATTTGGGCATGGGTGCAGGCACACTGTTATAAAAACACACCTCTTTCCTTTAGAGTGGCAAATAATCAGTTCTATGTCTTTTGTCTTTCAGATAGTAAAGCCATAGTTGATGGAAACTTAAAGTTGATCCTTGGCCTGATATGGACCCTTATCCTGCACTACTCCATTTCTATGCCCGTGTGGGAGGATGAAGGTGATGATGATGCAAAGAAGCAGACTCCTAAGCAGAGGCTGCTGGGCTGGATCCAGAACAAAATTCCTTATTTGCCAATCACAAACTTCAATCAGAACTGGCAGGATGGCAAAGCACTGGGTGCTCTTGTTGACAGCTGTGCTCCAGGTAAGTCCTTTGCTCTGCTGATCAGTGTTTTCCTTGCTTGTTGTCCTTGTGGCTGCTCGTCTTACTGGGAGGAGGTTTGCACTGCTGAGCAGGAAACAGGAATGAGGCTTTTAAGAAAACCCAAGTCCAAAGAGGCCAGCTGTGGGAAGCAGCAAGTTGTAAACGACTTGGCCAAGAGAAATTCTGGCCTGCAGCAGAATGTGTGATTGCGTTATGGGAGGCGCCACATCTGAGCTTCGTATTGGGTGCAGGGGACAAAGGCACAAATGCTGGCTCCTAAATGGAAGAAAGGCTTGTTCCCACGGCAAGTGCCAACAACCTTTCAACTTCAGGGTGCAGCGGGAGGCTTCATGTGGTCTCCTGAAATAGGATTGCAGAGGGAGCATGGAGCAGCCAGAAGCTGCACACTACCCGAAACTTCAGTGTTCAGCGAGCTGAGGCTCAGCTGCTTAAGGCAAATAATGTAATGAGGCATGAAATAGGCAGTTTCCTCACCTTCTTGTAAAACAGCTAGTGGGATTGCTGATGCTCATCATGCAATTGGGGATGCTGTGGCAAGCTTTTGAAATTTTCTCTACCAAATTTGCTGCAGGAGAGCCAGTGAAACATAAAAGATGCCTAGATGTATTTGTGCTGAATTTAGAGTGGTGTCTTGCACAGGTTGCCCAGAGAGGTGGTAGGTACCCCATCCCTGGAAATGTTCAAGGTCTGGTTGGACAGGCCACAGCTGAAGCATTGCTGCTCATTGCATGAGCGTTGGTCTAGATGACCTTTAAAGGTTCCTTCCAGCCTAAACCATTCTATGACTCTGTGCTGATTGTTGTCTCGGAGGTGTTTCAATGAGCAGCTTATGCTTGTCTTGTTTTGGTTACTTGTGCAAAGCTCTGAATGTCTTTCTACGTGACAGTGTAATACAAGTGGCTATGGAGTTCACACTTGGTTTCTTCAGCTAGGGAAGCTCCTTTGCAGATAACATCTAACAAATGAAATGTGATTGCAGGCTTGTGCCCTGACTGGGAGACCTGGGACCCAAAGAAACCTGTTGACAATGCTCGGGAAGCCATGCAGCAGGCAGATGACTGGCTGGGTGTGCCACAGGTAAGACCACCAAGACATGGGCTGCTTGCGTGAGCACGTGGCTGGCTTTGTCCTTGTGACAGGCTTGAGTTTAAACTGAGGAAAGCAGGTGAGGCTGCTTGGACATTTCAAAAAGTTACAGTTAAGTCTTTTCATTGCCCGAGAAAGGGCAAACTGTAATGAAACACACTATTACATTTCAGAGCTCTGGCTGTAAGATTTTGTGTAGGTGTCTCTGCTGAGGACAGCTGCTGTTGCAACATGTGGTGTAGGGGGAAAGTGCCTGTGTGGTGGTGCCTGCTCTGTTTGTCCATGGAATGAATTTGTTTTGAATTCCACAGAAGAAAAACTTACTGGCTTAGGAAATCACCTGCGAAGATGATGTTCAAACAGAGAACAATGTATTTACAATCTGGATTATTTTCGTGCTGCTAAAGTTGGACAGGATTGCTGAAGTCTGTGAAGCTGTCAGAGCACCTTGTGTTGTGGAAGCAGGAGAAGGACTGGTCGCAAGTTTTACTTTGGAAGCACTGCAGTTCAGAACTGTAGCATACAGGATTATGAATTATTAATTTTTTCAGTATCAATTATCCCCATGTCCCTTTTCAAGGGGAACATAACTATCACTGTCTTGCCTTGACAGTCGCATGAGAACCTCTAATAATCAAGGCACAAAAAGCCCCCAGGTCACAATGGGACCATAACGAGCTTCTTGATTTTCTTGCCATGAGATAATAAAGGATGTTGTTTGTATCAAAGGGAAAGTAAATGTAAGAAATCACATTAGCATGTGGGAGTTTTGAAATCTCAGACTGTGTCATAGCTCTGTTTCTGTGTTGTCATGCAGTAACCAAGCACTGGTATAACATACTTAATTGCACTGTCTTTCAGGTTATTACCCCTGAAGAAATTATCCACCCTGATGTGGATGAGCACTCTGTGATGACTTACCTGTCCCAGTTCCCCAAAGCCAAGCTGAAACCAGGAGCTCCTTTAAAACCCAAACTGAATCCAAAGAAAGCAAGGGCTTATGGCAGAGGTAAGGATTTGGTGAGCTTGAAGCTGTATGGAGCATGTAACTCTTCAGAAAGCTGGGTGGGGTTTTCTGCTTATGTTGAACTCCAGACCTACTGTAACTGACTTCAAAGTTTCACTTGTATACTCTTGGTGTGGTGCCCGGTTTCAGAAATATATGGATATAGTCCAAAAGACACTCCTAGTTCTAACATGTAAATTCCCCAAAGTCTCTGAACCTGTTCTGCAAGCTGCCAGCCTCCCATCCACAGCTGGAAGAAGTAGCATGATATGGGGCTAAAACAACCTTGGTGTGAAATACAAGCTAGCAGTATTGCTGCTGCCTGTCGATGATCTAGTGGTGAATACTTCTTGTGATAAAGCACTCCTTTAAAGAGGAGAAACCTCATCACTTCTGTGCCTCACTTATCCTACTTGGGGTTTATGTCCTTTGTTGGTGTCTTCCACAGCAAACCACAATACATAGAAACATTTTTCAGGCCCCAAATGTGTAAATGAGTGATCAACTTGCCTCTATCTGTCAAGTCTGGCTTTAGTCATGTTCTTATTCTTTCAAAAACTGGAATTACTCTATTGTACTCATGCATGTGATGCTCTGGAGCCATTGTAATGGAAATTATGAAGGGTGAGTGGCTCTTCTTGAAAGATTGATGTTTTTCTGAAGTTAATTGCCAAAACAGGGTCACGAAATATAATTTGCCATCCTGACTGCTACCATATGTCAGCACTGAAAGGTGAATCTGGAAGCAAGGGGCTCACTACCAAGCTGGGCAGGGTCATTGGGCGGATGAGGAAAAGGTTTTCATGCTTCCAGAAAAAGGTGACTGTCAAGTGTGAAGTGGGTCAGTCTTAGCTTTTTTTATTACCATTTTTCCATGTAAGTTGCTCATAACCTCTCAGTGTGAGCCTTAGCTATAGCACAGCACCCTGGACGCTGCAGTGGTTTGGTTTGCACAGAGGGAGCTGTGTGTAGACCTGCTGTGAAATGAGCCTGCAGAGGGGAGGTACAGAGTCATGCAGATCATCAGTGGTGCACTATGAATTCTCATTTAACCAGCCAAAGCAGACCTCTGATAAGAGAGTAAAATCTAGAAGATGAAATGTTGGCCAAGAAAGTGTTGTGACTAATGCTGTCCTGGCTGAAGCTTTCTTCAGAGGATAAGCAATCCTCCTTGTTCTCGCAGAAGGAGGGATACATAACTTGAATACTGTACCCTAGTGCTTGTGGGGTTGACTGAAGATACGCAGAGCGAATTTATAGCTGTTTAAGCTACACGACTTCGTAAGACTGAAGAGCGAAGTTGTAGCTGTTTAGGCTAGATGATAATCTAGGGCTTAGTTTGAGAGATTGAAAATGTCAATTGTTAACACCTTATCAGAATGCTCAGATTTCCTAGTAAAAACATGATCTTCCTTGCATTGCTCTCAAGTTATTGTTTTCTGAAGATAAACAAGTTCAGGAATTCTGTTGTTCACAACCACTTCCTTTATAATCTATCAGACATTGCACTTTCCACTAATTGTGCTATGGAGCAGTAGTGCCCACGGTTTTATGAATAAGCCAAGGAGCAATTCCCTTGGACGGAAGGGTATATGTGTTTGGGCTAGTCTGGAACCAGCAATTTTGTGAAGTTCTTCCACCCACTCAGTCTGACACCACCATGACAGATGTCATGACCTGGGACTATGGGAGATGATGAAACCCTGCTGGTAAATGCGTGCTGTAGCAGGCCCTGTGCTGAGGGATAAGGAAACTGATTAAAAGTTAAGTGGAAGCCTCACTGAATAGCAGGATTTTCGTGGTTTAAAGAAGTTCCTGCATGCCATTTGCAGTGTTCACTCTGGCAAAGTAGTCTGAGCAGCTTTCAAAGAATGGTAAATCTGAGCAGTATCTACTGTTGGGTTCTGAAGATGGGACAGCACAGGTAAAAATTGTCGTGTTTAAGTAAGTCCTTTACCCTTGGTTCTAGGGTAGTGCCTTTACCAAAAGGCTTCCCAAAATTTCTTTCCTGCCTCCCTAGTCTCCCTTTCTGTGGTGCGGGACATTTCAGCATTTAGCTGTGTGAAGTAGAGCAACTCCTAAAGAGCAGCTAATGCACATACCCCACTTGCTATTGGCATCAGATGGGCACTTGCCAGCAGTGGGGATGACCCTCAGTACGTGTCAGGGTAACTTGCTTTCACCTGAATGCAGATACCAGCTTGGTTCCTGACTCTGTCAGAGATCCTAAGATGAGCTGAGTGCCAATGATTCAACCAGTTTTTAAAAAATGTTTGTATGGTAAGAGTAGATCTTATTGTGAGCATGATGCTCTGGGCAGTGGGGAAGCTGGTGCTAGGGGACGGCTTTTTGGTAGGCTCCAAATGTCTTTTGGGTTTTGTGGCAACAGCTAAT
Source organism: Cephalopterus ornatus (assembly GCA_013396775.1). NCBI lineage: Eukaryota > Metazoa > Chordata > Aves > Passeriformes > Cotingidae > Cephalopterus > Cephalopterus ornatus. The sequence goes on along the minus strand of VZRE01016166.1, from coordinate 419,422 downwards.
GTGCTGTTCTGTGTCTTTCTCTCAGGAATTGAGCCTCATGGGAACATGGTGAAGCAGCCTGCCATCTTCACAGTGGACACCATCAGTGCTGGGCAGGGTGACCTGATGGTTTTCATAGAGGATCCAGAAGGAAACAGAGAGGAGGTATGTATGTTAAATGTTTTGTATGGAAAAGTAAAGTTGGTGTGCATGCTGAAGTTTTTGCAGTAACCTTCATCTTTCACAAGTGAGGTCTTAGCAGATAAGTCATCTAAAAAGAAGTTACGAAATACTATATACAAAAAGTGCAAGAAGCCTCAAGCCTTTCCTAATTGCCTTACTGGATGAACTTGGGAAAAAAGTCACTATCTGCAACAAAGCAACACAGCTCCAGTGTCCAGTAGTTGCAATGCTTTAGCTTGACTGGCCAAGTACACTCTGACCTGCTTTTAGATAACACACATCACTAAATCACTGTCTGCCCTTACTCATTCTGCAAGAATGGCTAAAGCAGCTATTTAGGTGCCATGAATCATTTTGAGTTAAAATGCTGGTTTTAATGTTTATAGAAATTCTCATCCAAATGCTCCACTTGATCATGTTACAACATTCCAGAAAAATACAGCTGTACATTGGACTTAACGTCTCCTCAGTTTTGGCCTGCCTCAGTAGAGCAATTAACAGCGAGGGAAAGGGCTGGGGTGGGGAGAAGGTGGCTTGCTTCCTTTCATGTAAAGACAAAACCAATGGGGTGTTTTTCCATGTGAGAAGAGGAGGTAGCAAGGATCCCTGCTCCCACAGGAACAAGTCTCTAACATTGCTGACTCTGGAAATAGTTTGCAGTATCAAGTGCTACTCAGAAAAGTGTTCAGCTGGCGTGCGTAGGCACAGCTCAATGATGGATGTGTTTTCTCTCCTAGGCAAAGATAACACCGTCCAGTGACAAAAACAAGACCTATTCAGTCCAGTATGTTCCAAGGGTTACTGGACCTCACAAGGTCAGTTGTGTGTCAATAACTGGTGTTCTCTTGCTAAAGATGCTGCTCTGCTGGTTGTTAATGTGAGCCCCTGAGGGCTGCCTGTTCACTGACAGCATCCTGAAGAAAAGGAAAACTGGTGTGGCCTTAATTCTCTGTCTGGGCTTTTGGGCTGCTCCCTTCTCAAAGGGGAAGAAGTGTGTGTTGGGAGAAAGTGCATGTGTGACCCTGGCTTTCCTCTCGCATGTGGTCACTTCATGCAACTCATGAAGCCAGTTTTGTGTGTTGTCACAGAGATGCAGATGAAAATACCAGGTTGTTTCTTTGCTGATGGCACTGTACACTGTAGGGGTTTTGCAGAGAAGGTTCCCCACCCAGCTCTGTCTCCTGATGCCCATAGAAGCAGGTTTATGATGGGTGATTCTGTTGCTTTGACACTTGTCAGTGTGGCTGGTCCCACAGCCAGCCTGAAAAAATAAATGGAACTTCTACTTCCACTTCACTGCTGGAAATCAGCTACATCCCAATTCAAGTATATCCTACGGGTATGGCTGACTCCGTGAGTAGCACTTTAGGGAGGTGGCCAGCAGGTACAGTGTATGGACAGGATGAAGACTGTGGGATGGATGGTCTCTCACCTCTGAGGCAAAGACTCCCTGTGCCGGGAATGCAGGTGTTTGACCCTGCACTTGGTTTCATAGCAATGATGTTGAGCTCTGCCTCTGCCCAGTGGGTCTGAGCTGATACTCTGTCTGTAGGTTTTAGTCCTGTTTGCCGGGCAGCACATCTCGAAGAGCCCGTTTGAAGTGAACGTTGACAAAGCCCAGGGAGATGCAAGCAAAGTGACAGCAAAGGGACCAGGACTGGAGGCAACAGGGAACATTGCCAACAAGCCTACCTACTTTGACCTCTACACAGCAGGTAAGCAGGATGAAGGAGGATGGAAATCCTTCAGTTTCTTCAAATGTCAGAACCTAAGACCTTGGAGAAATAAAAAAACTGAAAAGTGGATGAGGGTTTGTAGCCTCATCTAGTTCAGAGGTGAAATAACATCCAGGCAGCTCTGAAGGCTTCAGCTGTGCATGAAATGTTTGATGTGTGGAGCTGAGCTGGGGCAGGAGGGGGCTAAGCCTTACCCAGAAATTTGCCATGTATTTGCTAGATGGCAGCAAGCAAGTTCCTGGCTGGTTTCTTCCCTCAACTCGTTTTAGACAGGGATGTGACAAGTTGGACGTAAATGTGAAGGATAAACTCTGAGCAGACTGTAAACACGTAGTGTGTTCTGTATTTAGCTCTGCAGAAAGAACCTGCTGCAGTGCTACTTGGAGTTCATGCTTCAATGACTAACTGGTGTCAACCTCTGTTGTAATTATTAGAGGGCTACTATCTTCATTAGGGCATCTCCATCATGTTGCTTGCTGTCTGCTATTAGGCCAATGCTGTAGCCTAGAGGAGTTAGTCAAGAAGATGCTACAAATGCTAATTCATTTAGAACAATGTGAAACTACTTAGGGCAGTTACTTGTAGCATTTAAACACCGAAATATGCTGAGTAGCATATTTTACATTGCCTTCTGCCTGAGGGAGCTTAGGAATAAAATTAAATGCGTTATAGTGAGGGGAAGTATTATGTTGAGCCTCTAATTGGGAGAGGGAGTGGTCTGAATCATGTAAAGACATGTCTGGCCTCTGAAAGTGTATAGAAAACTGTACGATGAGTTGAATAAAATGTGAGAAGAGCAGGTGTCTGAACAAAAGCGAATATGTCCACCAGAGAAGGATCCTTGTCCAGACCAGCATGCACATTGTCCAGTCTCTTAATCTAAACCACTTCAAAGCTTGACAGCTTGAACTGACTGGTAAAGATGTGAGCTGATCTGTGATAGAGCTGTTACAGCGTGGTAGCCATAGGATAGCCAGGCAGTATGTATATTCAGTACCACAATACTGTTGTGAAACCCTGTGGCTGGAGCAGCAGAGCCCTTGTCAATCTGGCTTCATGGAGATGCCACCATCCTGTCTTGCCCCCTCCCCACTGGAATGTTTGGTTGCTGTTGGCAAAAGATGAACATAGAGGCCGTGCCTAGAAATAGCTGCAGAGTGTGGCTGGCTGAGCCCAGACAGCTGGCAGTGGTCCAAAACACAGTGCCTGTTGCTGTGGGGAAGGCGAGGCTCAGGTGGGCTTGTTTCCTTTGCAGGTGCTGGTGTGGGTGACGTGAATGTGGAAGTGGAGGATCCTCAAGGGAGAAGCCTTGCTGAAGTTGTAGTAGAAGACAAAGGCAATCAAGTCTTCCGTTGCACCTACAAACCTATTCAAGCTGGTCCTCACATTGTCAAAGTGACTTTTGCTGGGGAGGCAATTCCCAAAACTCCTTGCACTGTTCTCGTTGGAGAGGGTATGTTTTTTAAAAGTGCATTTAAATGTAGATGGCCACTTTTCTCCTTGGATGTGATCACAGGATATGCTTGAATCTTGCCTTGTACATTCTCTGTACCTTTCAACATCTTGGTCCTGATTCAGTGGGTCACTGGGCATTCACAGGGTAAAACAATGCTCTCTAACAGTAATATGGCTTTCGTTGCTAGTTTCCTTTCTGCTTAGACTTCCAAATGTTAAGTTGCCCTTTGTATTTTTTTTGAGTGATTTATGCAGCTATGCAGCGTCTTGCTGTTTTCCACCTTTGTTCCTCAAATGACTATGTTTACTGTTTTCCTCCTTAACTGACACCTAACTTGCTTTCTGTTCCATCCTTACGTGCTCCTATGCTTTTAGATCTCTGCTCATCTCTCCTGAGCTACCCTCCATTTGTGGAATTTTGGACTTCACTGCTAATGGCTTCATAGTTGGTAAGAGGTGTGCAGGATGCTCTGTCATGTTTGCTTTTTGTAAGCTTCTAGCCTGCAGCTTGTCCCAGCCAAAAGGGCTTTTGTTTTTGTTGGGGTTGGGGAGGAAAGTTGCAAGCAAAGTGAAGCAGTGTGTGACCCAGTCGGTGAAACTGGCTTAACCGCAAGCTGCCTGACGCAGCTGTGTAAGCTCTTTGCAAGCTGTTCCCACTCCACGTCGGCCACGCTCCTGTGTGTTCCCACTGAGCTTTCAGAGCTAGCAGAAGGCACACGATCCTCGCTCACACTGTCCAGTGTAGGACACGGAGTGGTGTTGGCTGCTGCAGGGGTGAGCTGTTGTAGTGAGGGAAAACCCAAGGAGCTGCTTGGCAAACTTGTGCTCCTGCTGTAAGCACGGTGTGTTTTGGGAAAAATGCATGTTCAGTTTACAGTACTGGGAAGCTGTGGTTATCTGTAAGTCTCTTCAAACCCTTCAGGTCTCTGGTGTTGAAGACCTCATGACAGCTGGGACTGTGTGGTGAAAACTGTTCATAAGTGCATGGTACTTACTTCTGTAGCCACTCTGCAGGCCTGGAGAAGCACTTCGAGTAAAGGAACCAAGCATAAGCCTAAGCCATGTGTAACCTCCAGCCCCTACCCATGGCTGCTGTGGTCTGCAGAGGGCTTGGTGGCTTTGCTTCTTTGAAAGTATGAGCTGCGACAAGCAGAGGGGTTTTGATGCAACATCTCTTAATGAAGCACATGCAAAACTCAGCCTTGCTACTAGCAGTTATCCCAGTCACGTGCATCTGAAAGACCAGCGCAATAATACTGTTCAGTGGAGCTTATCTGCAGAGGGAACCTTCCCCCCACGCTGCAGTGTGCCTCAACACAAAAGGCGTCAGGAAGGTTGTGTCTGTGGTTAATTATCTGTATGTGATAGGTGTGTATAAGTCTTGTATTGATAACTACCATAGAATTGGAAAGCAACAGGGCTTCAGTGTTTGCTATAGTTCTAAAAAACAGCCCCTGTAGGGGGTCAGTGTTGCCTGGCTGCACTGACCACTACTGCCCAAATTGCCATAAGGCATAGACAGGGACTAGGCAGACTCCTGTCTGTCTGCCTTAATGCTATAACCCTAAAGCTTAGGCTGAAAGCTAAGCTGTGGTTGCCTTGAGTCAACATTAAACTAAAGGTTGTTCCAGGCTGGCTAGGCTACCTGTATGTTGAGATTCAAAGGCAGTATTAATGGCTGGGATTGCCTTGCAGCCTGCAATCCTAACGCATGCCGCGCCACTGGTCGAGGTCTGCAGCCCAAGGGTGTCCGCATGAGGGAAACGGCCGACTTCAAGGTTGATACGAGAGCAGCGGGGAGCGGAGACCTCGGAGTGACTATAAAGGGACCAAGTGAGTGTTGGGGTGAATTTGTGCTGTGAATGTGTTCTGGAGAAGGTGGGAATCAAAACCTGGGAAAAGGAAGAGCAGTAAGGAAATGGTGTCCTGATGGAACTGATGGAATCTGTTTCATAAAAAGCCAAATTTCAGAAGGGTTTTCTGGCATTTTGTGTCTAGTGTGAAGGTTTTGACCTGCAGGGCTGGGTAAGATAACATCTGGTTTTAGTTCTTTCCATTTTCATGCATCAGTTAGCAAAACTGGGAAGACCATGCATCTGCGTGGCACAGCCTCCAAGCTTTATGGGTGCTCACTTCATCTTCATTTGATTTGTGGGAGCAAGTCAAACTCCAGAGTCTCTGACAGGGTGAAAATCCTGCTCTTGTAAAGCTGGGAATGCCTCAGAGCAGTGCTCCTGGTGGCACTGGCTGCTTGGGCACATGAGCCAAGGAGAAAGGGAACCTGTAAGCTAACATGGAGACCATCTGCCAGGATCCGTCCCTGGGTCCTTTGGTATGGCCTGAGCTCTGGCCGTGGCTCTCTGCCTGGCAGGCTGGGACGATGGGAGCGCAGTGGCTGCTGGCTCGTGAGGCTGCCAGCAGCAGTGGCTGCGGTGCCTGTGTGGTACTCAAGAGCCAGTCACCTCCCCCCAGCTGGGACAGCATTAAAAGGTGCATTGTATTGCCTTCACCTCCTCCACAGCACAGAGCCCTGACTGTGTGGCTTCATGCTGTTGGGGGGAAAAAAGGCAACAGATGTATCGATGTAAATTTTAGTGTATTAAGCTTTTCTCCCTAAATTCTTCATCTTGAAGAAAATGAAAAGTAGGCATTCCCTGCATATTTGTGGTTACGAAGTCTGACAAATGTTAAGCTTTTTTGTTTTAACATATGACATGCATCATACTGCAGACTAAGAAAATAAAACACAAGGGAACCTATTAAGTCTGGTAACTTAAAATACTTTCTGCTGTATTTCTTCTGGAAGTGTTTGCTGTCTTTGTCCTAGAGGGCAGCTAGAACTGACTTCCCTTATAACTTGACCTCTTTTTTTTCTGGTGGAAGAAATTTATTCTTGCAAGCTAAAATAAATACTAGAAAACATGAACTTGTCTGAGTAATTGAAAGCAGGATGGAAGCTGTTAAGTTTAATGCTGAACTGATCTTTCAACAGAGGGCTTGGAGGAGTTGGTGAAACAAAAAGGCTTTATGGATGGTGTATATGCATTTGAATATTATCCAGCTACCCCAGGAAAGTATGTTGTCACGATTACATGGGGTGGGCACAACATCCCAAAAAGGTGAGTTAGAAGTAGCTTTTTGGGCATGTTTTTGCCCTTCAGTGGGTTATGTAGTTGGTGAGCATTTAAAGCAACACTGACCTTTGAAGAAACTGGGGGGACAAGTTAGTGGCAAATGGCTATTGTAACAGTTTATCTACAGCCTATTTTAGGGCTGGAGCGGCTTATATTGAGGCTCTGAAGGGTGATTTGCATCGGTCTTTCTGAACCCAGAATCATGAATACAAAACCAATAAAACTTGGTGGATCATGCAGCTTGGACTTTACTATGAGTTTGTGAAAGGATTTGTTATTTTAGTGTCCAGGGCTACAGCAAGCAGAGCAAGCCAAGTATTTGACACTCAGGATTTGTGGTGCAAGATGTAAGCACATGATGGGTTGGATGACCTCTCTGCTAGAAAGACACTCTGCTGGGCGCTGTGCCACCACATGGTAGCATCTATTAATTTGGAAAATCCAATGTAAAGCCTCATTAAAATGCCTGGGGAAAAACATAGAGGCTATATTTGTTCTCATTTCTAATACCATGCTTTGTTTTTATCTTGTAGCCCCTTTGAAGTTCAAGTGGGTCATGAAGCCGGTCCTCAGAAAGTGCGAGCCTGGGGGCCAGGGCTGCATGAGGGAATTGTGGGCAAATCGGCTGACTTTGTGGTCGAGTCCATTGGCACAGAAGTTGGCTCTCTTGGTTTGTTACTTTACTTAGTTTGTCTGAAATATTTATATATTGCAACGCTAGCAAAGAACTCATGAGAAACAATAGCTTTCCCAACAGTAAAAAAACCCATGTCCCTAAGATGCTGTGGTCTAAACACAAACATCTATCAGAGTGTCAAGGGAAGTCCTAGAGACAGGAGCGTGTGTTAAGTGGGGGATGTTAATCTATGGTTTTGTGGGATGAGATCCGAAAGGGAATGATGGATTCCATGTCCCATATTGCTGAACAAGGATAATGGAGAGATCAGGTGTGGTTATGGCTGACAAAAAGGTATTTGTGGAAGTGATGTTAATTTGGCAGCCGCCACAAACCTAACACGAGGAACCTACTTGTTCCTTTTTCAGGCTTTGCAATAGAAGGCCCTTCTCAGGCTAAAATTGAGTGTGATGACAAGAATGATGGCTCATGTGATGTGAAGTATTGGCCTAAAGAGCCTGGTGAATATGCTGTGCACATCATGTGTGATGATGAGGACATAAAAGACAGCCCTTACATGGCCTTCATCCGACCGGCTTCAGGAGACTTCAACTCGGATAAGGTGGTGCATGAGAGTTCACCTATGGCATAGCAGGTCTTTAATGTAACTACAGTAGAGATGTCTCTGAAGGATTCTAGTAGCAGACTTGACTGTTAAGCTGCCTCTGCATAAAGCTCTGAATCTGCCAAGCTCCAGCCAGATATTGCCCAGCTTTTTCTAGTAACCCAGTTGTGGTTTTGATTTAATGTAATGGAAACTTGCTGAAGTAGTATCGTGTGCTTCATGGGTTTTGTTGGAAGGGGCAGGTCTTTTATAAATATATCACTTAGTTTTGCTTCTCTTTCTGAACTGCAAACTAATAGTCTTGAGGTGCTTTTTTAGGTGAAGGCCTATGGCCCAGGCCTGGAGAGGACTGGCTGTATAGTGAACAATCCTGCTGAGTTCACAGTTGAAACCAAGGAGGCTGGGAAAGCACCTCTGAAGATGTATGCACAGGTAAAAAGCCAAAGGCAGCTATGTGAAACTTCAACAAAAGGGTTTTAATACCGTTGAGAAAAATGCCTTAAGTATTTCTACTCGCTTACATACCACTTAACTCTGGGCATGTGTAATTCACTCAGAGTTCCGTGCTTTGATCTGTGTAATGTAGTCAGGCAACAACCTAACTCAAGACAAGGTGACTTCTCTGTGGTGTATGAAAAGCATGGCTTTGCTTCCTTACTTAGAGTCTCCTCAGCAAAGCAAGGTGTAATTTCCTGGAATTGTCATTTGAAAGCACTGAAGTGTCTGAGCCTGTGAATTTCCTATGTGTTGTAGGATGGTGCAATGAATGAGCAAGTGTTAGATGAGGAAGACTTACGGGAGTGTAAATTACATGTTTCTTGAGTGTTTCTGAGCTGCAGGGGAAAAAACCCTGACATATTTTGGAACAGTCTTGGGCTGTCCAAACTGTGCAAACGTTTTTGAAGTACCTGAAAGTTCTGTTTGTATTACTGCTTTTTAGGATGGAGAAGGAAACCCTATTGATATCCAGATAAAGAGCAAGCCTGATGGTGTGTTTGCGTGTTCGTATGTGCCAGTTAAACCAATCAAACATACAATTTCTGTTGTCTGGGGAGGAGCCAATGTGCCCAACAGCCCATTTAGGGTAAGTACAGAGATAGATAGTACTTAGTTATAGCCAAGTAAAACATTCATGCTCACAACTACTTGTTAGTACAACTAGAATGATAAAACCCTTATGTGAACTTCAAGGAGGTGTGCCCTTCTGTTCTGTTTTTAGAAACCTATCCACTTGAATAAATCTTTCTGTTTTTATAAGCTTATATGGTGGAGGTCTCTTATCAGCCCAGCTGCAGCCTGGGGGATTCAGGGCAATTCACTTGGTCCTATTTTCCTGTAGCCTCTGTCCAAGCAATGCTCTGACTTGACTGTGATCTTGAGCATGACGCAGATATGCGATTCTGACCCTTGTGAATCTGTGTAGGTCCTTATAGGTCAAGGGAGTCATCCTCAGAAAGTGAAAGTGTTTGGACCTGGTGTGGAAAGAACTGGCCTGAAAGCAAATGAGCCAACGCATTTCACTGTGGACTGCACGGATGCAGGAGAAGGTAAAGGCAGTCTGGGCTGTTGCTATGGTATCAGAACCACAGGTACACACACAGAAGGGAGGCGATTATATAGTGTTCCATCTGGTTTTCCTTGTTTAGTGGAAAAACCTTGGGAAGCAGAACATTGCAGTGAATTGTGATCTGATCTGATATGTTGCATCAGTTAACATGGTGACTTGAACAACTCCTGGGAATGGGAATGATCTGGCTCTTTGACTGGCAATGCCATTGCTATCTGGTAGTAAAACCTCTGTTTGTTTGCCTAGGTGATGTCAGTGTTGGAATTAAGTGTGATGCTCGTGTGGTCAGCGATGAGGAAGAGGACATAGATTTCGACATCATCCACAATGCTAATGATACATTCACAGTGAAATATGCCCCGCCTGCTGCGGGGCGCTACACCATTAAAGTGCTTTTTGCAGGAGAGGTTTGTAATCTTCATTTTGCAGCGTGATGTTTCTAGAGTCTGTTTATCTGCTCTTTGATCACCAAGTATGTGCCAGTTCACAGCTGGCTGTGGCAGTTCGCAACTGGCCCTTCCATGTCAACTCATATGTACTTTGTCTGGTCACTGTTTCTACAACAGTGTAAAAAATCTAAAACTTCTTTTGTAATACTTGGATGTATGCAAATGAGAGGAGTTGGTTGGAGACATGGAAGTTCAAGTGTCTGATGTGTTGGACTGGCAGTACTGAGTGTGGTCTCAGTGATGGGGCAAAGCTGCTTTCTAAAGGATAAAAAACCTAAGTGACTCCCCAAGGAAAATGGGGGGGGGAGTTTTCCTTAAAAATAAAAAAGGGAGAGAGGCCCCTGCAAACTATCCAGCTGCTAACTTTGCTTACTGAGTGGTATCATTCAAAGTCTAGGGCAGAGTGTTTGAGTGAGGCAAAATTCTACTCAAAATAGTACTGGAATTGGAGCAAAATTATCTTAAAATTATTATCTGTCTAATTTTGGCTACTGATGAGTGACCTGTTTATGTTTAGAGCTGTGTTTCTGTTGCAGGAAATTCCTGCTAGCCCATTCAGAATTAAAGTGGACCCCTCGCATGATGCCAGCAAAGTGAAAGCTGAAGGACCTGGGCTGAACAAAACTGGTGAGAGCGGGGTTGATGTTGTGTGGTCAGCACTGGACTGTGAGGGGCTGTTGCAGGGTAGCCATTGCCTGGCTGAGCATTGCTGGGATGCAGCAATGCAGTCCTGGATACAGCAGGGTGGGGTGCCAGGCAACTGGAAATGACACCTTTCCCTTGGCACTTTGCTTGACTGGGCTTTATTGGTATTGGGCTTCTAGAGAAGAGTTTCTGTGTGCGAGCTCTGCATAAATTAGAATTAACATTTTTCTTCAGGTGTGGAAAATGGCAAGCCAACTCACTTCACTGTGTTCACCAAGGGAGCTGGAAAAGCACCGCTGGATGTGCAGTTCAGCAGCCCGGTGCCAGGAGAGGCGGTGGTGGATCTGGATGTCATTGACAATTATGACTATTCCCACACTGTTAGGTACACTCCCATACAGCAGGTAGGTCTGACTCACGTAGCAGTACAAGAGTGAAGAGCTGATGTTGCTGTAGTGTGGTGACCTCCCTACATGGTACCAGTGCACAGAGGAACAAGCAAGAAAGGCTTTCCAGGGTGTCCTGTTCCCCAGGATCCCTAAAGCCTGCAGTACAATTAGGATTGGAAAGCAGTAATGCAGTTTTCTGGTGTAGCTATTGATAGGTTGCTGCTGGTTTATTTTCTGGAGAAAAGAGAGAGATTGAAGCAGTAGCACACAGCTCACATCATCATTCCATGCCTTATCAGTTGAAGAGAAAAGATGGCAAACCTTTCCAGACTCTGAAACAGAGCTGGCTGCTACCCTAGCTGCTCTGGTCTGCTGTGGTCCTGCAGAGTCGAGGCTGTGGTGTGCTGCCTCTCAGCAAGTTGCTGGTGTCAAAGGAGCCAAAGGGCAAACCAGAGCAGGGATAAAAAGAAGAGAATTTGGGTCATGCTGCACCAGTTCCCAGTAGGAAAGTGAATAAGTTGTTGCTGAGGAGGGAAGCTGGGCTGCAGATTAAATGCATCCAAAGTATTTATCTGCTTTTGAGGCTTGCCCTTAGGTTGAAAAAAATTGAGTCTGACTTGTTTGGTTCAGAGACCGATGCTTCCTTAGCAACATCATTGAAGAGCTGAAAGTGGAAGCTCTTGTTCTGCTGAACAGCCAAGTGAACTACTCAGTCATCTGCACCAGCTTCCTTGAATGGAGCTGTATAAAAGGGGACTGATAAGGAGGACTGCAGTACTATTTAGCTGATAATGCTGGATTAGCATTCTTGGAAGCACCGTAGAGCTAGTGTTTGGTTTTGTATGAAGCAGTTGCATGAGCTCAGGAGGTGGCTGGTGTGCCTGTTTGGAGAGGCTTTGGCCTGTTTGGTTGGGATTGATAGGCAGAAGGGAACAGTCATCTGTACTTCATGCATGTGTTTACAAGTAGTACCAGATTGCTGTGTTTCAACTGAAAAGCAGTGTTGAAACAAGCCAGGATGCCCAAACCAGGTTTCCCACTTGGTCTTCCACCTGAAGAAGTGCCTTGAGTCATGGAGGAGCTGTGGACTTACAGGAGATGCTCACAGATTGCAGTGACAGGAAAGCAATGGTTAAACAAAGGAGATGAAAATAGACTGCTCAGTAATCAGAGTAGCCTTGTTGTTCCTCCAGGCTTGTGAGCACATAGGTCATTCCCAACCCTGCCTTTCTCAGGTTCCTAAGCAGTAACTTATGAATGAGACTGGAGTCTTAAGAATAGGGGAAGGATGGACTAGGTCGTTAAATTCCTGAGGGGCTGTGTCACTGCAGAGGAGCCTTGGTTTAATGCTGTTTATTTAGCCTTATCTATCTCACGGTGTTGCTACAGCTACCCATGTGCGTGTTTTCTAAAAACAACCAAGAATAATCATGGAAGCTATTCACTAGCTTGCATGAAACATCCATAATTATTTCACTTGGGAGCTGAACCAGCCAAGAATGAAAAGTAAGCAAACAGTGAATATAGCTAAAATATGGACTGTGGTAGGAGAGAATAAAAGGAGCACACATCGTGGGCTGGAGCTTGCCATGGCTGTGCAGTGTTTCAGCCAAAATACACAAGAGCATTAATCTTTCTGACTTGTAGAGCTTAAACCCCTGGTATTTCAGATGCTGTAATAATACGGCCTCTTTGCAGTCTTGGCTTTGGCCAGACCTCTCCGTGTGGTGGAAGGGGATACCTGGTCTGGAGCGCTGGGACATTCATTCAGCTGTTGGGTCTGAGCGCTGGGAGGGTGGGAGCCAGCCTGAGTTGGAGCCTTTGCCAGGCTGCTTGAATATAATCTAATTAAATGTTGGAAAGACCTGTCTCTTTCTCTCTTCCTGTATTAGATAAAAACCATTTAATACTTTGAAGGGCTGCAGTGGGGTAGATCTTTAGTTTCCATAAACCAGTAAGTTTGGCTGTGGCTGGCTAAAATGGATTAGGCAAAGTGGTTATGTACTGCTTGGGTGTTAGTGTGTCTACAGAGTGAGGAACTGAGCTAATTTATAAATTCTCCGACTAGGGTCCAATGAAGGTTTCGGTAACTTACGGCGGTGATCCTATCCCTAAAAGCCCTTTCACTGTGGGCGTTGCTGCTCCGCTAGACCTAAGCAAAGTTAAAGTCAATGGACTCGAAAACAGTAAGTACCTGTGGGCTGGAAGCCCGGTAGCCGGCCTCTGAAGTGTCTCCTGAATCTGGGTGATTGCCAACATGTCCTGCTACAACAGGGAGTGGGCAAAACAATCTTCTTTTAAACTTGCTACAGTTGGGAATCAACCAGCTCCAACTTCGCAGCTTGGCCAGTCTGACTTAGCTGGTTCTCTTGAGGACTAAATGTCATTTGAGACTTTATTTTCCCCAAAAAATTATATAGCAATGGGGGCGTGTGTTGTGGTTTGGTCCTTTGTGGTGAACAGAGCTGGACTCCTCACCCGGCTGGGTACCCAATGATGAAATCTGTTTTTCTCAGGGCTAGATGGCTGCTTGTTCAAATGTATGAAACTGCTACAGTGCACAGTGTCATTTATACACCCTTTTGTTTTCCTAAAGTGGAAGAACTTAAGGCTGTGGAACATTGTTGCTTTCCTGAAATGAGCATTTGATACTGTCAGACCGTGTCTTACACACTTGTTACACTCTGTAACTTTGTAGCTCCAATTAACCAAAGTATTTGGTTTTGTTTGGTTTGGGAGGTTTTTATGACTGCAGAGGGATGCAGACTGAGCAGGGCTCTGTCAGCGCCTGCTCCCTCAGTGGTATATGCATGGGAGATTTCTTGGACCACTGTCTGATGTTAAGTAAGTAATGTAATATGGGTTTTGTCTTTTTCAGGAGTGGAAGTAGGGAAGGATCAGGAATTTGTAATTGATACCAAAGGAGCTGGTGGGCAAGGTAAACTGGATGTTAATATTTCCAGTCCTATGCGAAAAGCTGTGCCATGTCTGGTGGAACCTGTTCTGGGTAAGGAGTGCAGCACTGCCAAATACATCCCACGGGAAGAAGGACTCTATGTGGTGGATGTGAGTTATGATGGCAACCCAATCCCAGGGAGCCCCTATACTGTGGAGGCCACGCTACCTCCAGACCCCTCCAAGGTAAGTGAATGGTTTAGGGCTGTGACAGCAACTGATACATGAAAACTTACTTGTGGGCTATTGTGTGAGACTTGGCTTGGTTTTGGCCAAACCAGACCCAGGAACATCCTTACTCAGAGTGCTCAGTCCTTTTGCAACCTCCATGATTCACTGAAGTAATTCCTGTAAGACTGTATTTGAATAAGAACATTGAATTAATCAAGAATACTGCAAGCATCCTGCATACTGTGGCAAAGTATTGCTCCTAATTTGATAGAAGTTGGCCTGATGAGTGTCTCTATTGTATTAAAATGCTTTTTTCTAAGGAAATATATTTCAAGAAAAAGATGTGTACAGCCATCAAGTATTTTAACATTTCCAACTTTTGTATCCCATGGCTATATAAAAACACCTATGGTGAGAGTATAAATATCCTTGCCTAGAAACTTCTTTGGAGGAGAGGTACCAACTTTACAGTAAAACTGGGATGAGTGGCAAAGGAAACATTGCTTTCTGTATATTTCTAAGAGCTTGTTAATCAAATCTCACATACAAACAACTCTAACTAGGCAGTCTTCTGGCATTAATACAGAAAAGGCAGTTTAGCTCAACTGCATATTCTCTTCTAGGTAAAAGCTCATGGTCCAGGTCTTCGCGGGGGCCTCGTTGGAAAACCAGCCCAATTTACAATAGATACCAAAGGGGCAGGAACTGGAGGTTTGGGTTTGACAGTAGAAGGCCCGTGTGAAGCTAAGATTGAGTGCTCAGACAACGGTGATGGAACCTGCTCTGTCTCCTACCTGCCTATGAAGCCTGGAGAGTACTTTGTAAACATCCTCTTTGAAGAAGTTCACATTCCTGGCTCACCCTTTAAGGCAGACATAGAAATGCCATTTGATGTCTCTAAAGTCATTGCCACAGGCCCAGGTCTGGAGCGTGGTAAAGTAGGTGAGGCAGGGCTGCTGAATGTCGACTGCACAGAAGCAGGTCCTGGGGACCTGCGGGTGGACATGGTGTCAGATACTGGTTCCAAAGCCGAGGTCCACATCGATGATAACAAGGACGGGACCTATGTTGTTACGTATGTGCCGCTCTCGGCCGGCATGTACACAATCAAGATGAGATATGGAGGAGAGCAAGTGCCTAAATTCCCAGCCCGAGTCAAAGTGGAGCCAGCTGTGGACACAAGCAGAGTTAAAGTGTTTGGGCCAGGAGTGGAAGGAAAAGGTGAGAATAACTGTTGTTATCAGAGTTTGTAGGACTTGCAGTTGTTTATGAGTGTTCTGGGCCTTGAACGCTGTAAAAGCCTTGCATGTTTCCATGGTGACCCTGGGAAGGACTGGGGAGTCTCATTATGTTCCCAAACAAGTTGTTTATCAAGCTGCTTCACCAAATGTTTGGTTGTTGGAAATATATGCAGTTCATGAAGTGACTCTTGAAAACATTTCCTGCAGATGTCTTCCGAGAAGCTACAACTGAGTTCACTGTGGATGCTCGACCTCTAACGAAGGCCGGTGGTGACCACATCAGGACACAGATCATGAGCCCGTCCGGCTCCCCCACAGACTGTCTCATCCAAGACAACGCTGATGGAACATATTCAGTAGAGTACACGCCGTTTGAAAAGGGTAACCTCTGGGTTTGGATTTGTTGGGTTTTGTTTTTTTTTTTTTTAACTTGAAAGGGAAAACCAAGAGCAAATGACTCTTCTGCCACTTTCATTTGGCAAACTGCTGAGGTCTGCCAGTAACTTGTTGGCATCTTAGCAAGAGTTTTACCAGTAGAGGAGTTAATTCTGCAGGAAGCAGCTCTATTTTAACTTGAAGAACTGACTTTTATGGTAACTTGGCTTCAGAAGAACAGAGTGTAGATAGTGTCTCTAGTTATGAAACACTAGCAAAGTCTTGCGAAATGCAGAAGGAAATTCTTACCCTTATACTGACATTTAGGTCTGTAGCATCTTGTATAAGTGATGTTAAGTGATGAGTGTATTTAGGGAATTCAGAACATGTTTTCCTCCTCTTAACAGGTCCGCACACAGTCAGCGTAACATATGATGATGTACCTGTGCCGAACAGCCCCTTCAGGGTGAATGTGACAGAGGGCTGCCATCCATCACGTGTGAAGGCACAAGGACCTGGACTCACAGAAGCTTTTACAAATCAGCCAAACCCCTTTTCGGTTGTCACCAGGTGACTGAGCCTATTTGATCTTCAGGGAATACCTGAGGGAGGGAAGAGTATAGTAATGTGTGCAATGCAGGATGCCGAACTCAGTACAAATATTTATGAAGTGGCCAATCTGTGTCCATTTGGTGACTGTGTGTGCTACCTCTTCCTCTACTGAGCACTCTGCTCTGCAGACATGAGACATTAGGGGTCGATAGTTGTTGAGGATAAAATTCTAGGAAAATGCGGGTGAGGTAGTGCTGAACAGTTTTGCATGCCAGCGCACACTGTAGGCTGGACATCAGAAGTCAGGTTACTGCATTTCCAAAAAGGATGAAAATGCAGCCAGAGCATGTGAAAGCTGCAAAGATGCTGTTTGAAGCAGTTAATTCTAACAGTGTGTGTTTCTGTCTTGCAGAGGGGCAGGAATTGGTGGCCTTGGAATAACCGTTGAGGGACCTTCAGAATCTAAAATTAGCTGTAAAGATAACAAAGATGGGAGCTGCAGTGCCGAGTATATTCCTTATGTTCCAGGAGATTACGATGTTAACATCACATATGGGGGAGAGCATATTCCTGGTAAGATCTCTTGCTCAGTGGCTTTCAGAACAGGGAAGAAGCCAGACTGAAGGCTCAGTGCATTGGCTGCATCTCCCTCATGCTATGGGATGTTGATGTCATTTTGTCTTTTTGCTTTTCCTGGGAATTCAGGCATAAAAAGCAGTGGCATTTGCTCAAATGGGTACAGACGAGTGGGACAGGGAAAGGGACACTAACCCTTGACAAATAACTAGTTTTATACACAAGTGATGTGTAATACTTCAGGTCATGAAAATAACCCTTTGGTTGTCTTCAAGATCCTGTTCTGCAGTAAGAGGGTCAGCCTGCCATGGGGATTATATTAAACTCTGTGTTTACCTGTGCATGCATTTGCACTGCATGTTTCCTGTTGTTCCCATTCACTTTGTTGACGAACTGAACTTGGTAAAATATGAAGGAAACAAGTACCTGCATGATGCTTCATTTGCACTTCTGGTTTCTTTCATGTTTGTTTTTTTTTTTTCCTGAGGTGTGAGGAGTAGATGGTTCACAACTGAATTGTTGAATAGACAGTGAAAATGTGGAAGCACCATCATTATACTTCTGGCTTTTGCAGAAGCAAAGGAGCAGTTGTGGAGGCTGTGAGGTTGTCACTCATGCCTGTGCTGAATGATAGTAATAAAAAAGCCCAAGGAAAAGTAGGGAAAAAAGACCTTTTTTTAGTTTGTTCTCTGTAACTGTTAACTGGTGTTTAATGCTTGCTGTGTCAACTTCCAGGCAGTCCTTTCAAGGTTCCTGTGAAGGATGTTGTGGATCCCAGCAAGGTGAAGTTAGCAGGACCAGGTCTGGGAACAGCTGTTCGAGCTAAAATCCCACAGTCCTTCACTGTAGACGCCAGCAAGGCAGGAGTAGCACCCCTTGAGGTGGTGGTGACAGGACCCAGAGGTAAGAACCAAAATACTCCATCTGACTGTGCCCCCTTCTCTGTGTTTATGTTGGTAACACGGCCCTGCTTGCAAAGGTGGTGATGCCACTTGAATGAGCATTTCTCTCTGTTCCTGTTCATCTGTGAACAGGATAGCTGACCCTTGATAGCTGATCCTTGTGTCATGCTGTGAAAGGAGAGCTGTGTCCTAGGTAGTGCTGCTTTGGACAGTGCCTTTGATGGCTTTAGCTTAATCTTCAGAACTGAGAAAAGTGATGTGAGTAACCATCACCGGTGAACATTTGTGGCTTATTTTAGACATAAAGTAAATTCAAAGTCTAACGTGCAGTGCCTTGGGAAACCTGTGTGACTGGGTTGCAGAAGTCTCTGAATCATGGTGGAACTGCTCAGTGGTCCTCAGAGAGCAACAAATCCCTTGAGTGACAGCGTTAATGATGTTTGCATTAACCTAGAAAGCTGTTTCTCAGTGGCACAGCATCTTGGCAGCAGTACCTGTTGGCTGCAAGTCTTACCTTGCTAGGAGGTGAGAGCTGCTTCCCTATTGGAGTGTCAGGTCCCTTCGTGCAGGTGCTCCCCAGGTAACACTTATTTAATTCTAGCGGATGAGACGGATTCCGAGGGATGGCGCTCCCCATTGAAAGCAATTTCGGATTTCTTTAAAGGTGGTCCAAAGGGTGACACTGAGACAGGTTTGAACTCTCACTAGCTACTGGCAGTTTTGGCTCTTGGAAATCCAATTGGCAACAGCAAGAATCACCTGGAGGAGGGAGTGGGAACCAACGGTGTTGCTTTTAGGCTTTGCATGGCAACTGTATAGGTTTCTTTTGTGCTTGCTTTACTACTAATCCTTCCTATGTTTTAAAGCCAACTTGTAATTGTAGACTGCTTTGTGTGTTGATCTGAACTGATATGTCACGTAATCTGTTGTAGATTTAGCTTAATGCAAATTGAAATATTTGATCCTGCTTTCTTTAGGACTCTGGCAGCTTGCAGGGCGGTTCTGCCTAGGCAGCGAGCCTGCCTTTCCAAACTCCTGATTGTGAAAGACTGGGTTGGTGAATGCTACACACCAACTGGCTTTAGGGCTCAATTCTGTGCAGTGAATCCCAGTAACAGTGTGTAATCTTATAAATGACAGTTTGGACAATTAAAACAATTACTCATTTTCTGTCTTGAAAGATCTTCCATGCAGTTTTAGCAATTGCTCTTGACCTGGACTGTACAGAAAGGCAAATCTTTCTCTGGTATTTACATGCTAGCTTTTGTTTACAGTGAGAAGATGGGAGCCCAGGGAGCGGTGGATAACAAATCTATCTCAAGTCAATGGCTTTGAATACAAAATAAGGGAAACTGCTCACTGATCTGTGCCTGTTGCCTTCATTCAAAAAAAATTAAAAAATTTAAATTTAGCTTGTTGCAAACTGTAAATGAGCAGTGCATCTTGGAGCTTTGTGCAGCAAATGGCTGCTGAGGAACTGGGTTTTGACAGTGCAACTGAGAAAATCGTATGTTGGTTTTTTAGGAGTTGTGGGGCCTGTTAATGTGGTAGACAATGGAGATGGCACCCACACGGTGGTGTACACCCCTATGCAGGAGGGACCCTACCTGATCTCTGTCAAATATGCTGATGAAGAGATTCCTCGAAGGTAAGGTGATGAGATAAGTTTTGGTGAACTGAAGATTTACTGATCCAGTTGTGTTCTCCCAGCACATGAGCACTGTTTAAGGACTAGCTGTGCTCCTTTCTACTTAACCAGTGCAGCTCCTTGCACAAGTTCTGGGTTCAGTGGTGGTTTGAGCCTGCTGCACCTACAGCAGACACTGCTGGGGAGGTGTATCTGCACCTCAGTGTGTGCTGCAGCAGCTGTCAGCCATTGACTGGGGAGGAGGGGGCAATAATGGGTTTCTCTTTTAGTCCCTTCAAGGTGAAGGTGCTTCCTACATATGATGCCAGTAAAGTGACAGCGAGCGGACCAGGTCTCAGTTCCTATGGCATTCTAGCCAGCCTGCCTGTGGAGTTTGCTGTGGATGCTAAGGATGCTGGGCAGGGACTTCTGGCCGTACAGATCACTGTAAGTAACTACAAAGCCAAGCAGGACTGGAAACGTGTTGTTCCAGGTGGGCAGGAGTCTCTCCCATCAGAAGTGTCCACAGCTTTACTGTGACATACCTAGTGTCCTGGAGACTGGGCTGCTGCCTGGACCCTAAGATCTGGTACAGAAAAGTCTTGCACCCTGTTCATGAAGCTCTTGTGACTGCTTTGATGAAACTTCTGTCTTAAAATCATCAGCCATGCCGTATTTGGCTCTTGTTTAACTTTACACTCTGCAAATGCCCAAAATGAGATAAACAGTTTCTTATAAGATTATGAAAACACTGGCATTTGAAATGGAGACAGCCTTCTAGCAGTGCAGTTCAGCAAGGCCATGAGATAACATCCATGCTGAGCATGACATTATGATAAATTAAAACACAAGTCTCCCTCAAGGTTGCCAGAAGTCATAAGCTGCTTCAGGAGATACTGCAGGAATGTTTTTGTTTGGCTTTGTTATTGCTCTTCCTGAAGTTTCTGGTGCCTGGACTCTGTGGCCTCACAAAAAGGTCTCTGGTTAGTGGACCATAAAGCACATAGCTCAGCTCTGGCATGCCTAGGTCATGGCATGGCTGGTTGTACTTGCCCTTCTGCATTCTTGCTCCTGTGCTGTCTCAAATTCTGTTCAGGTGCAGCAAAGCAGTTGCCATTATTCTGGCATGCATGTGTGGCCTTAAAGGATCCAAAATACTCATCAGAGCTCCCAGCCTGGCTGTGGCTTTGAAAATCAAGTTCCACAAGCCCTGCATGGTGGAAGTGCATAGGTGATCCTTCTGGCAACATTTGCTTGCTCCTTGTTTTGAGCTGTTGAATGTCAAACATTTCACAAGCCTTCCTGAAAGAAGTAAGCTCTTCTGTGCTGTACCTAAATCTCAAGTTCCTTTGCAGCTTATACTCTACCCCAGGCAGTGTAAAGTCATAAAATACAAAATGGAGTCAACATGTGGTTCCCTGTAAGCAGGCTTGGAAGACATTCTAAAATGCTTTGTGCTTTGCAGCTGGTGAGAAATGGTAGTTGAAGGGGCTGCATAGACCTGCTTTTAACTGTAGACTTTGCAGTGTGCCAGCAGCTGGATGCCTCATGCAGGAGACAGCAGACTCCAGTAATGCTCCCCCCTGCCCTCAGACCTTTCAGGGAGCAGCTGCCCAAGGCTACCCAGGCTCAGGATGGAGCTGCACAGTCTGGCTCCCCGTCTCTGCCTCAAGGAGCTGGGAAGCATTCTTCATTTCCAGCACTGATATAACAGTGAAGCCTGAAACTTCTTACAATTAAAGTTCATTAAAGTATCTTGCTGCATCTTGTAAACAGTCTTGTATCAAACAAAGGGTAGTTGATGGATAGCACCAATTGTTTTATAGTGGTCTTAATACCTTTCTACTCCCAGTAATCTATTGCTCATACTAGTCTCTGAGTGAAATATTTTTAAACCTCAAAAAGCTGCAGTTCTGTATCTGTTTGAGACTATCTAAATATGTATTTGTTGTCCTACTAAAGGAATTCAAAACTAACTTCATAGTGCATAAATCTTCTGGTTTGCATTCCTCAGGACCAAGAGGGCAAACCCAAGAGAGTGGACATTCATGACAACAAGGATGGCACTTACACAGTCACCTATGTCCCCGACAAAACGGGCCGCTATACGATTGGTGTTAAGTATGGTGGAGATGATATCCCATCCTCTCCCTATCGGATCCGGGCATCTCCATCTGGGGATGCCAGCAAGTGTTTGGCCACAGGTGAGTGTTTGGCCCTCTCTGTTGTTGTTTGTGCTGGGTGTAAAGGTGCCTTCTGAGCATGGTACAGTTGATGTCATGGGTGTAGAAGACATGCTAGAGACTTCTGTGACCTGGCTGCTCTTACAAGAAGGGGTTTTCCTGAAGACACAGAAGTGCCCGCCCTGCAGATGAGCAGGAATCTCTTGCAGCCTCTAGCAAAATCTGTCAAACTGCCTGAGCTGTCGTAAACAGCCAGATGCAACCAAAGTCTGATGCTTATTTTGGCATAGATAAATCCTGCTGAGAACTGCAGCGAGGTTGATTTAAAAATAACACATCTGTGTGTGTGTCCACTGCATCATGCTTCTTGCACTGAGTGTTGCAAGAAGCTTTTCATTCCAAGCAAGAACAAAATGAATTCTGAGGATGTAAGTAGCTGGCCCTGTGTTTCTGTGTTAGCAAATCCTGTTCAGGCTGGGTGTTATTAGTGGAGGTTTCTGCTGCTTTTCTATCTGGTCAAGATTGACCAGGGTCTGAACAGGCTTTTGGTAGGGGTGAGTGCAAGGGGAGAACCTAAAGATAAGACATTGCTATGACTCAAAAAATCATTGCCTCAAAAATCAGTGCCTTGGTGTAGGGGGAAGACTCCAAATTTGTTGCTGCAGGAGCACACTTATAGCTTTGTCCCTCACCTGTTCTCAGGATGGGTGTTCGTCATGGCTTTGGACTGGTCACGGCAGCATGGTACCACCTCCCAGGAGGCTGTGGCAGGGAGCAGAAGTGACAGGAACTAGTTACAAGAATGCCACTGATTTTAGAATAAAGAAATAAACTAGGCAAGGCCAAACTGAAAAGGGAAACTTAATCTGTTCTGTAGATCTGTGGGAATGTCTGGGCATTGTGCTGGACCTGGGCATTGTGCAGTTAGAGTGCACCTGATGCCTTTCCAGGAGCTGGCTGCTAGTAGTCGTAAACAGAAATACATTCCTGACAAAACGGGGGAAAAAAGAGAGGGATTCCCTTTACTTCACAAAAAAAATGCCTTAATGGGCGAATCTGACACTCTTAAAAGTAATTCAAGTCACTACCTATTCAGAGTAACTGAGTTGGAGATTACTGTCAGATGCCAGCTAAAATTTTCCCTTTCCAAGAAGTGCTTCTGATTCTGTGTTGTAAAGCTGAAATACAATTGCTGTAGGAAGGAGTAGATGCTGGAATAGTGCCAAGGTATTAAACCAGCAGGTTCATTGCCACTTGAAAAGGAGCTGTTTACCTGGTAACAAGTGCCAATCAGAAGCAGGAATGTTCAATACATACTGCAAATAAGACATAATAGTTCTCATTTAAACATAGTGTTCTTCAAGCTGGATCTGATAGCTACAATTTGGGCATTGTTGCATGATTTTCTTTTTATGGGATGTGTGGCAGAACAGTGGAAAAGCGTTTGTGGTTAATGGTGGAGGAAACATGGCCATGGCTGCTACTGTGTCCTTTTATAGCTGCTTACACAGGGAGATTTATGTTAAAGCAGTGCAGCTGAGTTGCTGGCTGGGCAGAAGAAAATGCCTTTGGCTCTGCATAAAGGAGTATGGTGATAAGAGTAGGGGTTAAGGCACTACTTTCTTCAAACTTAGCTTTTTTCCCCTCTGTTCTCATCCAGCCTCTCTGATTGCAGAGGAGAAGGAAAGCTAGTAGCCAGCTCTTGCATGCCGCTATGCTGACCAATTTTATCAATGTCCTTTGTCGTACATCTGCTCCCAAAACCACATCTGTAGGTCCCTGGAACTAGTGCCTTGGTGCCGTGCTCCCCAGGCGCCTCGCAGGCAGCCTGCCTGGGAAAACTGTCTTCTGAATGCTTTCTGTAATGAAAATTGCCTTGTAGGCCCTGGAATTGCACCCACTGTGAAGACTGGTGAGGAGGTTGGTTTTGTGGTAGACGCCAAATCAGCAGGGAAGGGAAAAGTGACGTGCACCGTCCTCACACCAGATGGGACAGAAGCTGAAGCAGATGTTGTTGAAAATGAGGACGGGACTTACGATATCTTCTACACTGCCGCCAAACCAGGAACCTATGTGATTTATGTCCGCTTTGGCGGGGTGGACATTCCCAACAGTCCTTTCACCGTCATGGTAAGCCAGCTCTGCTCCAAAAGTACCTCCCACTCAGATTCCTGCTGCCATGTTTTATTTAGCGATAGGTTTAACTCTGTGTGTAAATGTTTGCTCAGGCATTTATTAGGCTAGCAGGAACTAATGAATCCTTGTTACTTGCAGAGCTTATTTTGAGCAGGCAATACGGTTAAGTGAAGCGGGATAGAAGCCATCAGAGGATGAAGACTTGGCTTCTCTGAAGAAATTTGTTTTTCATTTCCTGACCATGTAGTTCTTTTTCTAAATGATGTAAGGGTGATTGTAATCGGCTTCTACAACTAATTACTTTAGCCATTGTCAGATATAATGCTCTGCCTTCTCTGCCTCTTGCTCTTTATTAAGTTGACCCCCAAAGAAGGAATGGTCTGCTGACAGATCCCAGGGAAGTAGACTGTTAGCTCACACTTTAAAATGATTTGCAAGTGCTAGTTAAACTGTTATAGCCAAATTCCCCTTCTTTCTAATTATCTTCCTTCTAATGTGCAGTACGTCAGCACATTTAGCAAACAAAAATCCAGTCCCCTGAGAAGCAGACTAGGTGTCTCTCAGGGCTCACAGAAGCTCTTCATGTGAAGGACAGCTCTCCATGTTGGCAAAACAATTCCTGGTCTTGTAATCTCAGCCAGAGCAGCCTCCGGTTCATCTCAGTCTGTGAAACCACAGGATGGTACTTGTGCTGAATGTGGATGGAGCTCACGAGTCCTTGGGGCCGGGCGTGCTGGCTCCTCCTACCTGTCCCCTGGCAGATCACTACAGGTGTCTGAAGATTTCCTTGAGAAAAACTACTCCCTTGGTTGCTGCTCAAAGCTTCCCACAGGAAATGCCTCTTGAGGTCAGGGAGCCCACTCCCAGCCAGCCAGAATTCCCACTTCCTAGCTGACTGATAGAGTACGTGTATGTTCAGCTGGGAACACAGAACACTGAAACAGCAGCATTTCTGTTTTGCATTGGTTTTCTTAGCGGAGTCTTTCCATGCAGAAGTTTGCAGTGGGTTATTTCATTAGTGGGGAGTTGCAGTGGTGTGAACGGGCAGGAGGGACTGGGGTGGCGGAGCCCAGGGGAGCTTCCAAGGGAGTGTGGGTGTCAGCCCCAGCCGCTCCTGTTGGATTAATGGGGCAGATGGGAATTTGCAAGTCATCCTCTTGGCATGCCTGGTGAGAAGAGCGGCTGCACCAGGGGAAAACACATTCCATGTCTTGACGACGCTGTCCCGGCTATGAATCAGAAGAATGGCTTTGCAGCTATGGCTGGATGTGGGCTGGGTCATTCACCCCAAGTGTATGAGCTGGAGCAGCCTTCCCACGGCAGCCGGCTCCCCTGCCTCCCAGCTGGCATGCCGTGCTGCACAGCGCTTGGGGACTTACAGCTTAGGTTGAAACCTTTCACTTCCCTCCCTGCATCAGTCCCATAAAAAAGCAACTTCGATATTCAGTTCTGCCAGGGTTCAGGCATAGCTTTCAGTTTCCCCTCGAGCACACATCATTGGCATTTACTGGCTTTGTTGCTTTGCTGGTGGCTTCCCCCAGTGCCCAACACCTGCAGATAAGGGCAGTTTCCCAGCTTCCCTGACTGGATCCAGGTCTTTGCTATGGCAAGAGGACTGGGAGGGGCTACATGGTGGGAGGAAGATGTTGAACTGGAAAGAGCTGTTGTTCTGAACTGTGAAAGGTGGAAATGCCTCCATGCCAGAATAACACCTAATAATTACTAACCTGCCTCTACCCTGCCCAGGCTGTAGATGCAGATGATGTCGCCGCACGGTCACAGGAGCCAGTGGGCGCTTCCCCTCCTGGATTCCGCCCTTGGGTACACAATTTTTACATTTTTCAGCTGCTTTTTTCCATCTGTGTTCCATTTCAGATGACAAACTGCTTCTTGGGACTGCTTGATCGCTCTGGTCATTGTGTTCATTCTTTCTGTTTCATCAATTGTTCTTGGGATCCAGAACTTGTTTTTTCTTTGCTGCTTGAAGGGAGTCTCCAAATAAACTCTCATTTAAACATGAAGAGGATCATTGCACCCACAGCTTCCACTTCTGAAATGTCTACTGTTGGCAAAAGCAACCTGAGTGTACTGCTTTGTTTTCCCAGTAAAATCGCAATGTCTTGAGTTCAGAATCACATTGTGAAACTTATTTCTTTTGTCCATGTTGTGTTGCAATTACTTTGCCCCATTTAAAAATCACTTTCTCTTCCAGGCCTTAAGCAACTAAATCCTTTCAGATGGAGCCACTTTGGGTCTTGCGTGTTCTACATTGTCTTCCATCCCTTTGTGTTCCATTTATATATCTAACTTTTTTCCAGCATGTCTTCCGTCCGTGCTGTGTTTGATTTGCTCTGCTCTGCAGTGTGGTGTTGTGAAGGAGAGCTTGGCCGGACACTGCTCTGGTTGAGCCCCGTCCTTGGCTGGCTGCAGTAATCACCGCACACTCTCTTCTGCTTGTGCTCACAGGGGAGTTGCTCAGTGCTCATTTGGCTCCACCGCCCTTTTTGAAGTGACCCATCTTTTTGCTTCCTTTAGGTTACGGAAGAAGCTTATGTCCCGGTTGGAGACATGAATGGCATGGGATTCAGGCCCTTTGATTTGGTTATCCCATTTGCTGTAAGGAAAGGAGAAATAACAGGTACCTGGAGTGCCTCTCAGGGAGGTTTATGCTTTTTGTTAGTGTGTTTATCGGTTTGTAGCTACCAGTCTGGGTGGTCTAGACCACAGCGTGTGGGGGAGGTTTGTATCCTGCCAGCAACTTAGTTGTTTAATTCCACATCAAGTGGTACCTGCTGAGGGATGAGTAGGATACGCCCTGCCAATGGTTTGAGTTTAGTGAGGGGATTCTTAGTGCTGCCACGGTCCTCAGTGCTAGGCTGTGAGCTCCTGCACTGTAGGGCCTGTTGCTGCTTTTTCCGTTCTAGAGCAGCTACATGCATCCTTGATAAGCTCCGTTATTTCTTTTGAGCAGATGCTGCAAAACAGTTAATCCTGCAGTCCTGTTACACATACCTTCTCCAAAGCAAGCAACCCCTCTTCCACAGGTCTGACAGCTGAGAGCATCACCCCAGTAGCACCCTGGTTGCACTAAGTTCCTGCACACAAAGGCTGTGTCTCCTCAGCCCTCTAGCTCAGTAGCCCAAACCCTGGGCTGTCTCAGCTTGAAGGAACAGTTGGTCTTTCCTTTTCAAAAGAGCAGCAGGAGATGGAGCATCTTGCTACAAAGTAGTTCAGAGCCTTTTCTGGGGCTTGCTGTGGAAAGCTCAGTGGCTGCAGCAAACAGCCCTGCCTGTAGAGTTTGTAAGGTCACAGGACTGTTTGCCAGATGTCTACCACTGTGCTGTATTCATGTAGCTTAAGTAGAAAACATGTCTGGTTAGTGTTCCCATTAGTCTCCTATTTGTGCCTGTGGGTAAGGAATTTAACAATTTTAAAAGCTTGTTTAAAACGGCTAGACAATTCTCTGTGGGTGGGAGAGGGGAAGCAGGCAGCTTCTCCTTCTGTAACTCCCATGGTGGCCTTTTGTAGGTGAAGTACACATGCCCTCTGGAAAGACGGATACACCAGATATTGTGGATAACAAAGACGGCACAGTTACAGTGAAATACGCTCCTACAGAGGTCGGGCTGCATGAAATGCACATAAAGTACATGGGAAAGCACATCCCAGGTGAGTCTGACAAAGCAGGTGATGCAAATCCGAGTGCAGGGTCCTGCTGATGCATCTCCTCCCTGGTGAGGTTCTATAGCTGAGTTGAACACACTGTGGTAAGAACTGCCTGGGTTGTCTTCCTCTTCAGCAGCACTTCCTCTGCAAGCAGTCCAGAGAGAACTAAAGCAAAGGAGTAAGTGCTGGCACATGTGAACTTCCATTGTGGTTTAATAGTACCAGCCAGGATTAAAATGGATTTTGGTTTTGGGAACTAGCTTTTGTGGCATTTTATTATGAAGAAGAAACATACAATTTTCTAACTTCCATTTTTTCTGCTGTGGTGCTCTGCAAAACTAGTGGTTACAGTGTGTGTTTATCCTTAAAACTGCATTGGCAAAAAATCCCCAATATGTGGGGAGGACTGAGTGGCTAAAACACTGTAGTTACTGTTTCCATCTCATTGCAATAAAATAAAACACACATGCACACTATGCCGTAATCTTTCTTTCTTCCTGGCTGCTTCTTAACAAACAGAAACTACTGCCTTTCATTCCCTTTCTTTTCTTTTGTCCTTGCTTCACCAGCTCCCCAGCGGAAGCTCTGCCTCGCCTGGAGGCTGCAGCTGCCCTCTGGTTCTCCGGACATGCCGGCTGTGTGGGGCTGGGGGGAAAGGGGAAGATCTGTAGGAAGATGTGTAGACATGAGACAAAATAGCTTCAGCACTGCCTGAGCAGGGCTGCTGGTTCTCTTGGTGTACAGAAACATAGGATAACTTTGGCTGAAGCAGGGAGCTTGATGATGTTGTGCGCGGTGCTACTTCAGTCTCTTCAGCACTTGTATGGATATAGAACCTCCATAAGTGCTGAGCTCTTGGATATATTAATTCAGTAAGAACACTACCCTGCACCAGGCCAGAAGGATGATGTTGCCTTCTTGAAGGCTGTCATGAATCAAACGTGATGCTGTCTCAGCTACAAAATCTAGCTTTGGACTGAAGAGCTATTTGTGCCTTCTTTTGAAACCATTATTGGCTGTTGGTGACTGTACTTTTTGTTCTTGTGCACCAGCTTAGCTAATCTGAGGCTGGCAAACACGTTTTTGGATACCCTTCAAATCTGCTGGTTCAGGTTCATTGAGTCAGACAATGTGCTGTGCTAGTTCCTAATTCTGAGCTACCAAAATTCAGAATCTCTGCCTGAACTGAAAGCCTGCTTCTGAGTCATGTTCTGATTTAACGTGCTAAAAATAAACTTGCAATGAACAAGACCCTTTACAACATCATTGAAACTTATTTCTGGTAATCTGAGGAACACTTTTTCATGACTGAATGTGGAACAAATTGAGGATGGAAGGGGAGGCTTATTTGATTTTCAAGTGCACTGCAGTCAAATAAAGGTTTTTCAGATACCAAGTAGTGAGAAGGGCATTGAAGAACATTGTTATCAGTTCTTGTAGTCCAGGCCACTCATCCTTAAAAGTGCCTCTTTTTGTTGCCTTTCTTTTTTTTCTTTAGAGAGCCCTCTGCAGTTCTATGTGAATTACCCCAACAGTGGCAGTGTGTCTGCGTATGGGCCTGGCCTCATTTATGGGGTTGCCAATAAACCAGCAACTTTCACCATTGTCACGGAAGATGCAGGAGAGGGTAAGTCTGTTTTTTAAACCCATCCTACCCTCAACTAGGAACTTCGTAGTAGTGTAATGCACACGGGTGTTAATTTCCATTCATGTGTCCAACTGTGAATCTCTGATATGATACAAATGACTTATGCAAATATCAGGCAATAACTTCCAGTAAAAGCTGTTTTAGTACTGCTTCCCAAGAGCAGTAGTTGTATCTGGATGTATCCTGTCGTACAGGGTGCAAATGGTTTGTTTAATTAAAAATAAATTGAAGGCAGCTTATATCTAGTGGGTGATGACTGGGTGTGGAATCCCTGTTAGGTAAATCTAACAGACTGAATAGAGCTGTGGCCTTGGTGGATTGGTCTGAGCTGGTTTTGCTGCTGTCCTATGAAAACACACATCTAAGGTGCATTTTAAGTACCAAGTGTTGGATCTTTCTCATTGGACCAAGTCTTTGGACTTGATGTGCAGATTTACAGAAGTGCCATTCTCCTTGTTTCCTAGGTGGGCTGGACTTGGCTATTGAAGGACCTTCAAAGGCAGAGATCAGCTGCATTGATAACAAAGATGGGACGTGCACAGTCACGTACCTGCCTACTCTGCCTGGGAACTACAGCATCCTGGTCAAGTACAATGACAAACACATTCCAGGCAGCCCATTCACGGCTAAGATCACAGGTATAAAGTTGAGACTTTGGGAAGCGCTTCATATTAAAAATTAACCTCTGATAGCATAGGGGGCCTGGTTTGTGGCAGGAATTTGAAGTCCTCTGACTTGTTCTGTGCTTAACCTTGTAAAGTTTTGTGACTCATGTCTCTTTATGTATTCAGATGATAACAGAAGACGGTCTCAGGTTAAACTTGGTTCTGCTGCTGATTTTATGTTGGACATCAATGAGACTGATCTCAGTCTCCTAACAGCCAGCATTAAAGCCCCATCTGGTCGTGACGAGCCTTGTCTTCTGAAGAGGCTGCCCAATAACCACATTGGTAAGCTCTGAGAGATTCGTAGAGTAGCTTTTGCTCCACTTTGCTTTGCTATGTGAAATCACTGACTTCTCTGCTCCTTCCCAGAAGAGCATTGTCAAACTAAGTGGTTGATAGTGTTTGGTACAGTTGCCTAAAGAGAGAAGAGTGTGAAGAATGACCTTGTCTTAGCTTGCATGTGACATGTCAGGTTGCAATTGAAGTGTTTTTTGTCAGCATATATGAATGACATTGTGATCCACTTAAGAGCAACACTTCAACATGTGTGAAGAGAGCAGTCTTCCAGTATTTCATTTCTTGGTGTGATTAAGGCATTTAAATCAAATATAACATGAATAAAAACGGAATAAATTAGTCGCATTTCTCTGCTTCATAGGCATCTCATTCATTCCACGGGAAGTAGGAGAACATCTGGTTAGCATCAAGAAAAACGGGAGCCATGTACCAAACAGCCCTGTAACAATCATGGTGGTGCAGTCTGAAATCGGGGATGCCAGACGGGCAAGAGTTTTTGGACGTGGCTTGGTAGAAGGACGAACCTTTGAAATGTGTGACTTCATTGTAGACACAAGAGACGCAGGTCAGTTCCACGGCATTGCCCCCCTCACATGAGACCACCAGCTGCAAATAGTGTATTAAACATGCATGGTCATTACTGTCAGTAATGAACTACAGACAACACTGTTAACTTAGAATACGCTTTGCGTGGTCCTGGCTGATGTCTTCGGTTACAGCCAACAGGGACTGTCACTGGGGCACTGATGAAAGTTGTTCATTTGATGGTGCTGGTTCTAGTATCATTTGGTAGAATGGAAAGGAAAGCAAGAAGGAAATGAGGAAGATATTTCTCTGTTGGTTTAATGTGGAGCCTTGGATAACCTTTTAGCTTTGAAGATAATTTTTCAATATTAGCAACATAAAAGGGATACGGTCAGAGGATTTTAGGACCTGAATGCATGCTGTGCCTTCAATATCTGACTGATTAGGAGTACAGAAATGTCATTAAGGCATCATGCAATTCCCATGTGCCCCTTATAATACAATCCTACCAACCAGCTACTGCTATGGGTTTGAACTATTTAATGTCAGGTTTAGAGTAGAGAAAAATCTAAGGCTTAACTTACCTGTATTGTAGGTTATGGTGGGATCTCACTGGCAGTTGAAGGACCCAGCAAGGTAGAGATCCAAACTGAAGATCTAGAAGATGGAACTTGCAAAGTGTCCTATTTTCCAACTGTACCTGGTGTGTACATTGTGTCCACTAAATTTGCAGATGAACATATTCCAGGTAAGCAAAAGTATTGGGCAAGTTTTTGGTTAGTACAACTGAAGTCCTACGTAGCTGACCAGTGCCCTGGAACTGTGGGTGAGCTGTGTGATCTGGCTTGCACTGTAAGTCCCAAAGATTCGAGGAGGTCCTCCACAAGCAGCAAGCGTCAGAAACTGTTCTGGTTCCATGGGTGTATTTCACTTGAACCTGACTGTTAGTTGGCTATAAAACTTCCCTTATGATCCCCTACAAGTCAGAGGAAGCTTTCACTTCTCCCTTCAATGCCGTGTGTAATGAGCAGAGGAGATATGACTTGCTGTGGTACTTACAGGCAGCCCATTCAGCGTGAAGATAAGTGGTGAAGGAAGAGTTAAGGAGAGCATCACACGAACAAGACGGGCTCCCTCTGTTGCAACAGTAGGAAGTGTATGTGATCTGAACCTAAAAATCCCAGGTAAGCAGCAACATCCTTATCCCCAAAACCACAACTTGCACTTGTGTAGCTTGGGTGTACCTGAAGCAGAAATACAAACTTCAGTGTTGTAAAGACATTCTCATATTAAGATAGTTTAGGGAAGAATTGCTGGTAGTGCATCTCTTTGAATGGTTAAAAATAAGCATAACCATGATCAACATATGGAGAAATAAATACCAGGGAGGCCTTAATTTAATTTATTGTGTGTGCAGCAGGCTAGAGAATGGGTTGCACAGCTCACCCTGGCTCCAGGGGTTTAAGATCATCCTGTAGGCTGTTAAATGTTTGTATTGCTGTCTGGAAACTGTGAATCATGTAGGCCAGGCTTAGCTGGCTGCACTTTTCCAGCCACTTCATCTGCCCCTGCAGAACCTGGGAAGCTGTAACTGGCTGGGCTTGCTGTTTGGCAGCACACACCTGCCTGAGCATACGAATGGGCACCTGTGTGCCTCTTCTGTCATTTGTACTGACTGTGTAATCACTTCAGCTCAGGTCCTGTTTCCAAAAACAAAATACCAAAACCCCTTGTAACTTTCTAATCTGCATTTTTTTATTCTCTTCTTGTTAGAAATTGATTGTAGAGATATGAAAGCACAGGTAACTAGTCCATCTGGGAGAAACTTCAATGCTGAAATTTCAGAGGTTGACAAGAACACCTACTGCGTCAGCTTTGTGCCACAAGAAATGGGAGTCCACACTGTGGATGTCAAATACAGAGGGCAGCCAGTGCCAGGCAGCCCCTTCCAGTTCACTGTGGGTCCACTGGGCGAGGGAGGAGCCCATAAAGTGAGAGCTGGAGGCCCGGGGCTGGAGCGTGGAGAGACAGGTGTCCCAGGTGAGTCCTCTGCTCTCACTGGGCTCCAGTGTCTGCTGTGTGCAGCTCTGCAGTGCAGTGTTTTGGTTTCTATTGGCCTCTTCTCTGAGAGTTTGAGCAGAGCTTGGTGTAATACTGTGGGGTTGCCCGAAGCCAGGGGTGACCGGTGGAGAAACATGGAGAAATCATATTGCTGTGTCATGTAAATGGAAAAGTCTGGAAATCCACATTTTGAAAACCGACCGCTCTCATGGGATGAACTCAAGGTTGTCAGGTGTGTTATACAGGGCTGATAGGCTAATTCAAGGCTAATAGTAGCCTTCTGGAGAAACTGCTAAGCAGTATCTCCCAGGTTGATAGGACAATGATGATACCTTTATGTATGAGATACTGCACAGTCTGTTAGGAAGAAGCTGTCACCCAGCAGCAGCAGTCTTACTCTTGTGTGCTCATATGCTTCAACAGCTGAGTTTAGTATATGGACACGGGAAGCTGGAGCTGGAGGACTATCCATTGCTGTAGAAGGCCCAAGTAAAGCAGAAATCACCTTTGATGACCATAAAGATGGATCATGCGGTGCATCGTACATAGTTCAAGAGCCAGGTAAGTACCAAGACCTAATCGTAGGGAAACAACACTGAATGTGACTTTCAAAGAAAGCAAGGACACTCATTGCTTCTTTTCTCCCTGCAGGCAACTATGAGGTGTCCATAAAGTTCAATGATGAGCACATTCCTGAAAGCCCCTACCTGGTTCCTGTCATCGCCCCCTCCGATGATGCTCGCAGGCTCACTGTCACTAGTCTTCAGGTGAGACATAAGGAAACATCTCTACAACTTACCACACAGACTGATTTTGTCCTTGTTCTCCAAGACCAAAATGGTTGTCATTTCTTCTTAGTAAAAGTCGTGCCTTGGTTGGTGCTTGTTTTCAAGCTCAGCTTGCAGCCAGGGAGGTTTTTGGCTGCTGGCCCAGCTCTGGCAAGCCACAATTCAAAGGCAGAAGGCTCAACTGAGTGTATTACAGGTGGTAACACTCAGGAATTAGGAACAAGAGGCTCCAGAAATAGCACTGGAGGAGTTAAAAAGGGTTTCCCACCCCATTAGCTAAGGGAAGGGCAAGGAGAACTGAAACATGGCAGTGAACCACCAGTGATCATGCTGGCACTGAGTTCCTTGGTTGGCCCATGGATGAAGAGCTGGATTTCCATGGGTAGTTATAGGGCTGTGTGGCTGAGATGTCACTGCAGCCTGGCCGGGCAGACAGAGGGGGCCCCACAGTGAGGTTGGGGTTCAGATTTGCTCTGGCTGAGGTCATGAAACCACACCGTCACAGCTCACGTGATTCATGAGTGGTAGCGAATCTCAGAGTGAATCACAGCTTTGTAGCTGGTCTGGGATCATCTGCTAACCTCACCATGTCATTTGTGTGTGTGTGTGGTTACAGGCATTAAAATACAAGTAACATTAAAGGCCTGACTAAAACCTCCAAAGCCAGAAGCTTGGATGTGAGACTGAGAATCTGTGTCTAAATATACTGTACCTCAGTCCTCATTGAGTGGTGATTAGTACTTCAGTTGAGGCTTTTCTTTGGCTACGTCCCAGCTGTGGTCCCCAGGAGTTTGCTTGGGCTGCAGGTCTTCTCCACCTCTGCTGTGTAAATGAGCCATGACAGCCTGATCCAATAGTATCTCTTCTAACCAGGAGTTACAAGGGCGTTAATTAGTCACTGTGGTATTGATGTTTACCTTGTGTTTCATTTAAAGACTCTTTGACAGGAATACTCGCTTCAGTTAAGTCCTGGAGAGGGAGATAAAGCTGAGTATTTGGTAATGGAGTGCATTGTACAGCATCAGCCTCCACTAAACCCACATCAGGGACTTGTTTATACATTGTACCTCAGTTCTACTCAGTTGCATTTATTTCCCTCTTCAGGATTTAGTTGAAAACAAAATCAGGTAAAGTATGTTAAACATGAGATATGACTTCTGGATAACTGCATGTGCTGTGCTGGTTGAGGACCATTGCAGCTCAGATGTGGAGCTGCCTTGCCTTCCACCAATGGCCTGACAGCATTGCAACATCTGGTTTCATGTTTTAAATTGCTTTCTCATGTTTAAGACATCTTGTGGTGGCGTTCTAAATGCAGCCTCTTGTGGCAAATATAAACACGCATATTACTCTTTCAGACAACTGGATTATCAGAGGCTTTTCCCTGAATTAATCTGGAATGAGTGAATGGGCTGAAAATGGAGCTATAGCTTAAGCATCCTTTTAAATCAAGTGCCTGAATACCGAGGACTGACCTCAGTGATAACAGGTGACTAGTCTTGTAAGTCTGCCTCTCTTTGATGTGGCAGAGCGTCAGGCTTCCAAAAACCCATGTTACCATGGGAAAAGTCAGCCTAACCAGTGTGGGTGACTCCTGAATCAGCCACCCCCTAAGAGGGAGGGAGCTGATCTGAGAGTTACTGCAAGTCACAAAATTATGCCTTTTGTTGAAACGTAAAGAAACCTCATGCTGAAGCGGTTATTTCCCTGCCACAAATCTTGTGCTGTCTGAAACAAGAAGTTTAAATTGATAATCTGACTGTTGCATTCTCAGGAGTCTGGATTAAAAGTTAATCAGCCAGCATCCTTTGCTATAAGGCTGAACGGGGCAAAGGGCAAGATTGATGCTAAAGTCCACAGCCCCTCCGGAGCTGTCGAAGAGTGCCATGTGTCTGAGCTGGAGCCAGGTGAGCACAGCTTTACAGTGTCATAACAAACTGTGTGACCTCCAAAACATTTGCTGTCCCAAAGCAAGGGAATTCAGTTTCTTTGGCTTGCGAACAGTGTACCCAAGGGATGAGTACCTTGCCTCAGAAATGACTTCTTGGTGTCGAGAGCTGTTCAGTCAGGGTTGTGTCCATGCCTTTCCTAGATAGCCAATGAACTGACTGACCCCCAGTTGTGTAAAGTACAGATATTTAAGTCTTGGCTTGCCAGTGAAGGTACAGTGATATTAGTCATAAATGAAGTATGATGTGGGAGAAATATGATGGGAAGAAGTTTATTTTTCAAAGCTATGCTTCCGTCTTTGACTAATAGTTTATTTTTAACTTGCGCTCACTCCTTCATATGAAATGTCAAGGAAGCTGACTATAAGCAAACACTACAGAAAGCTCAACACCTGTTTCAGCAATGAGCTTTTCTTTTTCACTTGAAGTGTCTATGAGTTATGGTCTGTACTATGGACAGACAGCAGCTGTCCAGCTGGGGGAGATCAGTCCCTCTTCTGAGTTAACACATAATCCAAAATGTTAAATATCGGCAAATTGCTAAATGACTTCATTAGATAAAGGTGCCGTGTCTGTGGTGTCAGAGCAGCATGCTCAGCCCGCTGGTGAGATTTGGCTTGCTCTGACCAGCTGCTTTTCTTCTCTGCACTGCTCCCTCAGCTGCTGACAGATTGGGCTGTGATTCAGTTGTCATGTTCAGTGCACGAGTGAGGCAAATAACCCTAAAACTCACCCTGCAGACTAGATGACAGCTGAGATCAGGTCCTAGTAAACAAGGTGAAAATCCAATCTGTAACACCTCCTGCAATAAATACAGCATTTTCCTACTTAAATACGAGCTTAGCAGCTCATGTAACTGAGTTCACTAAACCTGGGACCAAAATATGTCAAAGCATTACGGAAGCTTGGGTTGCTAACCAGTTGGGTTTAATTGCTGGTTTATTGTTTGATTGTTATTCCTGATATGCCAGAAAAGCCACTTCTCTCTCACAGATAAGTACGCCGTTCGGTTCATCCCCCACGAGAACGGCATCCACTCCATCGACGTGAAGTTCAACGGGAGCCACGTGGTGGGCAGCCCGTTCAAAGTGCGTGTGGGCGAGCCCGGGCAGGCGGGCAATCCCACACTGGTCACGGCCTACGGATCTGGCCTGGAGAGCGGCACCACGGGTAACCCTTCTCTTACAGCTCTGATACAGACCTGTTTGCACTTGGCTTTGAGGCACACACAGAAGCTGTTCCTAGGCATATTTTTACATGACTTTGTCTGCTAAGGCAGCTGAACTAACCCACATTCTCTGCTGACCTGAGCACAGGCTAATTTTGCTCTCTAGCATGCTCCTCATGTCTTATAACCATCACTTACAAGTCTGCAGGCTATACTGAGCCTTAACAACCTTAAAACTTGTGTAAATCAGCAGCTGCAGCATGCGTTCACTGGAACTGCTGGTTAGCAGATGGACTAACTCTGCCAGTTAGCTGAGCTCCACCTCGGTGGTCCCTTGGAGCTCTGGAGATGCTCTGGCTCCCGTCCATGCATGAACACAATGTCTGAGTTGGCTGTCTAGTTGAAGGAATCTTGTTTAACTTGTATGCCCCTGTTAATTAAATGGGTACCAGGGTGTACCCTATTACCTTCCCTTCAGTGCTTGCAGGTCTAAGAAATTTGAAGTTAAATGTAGTATGATGTGTGAACCCTGGGGAGAACAGTGGATTGTTGTGTTGGCTGTGTGCTTCAGATGCAGTGTGAATAGTCTCTTCTTGGAAATCTGACACCTTGGTGTCTGCTGCGGCTGCCTCATCTGATAGTTCTCAACTCAAGAATGTAGAGTTTAGGGTTTGTTTTTTCATTTCTATGATTTGTGGCCTTAGTAAGAAAGTATGAAAACATTCCAGGATATGCACCTTGATTTATTTAATTGTGTGCTTGCTCAGGCCACACACACAGGTGTATAGCAGAGTAAAACTGATTATTTTTCTTTCCTTTTGTTATGCGAGGGAATAGCTAGTTCCTCTTATCCCATCTACTGCTGTGCCTTGTGGATTCCATTTCATTACCTTTTCTCTCCCTGGAGAAAAAAATACTGCAGTTATTCAGTTAAAACTTCTGGTGTTCTGGAGAAACCAAGCAGTTGGTTTTGGAAACATGTGGATACACCACATAAAATAAAGATACAGCCTGTGCTGCTTTAATAGGTGGAAACAAAAGCACTCATTAATACTAGCCACTGATGCATCAGGGACAGGGGAATTTTTCTCCATCTATAAAGGTGCTTGGGGTTGTTTTAAATCTAAATAGACTGTTTAACTTCAGTAAAGTTACTCTGTGCCGCGTTGTTGAATCCTGGCTGCTGCCAAAGGCCCGGTGCCCTGGGAGCTGCCGAGCAGCATTTCTGAACAATGACCCAGTGTAAGGGTTTCAATAGCCAGTGGCTGAGCACCTGAACCATCCCCCACGAGGGCTGTGTGCCTGCAGCCTCCAACAATGCGAGCCTTCATCTGGGGCACAGGGAAAACCAGTGACTCTGGAGCAAGAAGCCTTAGTGAGCAGCTGTGAAGCTTGCTGGCTTTGGGAATTAACTTCCCTCCAGCTGAGCGGGGCATTGCAGGTTGATGCCTGACCTCCTGGGCAGGCAGTGCCAGGAACATGGGCTGCTGGAGCACTGTAAGATGGCACAGTCCTCTGTTGGAGCTGGGCTTTTCCAGCATTGCAACACAGCAGCCTCTTGTGTGGAGAGGCTACAAACTTCTCCCTAGTTTATTCCCACGTCTGCGTGCTTCTGTCGTAGCAGCAGTAAACTTTCCCATGGCCGTCCTGAATTTGAGTGAGCCCGAACACTTTATTCCTTCTCAGCAGTGTCTCATGCTACAGCTCAGAGATCATAAATATTTTAAGCCAGAGTTTGACAGTAAAT
Source organism: Cephalopterus ornatus (assembly GCA_013396775.1). Lineage (NCBI taxonomy): Eukaryota > Metazoa > Chordata > Aves > Passeriformes > Cotingidae > Cephalopterus > Cephalopterus ornatus. The sequence continues at coordinate 381,412 of VZRE01016166.1, read as the reverse complement.
TATTTGGGGGCTGAAAGCCTTATTTAATTTTTTTTTGTGTCATTGGCATTGTGTCATTGGCTTAGTATTAGCAGCAGTAATTCAGCTATGTTAACCAGATGCTGTAATTAAACAAGCTTTTGTTTCCACAAACTGCTTGGAGTGCTGTTGCCAAGCAGTTCAGACACTCGTCTCCTCCAGGAGATCTCCTGCCCCTTGTCTCTACTGCTTTCTTGTGGGCTCTTCAGTGCTGATTTGTCCAGGCAGTGAGACAGCTCTGAGCTCGCCTGAATTTAGCCACGCTGCAGCTGTGTTAGTGTGGGTTTTGACACACAAGAGAAAGGCTCTTGCTTTCTCTCTAAGCCAGTTTTTTGATGGTGAATTACTTCCATTTCAGTCCTGAAGGGCTCTCATGACTCCTTGTCCCACACAGTCATAAAACCCAAGTAGAGAAGGGAGCAGGATGAACCTGGGCAGACTTCCAGGAGTGCAGAGCCCCTCTTTGGGACTTGCCTGTGGGGCAAGGGGATATGGTGTCCCTCCCTGCCTGAAGCCTTGGGCAGCCTGATCTTGCTCTGAATTGCCCCTTCCTATGTAATGCCTGAGGCTGCATGTGTAATGTGGGTGTGAGGAAGAGTGTGTCTTACTGTGCTACGTCTTTCTAGGACTGCAGTCGGAGTTTTTCATTAACACGACCAAGGCTGGTCCAGGTACCCTCTCTGTTACAATTGAAGGGCCATCAAAGGTGAAAATGGACTGCCAGGAAACTCCAGAAGGTTACAAAGTCATGTACACACCCATGGCTCCAGGAAGCTATTTAATTGGAGTTAAATATGGTGGACCTAACCACATAGTGGGCAGCCCCTTCAAGGCAAAGGTTACAGGTAAAAAGCTAACCAGTACTTACTGTGTGCCTGAAGCAGCTCGTGTCATTCAGCAAATATATCCCTCTGAGTCAGTGGCCTTCTGGTCTAGATGCCCAAAAACATAAGAAGCAAAACGTTTCTCCCCATCACCTCCAAAGCCTAGTTGAGGGGTCTCAGGAGCAGCTACGAGAGCAGCAGTCATGAAGCTTACCAGCTTGACTCAGTGGTGGGCCATAAAATAGCTTTGTGGGGGAATATTACATCCTGATCTAGTGCCAAGGTGTTGCACTGGCAGTAGGGAAATATGACTTACTTATCCATTTTCCCCCCAGAGCCTGAAATCTGCTTGCCTGTAGCATAAGTGATGCCTCTCTTGGTCTCATTTTGGTGCAGGTGTCACCAAACCAGATGTCGGTAACATCTGGGAGGCTTTTAGGTGATGTGAGGAAGGCCAGTTTAGGAAGCTTGTTTTCTCTTCAGCACTGTGTTTAAGCACAGGCTGGAGCTCATCTCTGCTGCTGCCCCTGAGCTAGTGAGCCCTGGTGCCCAAAGTGCAGGGATGTTCTTGGGAGAGGATGGCAGGGACTGCACTTCCCCAGGCTGGGACACGCTCTGCTTTCAAAATGGATTATTGCAAAATTGCACCTGCTTTTCTGTCAACTCAAGTTTAATTTTTGGCATTTGGTGATTGGAGCACAATTAACTCTTCTTAAGCCAGCTTTGCTTAATGAATCCTGAAGTTCCTGTGGTCCTTCAACCACTTGAGGGCTCTGGGATGGGATTGTTGCCAGCGGTGCTAGAAGATGTCAGCTTAAAAACCCGAGTAGGAAATTGCTCCTCTTCAAAAATGCATTTTGGATGCAGAATGCACGCTAGTCATTAGGAGGGTTTCAAAACCTCCTTGTGAATGCCTTTCAGATGGGGTGAATCTGAATGTCAGAAATCCTCTCTGTTTCCAGGACAGCGACTCGTTAGCCCAGGCAGTGCCAACGAAACTTCTTCCATCCTGGTAGAGTCGGTGACGAGGTCATCGACTGAAACTTGCTATAGCGCCATTCCCAAATCCACCTCGGATGCTAGCAAAGTGATTTCCCGTGGAGCAGGACTCTCAAAGGCTTTTGTGGGTCAGAAAAGTTCTTTCTCTGTGGACTGCAGCAAAGCAGGTATGGATGCAGGACCCAGCTGGATGTTCAGGATGGGTGGTTTAGGTGGGCTGGTTTTTTCCCTAAGCCAACTTGCAGAGTTAAAATTCAGAGCCTGAGGTGTTGATCTGATTCTAAAGAAAAACTTGAAGTACTACACCGTACTCACCAAGTCAGTCCTAATATAGAGGCTGTAAAGATGCTAGTTCCTCTCCAAATGACTTCATCTGAGCCAGGTGCACCTGAAAGAACCACAGGGTTATGGCATGAGAACAAACAGGTTGCTGAACTTAAGCAACCCTTGTGGTGCATTGTAGCATGTAATGCATGGTGTTCCCACTTGCCTTGAGCACTGATCATCATCATCATCATCCAGGAGCTCTGTGGAGGGTGGATTACAGGCCAGCTGTGTTCACTGGCCCCTGCTATTAAGTTCTGATGAAGTACTTGTAAAGCAGTGCCAGCTCGTTTTCACAAGCAGCACTGATGTCTCCTGTGCTCTAGTTAGATAGTGGTACCCTATCAGATCTGGCAAAATGCTCAAATGAACCCTTGCCTCTACGACGTTGAAAGCTTTTTAAAATAAAATTCCTTCTTATACCAAATTAGCTCAGCCATGCCCCAGACTACCACTCTGTGAATTGAAATAACAAAATCCGTGTGTTACAGAACCAGTATATTATGGTACAACCATGCTGGCTTATTTAAGCTCAGGAATGTTAACAGGCTGTTATTTTGCTGTAGGTTCCAACATGCTGTTAGTTGGTGTCCACGGACCTACAATACCGTGCGAAGAGGTGTCCATCAAGCATTTGGGCAGCCATCAGTACAACGTCACTTACGTCGTCAAGGAGAGGGGTGACTATGTCCTGGCAGTGAAATGGGGGGACGAGCACATCCCCGGGAGTCCCTTCCATGTCACTGTTCCATAAATGGCACCAGAGTCGGTCTCTGCGTTTGCAGTCCAGAGGCAGAGTTATCCTGGGTGCAGTCCTGTTGCAAAATGCAGTATCTAGATACACACGGCTCACATTTCAATGCAGTCAGATGTAAACTCTGTAACTATTTTTTACAAGCATTTCACTTCTATCCTACTTACCAACCTCATGTCAATCTATTTAATATCCTCCTCAAATTGTACCTTTGCAGTACTGTCCGGGTCACTTCTAATGTTCGGAGAATCACATGGATGACTAGACACTAATTTCCCTTGCGGATGTTAAAGACTTTGGATGTTAATTGAAAACTGGAATTTGTCTTTGTAATTGGGTATCTTAACTACTGATTTTATTTGACTGGAGACTTTACGTTTTAGTTATGGAATATGACTTGGGCTGTCCCCAGTTCAAATTCTTTTCTGTAAAGAAATGAGGTAAAACTGGTACTATAATAGGTGCCTTTCTATACTTGATCAATTTTAATGCTTAACATTATAAAAAGCTACTGCAAGTGGCTTTACCACTCAAATTTAAAATGTTTCTGAAAATGCTCTGCTAGTGGTTTATATTTAGAAAAAGTTTATCTTTTATAGCAAACCAAAAGCAGATTGAAATCGATTTCCTGAAAGCTTTCAGTCTTTCTATATTAATGCTTTGTAACTCTAGACAGGTAGCTTTTTGTCCATGATGCTAGCAATGCGGTTTTTAATTAGCTTGGGATTCTGGTGATGTTTCTGTAACTTTACAAGTAACTCCCTACACTCTTTTTATTTAAGAACAAGCCCCTGGATTGGCTGGCTAAAGGAAATCCCCTAAACTTGCTGAGCCAGGGATAGCTCTTGCCTGTGTGACCCACAGTTGCTGCAGGACAGAGCACCATGGTGTGTTGGGATGATGACCAGTGGTTTCCCTGGAGGCCATGGGCCTGGGGAATAGCTGAGGTGGTGCAAAGAAGCCAGCCTGAGAAGGGGACCCACAGCTGCAGGGGGTGTGGGGAGGGAGGGAGGGTGTGCAAACTTACTAGTAATAGCAATACAAATATTAGCAATAATGCCATGAACAGACCCATCTTTGGTCCAAGGTGTTTTATTGTGTCTCAGTCCAAGGACGTGCCTGAAGCACACTTGTCTCCTGAAATCCCCTTTGTGCTGCAACAGGCATTGCTGAGGAGGGTCAGGGAGTGGAAACTTCCTTATAACTTGTCTGTTTGTCCCGGATTACTCCACGCTTCTTCCCAAGTGCATATCTGAATTGCTGTCAGCTGCTGGGGCTTTAGTAGATTCTCCTAATGAGCTTTAACTCTGCAACTAAGAGAAGGTAGGATTTGTTGAAAACCTGTTGAAATGTCACTGTCCCTTGGGAGAAGTTCATGCTTAATGGTTCTGTAGTTACATGTGGATGCACTACTCTCCAGCACAGTCATTGGGCAAATAAAGGAAAGTTGGGGGGTTTTTTACTGTGCTTTTTTTTGTGCCTTAATGTGAAATGCTCACTACATTGTAAAGTAGGAATTTAAAACAAAATAAACTGGAATAAAAATACAGGATTGTAAAATTGTATGTTATAACTTATTAAATAGAAATGTTTGCTTCATTAAAATGTGCATGTTAAAAACAAAATTGGATTCTTTTCATATGTAGTCAGTAAAGTTCAAACTGAAACTACACCACACAGCAGCTTCAGGCAGACCAGATAGCCCACAGGCCCTGCAGGGAGCCATGAAAATTTGGGCATAACCTCAGTGCCATTTTTTGTTTTTCCTCTAAAACCCTTTTTTTGCTTAAAACAAAATGCCAGAAGTTTAAGCCATGCCATAAACTTCCTGTGCCACTTTGCCCCTGCGCAGACCCCAGGCACGGGGGCGGTGGAGCTGGCACTGTTGTGTCCCTGGAGCTGCCAGCTGGGTTATCAGTCTGATCCCAGGGCACTCCAGTGGCACCCCCTGTTCCTCCAGGCTCCTGAGGTTGTTTGTAGAAGGTGTCTCCCTGCACCTGGGCCTGGCAGCTCCAGCCCACGGCCATGGAAACCAGCAGATGTTTTCCCAAACACGCTCCTGCTGAAAGCCCCAGTGAAACCTGAGATGCAGTGCCTGCCAAGGACTTTCCTGCCCCAGGTTTATCAGATTATTTCCTTTTTATAGTTAACTGTGTTTCATTAACTTTGTGCTACGTCAGCGTGAACCTCCTATTTAATGTTTTTAAACAAAATAAAATAACCTAGATACAACTCTTGGGGTGAGTAAACCTTGAGAGCATCTCACCTGTGTAACCCCTATGTCCCAGTCACTCTGCCCTTGTCTGCCCTTCTCTTGCCTGTTACCCCTTGTCTGGGTTTAACGACAGCGGCTGAAATTAGTGGGAGTTGTCTGTCAAGTTGAGGGACTCTGGTTGGTGCCGTGGCTGGGTTTACCTGCAGCAAAAGCTGAGCTCTGCTTCAAGTGACCAACTCTGCCTTGCCTGGGCACTGACAGCTGTGGAGTGTCCACAAAAACTGCCTTGCTAAGGACAGCAAGCACCCAGTGGTGGTGATGAGAAGAGCTTCTGGTGTAGCTTGGCTGTGTTAATCTTTGGCAACAACATTCAGCCAACTCCAGCAGCTCTGGCAGCTGAGGACTGTCTTTGTGTTGGGCACAGAGCGGTGCTTTGGGGGACATTCTGCTCTGCTTTTGGTCTCTGGCACCTTGATGAGGGTTTCTGTGTGCAGTGCCCACCTCAGGAGGCAGCTGTGGGGCTGGGGTGTTGGTGTACTGGGTTATTGGTGTCCCAGTGCCTCCTGCTGGGTAGCCTTGCAAATGGTGCAAGAGACACTTTCTTCATTATAGGCAGAGGATGGGTAGTACATTTTTGCCTTTTCCCATGGAAGTGCTTTTCTGCCACTTTGGTTGAACTGAAGTTTTTTTTCATTGTTTATAGTCTCTCCTTGATGCAGGTTTATAGCAGGGTTTGGCCACTAGTACCTGTGAGTGCCACTGGGAACTCATCCATCCCTCTTCAACTGGCCCAAACTGTCCTGTGAGGGCTTTGCTACATCTGGCGGTGCCCTCGGTGGCCACCTGGAGCCCCTGGGCCACAGACCCTGTGCTGTGCTTGTTCCTGCCGTACCCGGGGGTTTCACCTGCATTTGTTGCCCCTGGACTTCTCCTTTGGTTTGGGAGCTTTGGAGTTCCCTCTTCAGACCCCTCTGGGTGTCCCTGCTTACCTCCATGTCTGTGATGGCCACCTCTGCAGCCAGCATGGCAAATATCTCATATACTGGGGCATGCTCAAAACTGAGAATTGCATTTCATCTTGTGCAGCTGTATCTATAATAAATTAAATATATGTATTTAATTTTAATAACTTTAAGGTTAAATAATTACTATCAATTAAATTATTCTAATAATTTAAAATATTCCAGTGTTTATTTTAATAATTAAAATTATTTAATCTTTGAATTGCTTCAAATTAATAATTGATTTTTTTTATTTGTATATATATAAAGATGATCCAATATATTAAATTTTTTTTTAAATGTTACTGCAGTGGTCAGTCTCCAGGCCTGGGACCATGCAGAGCACTTCGTGTGTTCAAGCTGCATCTCCCTTCACTCCCCAAAAATCCCTGAGCTGCTCTGAGTCTCCTGGGTGCATGAACAATGCGGGCACTGGGGGTGTTGCTCAGCAGAGATCTGGGTTTGGTCAGATTATGCAAACCCTGTAATTAGTTTTCCCTCTAATTGTCTGTGGAAAGTGAGATTGTGAAATTTCCAATCCAAAACCTGCTTTTTTGTCTACTCACTTTTAACTTCTACATGTATTTGTTTTAAACCGATTTGATTTTTTTCTTTTTTTTTTTTACCACATATTGAAATGTACTTGCAGTGCAGACAATGCACCTTTCTTACCTTAAAAAAAAAAAAAAAAAGGGAACAAACTATGTATAAATCACCTTTAAAAGCCTGTCCAAGGTGGCCATGTATAAACAGACATCACTTGACAGAAACTGGGATCGAGTTGCACGAAACTTAACTCAGGGAACGGCACCATGCTTTTTTACACAGTGTTTTTTGTTTGTTTGAGGAGAGACTCTTTCCAAACCATTTGTTATTATGACAGCTGGCTGCGCCATGCTCTACCATGAGCCAAATGAAACTGGTTGTCCAGTTTGGCCTCTGCCAGGCCAGGGACAGCTCTGGACCCACTGGCATGCAAGGGATGGGGTCTTGCAAAGCTGCTGGCAGCATCCCCAGGTGTTTATTCTGTGTTCTGTGCCAGCTGGCTTGGAGGAACTTCTTTTTGAAATTATTTTTCTTACTTTTCACATCTCCTGTCCACATCCAGGGTAGCACAAAGGAGAGTTTGGAATTTTGCTGCTGACAGCAGCGGTGCAGGACGTGCACTGGGGCCCCCAGCCCTGCTGCATTGCTGCAGGCTGGGAGCAAACCCGCCTGGTACCGGAACCTTTAGGCATCCCAAACTCCTGTAAGCGAAGGTTTGTTTTTAAAAGTAATTTTTCCCTGTGTTACAGTGATTTAGAGACACTCCTATTCCCATCCTCCCCCCTCTGTGAGATGCCACATCTTCATGGCTCCATCCAAGCTGGAAAAGCAGCAGGGAGGGCGACAGCAATTTCTTCCTCCACAGCCTCCAGTAATGGTTAATATTCCCAGGTCTCTTTCGCTGAAGGTTATCAAAACAGCCCCGCTGCCAGTCCCCCCTCTTGTGCCGGGCTGTTTCCCCTGGGCCTCCTGGGAAAATGCTTTTAAATGGCTTTTCAGAATTTCTCAGACTTTCAGAGTTAATTTTCATGGTTGTGAATTTATACTGCGCACTTAGAAAAAACATTGCTGCTAAATCAGGGTGGATTTATAGCTCCTGTCGCTTTTAATTTGACTGAAATTTAAAGCACATTCTTTATATAACATGAACGAAAGGCTAGTATTTATGATTTTTGAAAAAAATTAATAGGAAAATATGATTTAGCAGGACCCAGAGGTATGTTTGACAGCTCTTTCCTGTGCTGAGATGCCTTTCTGCAGGACCTTGGTACTGCAAATATTTACATCCCTGCTGAGCTGGGAGCCTGTGAGTCCGTCAGGCCCCATGGAGGAGCTGGCCCTGCCAGGGGGTATTTCTTTCTGACAGTGATATCCAGTTAGGGTGTTTTGTTTGGGGGGTGGGATTTTGCATCTGGCTTCCCCAAAAATGGCTGGGGTCAGGCCGTCCTCCCAGCGGAGAGGCACAGAAAGCAGTCGTGTTTAATGCCGGTATTTGCAGAGCTTTTCAGGGAAGGTTTCTGGTTACTTTGCCAATATGAAAATTAATTCCTATAAATCTGTCTCCTGTCTAACAGAAAATTGCCCCTGCAAACACTAACAGTTGAGACATTATATTTAAAATGACACACAAAGTATTTAACCTTGTTTTTCTCACCAGCTGAAAACCAGCCTGCAGAGAAAGGGTGTTTGTGGTTATAAACCAGGTGAGAGTGCAGAGGTTGTGTCCCTGAACCCTTGGGATGATGGAGAGGAGCGTGGGCTAAACCCGGCTCAGGAGGGTTTGGGTTGGCTTTTAGGAAAACATTCTTCACCCAGAGGGTGGTTGGGCACTGGAAGAGGCTCCTCAGGGAAGTGGTCACAGCACCAAGCCCGACAGAGTTCACAAACCCTTTGGGCAATGCTCTCAGGCACGTGGTGTGATTTTTGTGGTTGTCCTATGCAGGCCCAGGAAGTGGACTTCAATGATCCTTGTGAGTCCCTTCCAACTCAGGATATTCTGTGATTCTGGCACTGGAGAATGGGTTGTTGGCATCTGCGGAAGAGAAAGGATGGTGGTGCTGGTGGCCAGAATGGCCTCACAAAACCAGGTACAAACCACCGAGGAACAGAAGAAGCACGGTCACTGGAAGACATGCTGAGGGGCTGGGCGGGCAGGAAAGGCTGTGGCTGCTGCTGGACCAAACCAGCTGCCCTGATGCTCCTGGGAAAGGCATGGCAGGGACACCAAGGGGTCCCTGCGGCAGATGTGTCTTGTAACCTGCCAGCACCAGGTCCTGGGAGCCACTGCCTGCAAGCAGGGCTGCCTTGTGAAGGTCATCGCGGCATGTTCCCAGTTAAATAACCCTGTGCAATGAATAACCAGCCCTGGAGCCAAGGAAGTGCTCCCTTTTTGTTGCAAAATTCATTTCAGACATGGTAAGCTCAGGGGTGGGCATCAGCCACGGGCTCTCTGCAGTGAGCGGAGAGGTCTGTATGGAGGCACACGGAGGGATGCAGATCCATGAGCTCCCAGTTAAGTGTGAAATCCCGTTTCGTCAGCGTGGCTGGGTTTGCTGGCTGTGCTGAGGGGTCTGGGTATGAATTTCACGGGAACCCTCAGACACTGGGACTTAGAGCAACGCCACCAGAGGGGGCTCTAGTAATATTTAATGTATGCATGGCTCCGCATGGCGGCGAGGGGGCAGGCGCTTTCAGGAGGGAAAAACGCCTTATTCTGAGCAAGGGGCTGACGGAGGTTTGCAAATGCTTTTAACGACTCATAGGTAGAGGGGGAAAAGAGTGATTTTTCAAATTGTTTTCCTTTTGAATAAAAGCAGGAGGAAGATGACTGCTGTCCTCGCCTCCCGCTCTCCATCTCCCCAGCTTGCTTGGCAGAGAAAAGCCCCGCCCAGGGACCACTGAGCTCTGGGCTACAGGGGAACCGAGAAAGCTCTCCCTGGGTTGCCCAGGGAGGCCTTACTCCCCTCCTGGTCCTTTTCTGTGGCAGATGCTCAGTCAGTGAGTGGCCAAGTCCAGGCTGGGGCACCGAGTGCTCCCCACGATCTGTCCAGAGGCTGAGGCAGACATGACGCAGCTGGGCTCGGACCAGCTGCTGGTTTCAGCAATTCCATGCTGGCAGGCTCTTTGATTTTTCTGCCTTTGATTTTGCTATCAGTGCTACCGGCCCTGCTGTGCAACAGCACAACACAGCCTTTCTAGGGCTGCAGCTCAGTCATTTGCTGCACATCTGTATGTGGCCAAACATCTGTACATGCATACAGGTGATGAAGGGTCTGGGGCACACATCTCATGAGAAGTAGCTGAGGGAGCTGGGGGGTTTTAGCCTGGAGAAAAGGAGGCTCAGGAGAGACCTTATTACTCTACGACTCCCTGAAAAGAGGTTGTAGACAGGTAGGGGTCGGTCTCCTCCCAAGTGACAAGTGATGGGACTACAGAAAGGGCCTCAATTTGCACCAGGGGAGGTTTAAGTTGGATATTGGGGAAAATATTTCACTGGAAGGGCTGTCAAGCGTTGTCACAGGCTGCCCAGGGACGTGGTGGAATCACTGTCCCTGGAAGTGTTCAAAAAATGGGATGTGGTGCTTAGGAACATGGGTTAGTGGGGCCTTGGCAGTGCTGGGTTAACAGTTGGACTCAATGATCCTAAAGGTCTTTTCCAACCAAAACTACTCTTTGATTCTGTGATCTGTATGTCCAGACACAGGATGTATATGTGTCTCAGCCCAAACACCATCAGTGGTGACTTTGGCACCTCCTCCTCTTTACCCATCGCTGTGTGGCGGGGAAGAAGCCAAAGCTCTGGAGGGTGTTTGGGCTTGAATTGCTCATGTCTGTGTGCATTCATGCACAAACTTTCAGAAAAGCAAAACAAATGTGGATGCAAACTGAAACGAGAGAGGCTGTGCTGCACATGGATATTGCTGTGCCAAGGGATTAAGAGCTGGGTTTACTTGGTGCAGAAAGGGGACGACCTCTGATCCAGCTGACCCCTATCCTTCTGTCCAGTTTGTTAAACAGAACATCCCAGCGTGTTTGCTTGATGATGGTTTGTATATAATTTTTTAATGTTCCCCTTATGCTGCAGGTTCAATCACAGTGCATGATCCATCAGTCTGTGCTGGGGGATGTACAGACCCCGAATGAACAAGCCAGGATCCTGTGGGGGCTTTTACCAGCTCTCCTGTGTGCTCATTGCTGCCAAGTAGCTCCAAGGAGACAAAAGGAGGTGGGCAGAGCCTTGCTCAGGGCCAAAAGGTCTCTTGCCCTGTGGACAAGGAAGAGAGGTGTCAGGGTCCTCTCTGTGGATTAGTGGGGAGCAGTGCCGAGGCCAGGAAGGGGACATGAGCCCTCTTCAAGTGAAGGTGCAGATGGACAAACCAAACCAGCAGAGATGATGGAGGCTGTAGAGAAGTGGCAGTCCTGCCTTGGGCTGCTGCTGTGGGTTCTGGAGGTTTCCCTGCAAAGGGACTCACACCCCCAGGGCAGTAAAAACCATCCTTGTGTGGGTTTCTGCAGGGTGAGGAGCAGCCCAGGCTCTATCCCAGGAGCAGGGCAGCAGGGACCTTCTGTGGGCTAAGAGGGGTCTCTCTGTGGGGCAGTGGAGACCTCAGGTCTGCTAGAAGTGAGGATGTCTCCAGCACGATGCATTGGAGAAGGGCTTCCCAAGGACCCAAACCTGAGGGATCTTAGCACTTTTTGTTCAGCTGAACCCTGTCTGCCCTGTGTTCTCGCCTGGCCAGGGCTGCTGGGCTGAAAACAGAGTTTTCAGTTTCCGAAGAGCCTGAGCCTCTTTGTTTCTCTCCCATGATCTGAGACCTGGCTTGCATGACACAAAGTCTTTCCAGGAATTTTGGATTCCCAGTGTAAAACTTCTGTTTGATCATAAATTAAGCTCAAGAAGCCTCATTCATCAAAAAGAGAACCTTTGTTCTGGCTGCAGAATATATCAAGGCTCCTGCAGGCTGGAACAACTTGAAAACCCCTTTGCAGTTGGGGCAGCTGGGTAATGATCCCCACTGAGGAAAATCTAGAGATGACATGAACTGTTAAACATTTTAGGATGTAATTATAATATGTCTAATGAATGTATGGAATAAACACAGGAATACCTATAGAGACTGTGCTGACAGTAGGAGCTTTGGACACCTCCCAGCCCCTATCAAATGTTACAATCCGAGCGCAGATGCTGTCTCTCTGCTTTGAATTCCACAAAACTGTGTCCCAGCTCTCCACGGGGGAGCATCATTTTGTATTAAGCTGTCTCTCTGTTGGTCAAATGCTCAGCATCTCTGCAACAGCAGCTGGATGTGATTTAACACCAGCTGACACCTCAGCCCCACAGCCGCTCACTCACTCCCCGCAGGTGGGACAGGGGAGAGAATCAGAAGAGCAAAACTTGTAGGTTGAGATAAAGGCAGTTTAATAAGCAAAGCAAAACAAGGCATTCATTCACTGCTTCCCATGGGCAGGCAGGTGTTCAGCCATCCCCAGGAAATCTGGGCTCCATCACACGTAATGGTTACCAGGGAAGACAAACACCATTACTCTGAAGGTCCTCTTGTTCCTTTTTCTTCCCCAAGCTTTGTGTGCTGAGTGTGACTCCATACGGTGTGGGATATCCCTTGTGTCAGTGGGGGTCTGCTCTCCCCTCCCAACTTCTTGTGCACCCCGAACCAACTCACTGGTGGCGTAAGAGGCAGAAAATGCCTTGACTCTGTGTAAGTGCTGCTCAGCAGTAATGAGAACATCCCTGCGTTATCAACCTGGTTTTCAGCACAAATCCAAAACGCGGCTCCAAACAACTACTGTGAAGAAAATTCACTTTGTCCCAGGCAAACCCAGCTCACAGCTCCAAACCAACAGGCACTGACATCACTCCCAAGGCTGCTCTCTGGCTACATCTCTTATCTTCAAAGGCTGGGTAAAGGACTATATTCAATATCGCAAATAAGGACAAATATTTTCAGTAAAACTTAGTCATAATTACATCTTTTTCACGACTGAATGTGCCCATTATGGCTTTCCTGGAGCATGATTTATTCCTTTGTGCACTGTTCCTTTCTGAAAGCCAAGAGACAGAAGGGACTTACGTAGGAGCAAGACATGAGGCCAGAGACTCAGACTGACTTCAGCCTTCACATGAGCCATCACTGCTGTCAGCCAGACAGTGGCATCTCTAGAAAAATCTCAATGTAAATATTTGTTCTAAATCAGGCTCTTTCCTTTGCCTTGACTGCAGTATAATTGAGGGAGCTTATGAAATGCTGTATGATTTCAAGTTAATTGCTACTGAAAGTTGGAGGATTTGTTGTCTGCCTTGCACACACACCCCTGGGATCATTTTCTCTTGATTTAGTTTCTTTCCTCAAGTTCATTTCTCACTGAACAGTTTCACAAAGGCCAAACTGTTTTCCTGCTCACAAAGCCCCTCTTGCTTGCTTGCCCTCCCTGCCCCTTCAGCAGGCAACCCAGGGCTCATTGATGAAGGAAGATGAACATTTGCCTCCGCTAACAGTTGGATTATTCCCACTTTTCGGATGCCATCTGTGTGAGAGGGTTTGGTTTGCACTAAATACAGCCTGTGGGCTGAGTTAGGAAAACAGATTGCTGCACCACTACGTTAAATAATCATCATTAAAGTCTAGTTCATTGGAGAACTTTGAGCTGCATTGGAGAGGGGTTTTTTTGGAGGGGGGGGAGGCAGTTCATTTCCATGTCAGGATGCTGAAATCAGATTTTAATGTGAATTTTATGACACTCAGTTGGCAGCAGAGTCACCTGGGATCCACAGGATGTCTCACCTTAGGTTTGCAGGCAGGCAGGCAGAGGTGAGAACCACCAACTTGCTGCTGCTCCGGGCTGAGGGAGTGCAGAAAAGGGGCCCGTGCTGCCTGTCCCTCTGTCTTTAACGTCTGTCTTTCCCCAAACCCTCAATGCTGTGAGCAGTTTCAAACCCCCACTGAGAAATACTCTAAATTCAGCAACATCCTTCATTGCAAACCACCATGGCACAGACCCGAGTCCTGCTGGCTGCAGCTCTGAAG
>VZRE01016166.1:355299-367679 GCA_013396775.1 Cephalopterus ornatus | reverse complement strand
CACACACACACACACACACACACACACACACACACACACACGTGCGATGCAGAAAGCCCTTTTAATTCTTCCTCCCCTGCAGAGGAATGGCAGAGCTCCACAGCCCACAGGAATGTGTGGAGATCCGTGCCCTTCAGGTGTTGCAGGTAAAGCACACAGAAGTATTTTACCCTTGCAGTAGCTCCTTACATTTGCAACAGGTACAGTAAGTAGAGTGTGCTGCTTCTAGCTGGTTTATTTCTGCATACAGAAAATAAGGAAATAACCTGAAGGTTTATTTTGCTTTCTCACCTCAAATATTTGAACTTTAACAAAATATCTGGGGGAGGGGGGAGGGTCCACTTGCTGTGAGTATATTTACACCAGTCTTCCACAAGGTCTGTTGACATTTGTGTATTTCCACGGCATGGATGAGGACTCAGCACGATCATGGTCTGGATTGGCGGCTCTTCCTTGGACTCCTCTTTCTTGAAAACTTTGATCTCAGCCAGTTGAAGAAGCCGCCTTTTGCTTTTAACTCAAATTCTATCGGGAAATGGTCGCTCACCCCCAGTGCCTGCAAGACAAGGGCACAGAGGGTTGGAAGCGGCCGCCTCCGCTCTCTCCAAGCCCTGTCCCGGGTGGGACAGGGATGTGGGGAGGTGCAATGCAAGCATTTCATCACTCTGGGGAGATGCAGCAGTTTTATGGCCAGGACCATATTCAGAACTGCCTGGACACCACTGGCTTTGCACTCCTGTGTTAGCCCTTGCCCCGCTGCTGCAGAGGCTGTGCTGTGCCTACCTGCTCCTCAGTCATCTGAAAGTCCTTCTGGAAATCAAAGATATTGGCAGAATGTGGCATGACAGCGTGGATGAGCTTCTGTCCGCTGACTACAATCCTGCAAGGACCAAGGGTGCTGTGATGAGGTGTCTGACCAGCAGCAGCCACGCTGAGCTGGTGGCTGGAGGAGGGACCTTCAAGGAGTCACAGCTATGTATGGTTTGTCCTTACCCATGGGCTTCCCACTCAGAGATTCCAGCTCCTTTAGGAGCCTCTTTGGCAGCAAGGCGTCTAAATATCTTGGCCTTGGAAGCTAATGTCAAATGACTTCTGTCTAAACCCACCTAACAGTGCTGGGAAGTTGAAAGCCCTGCTTTGGATACAAAAAGCACAGGATACCAATGACTGGAGTCTCAGTGAAGTCCTCCTTAGATCCAGCAGCTGATTCTGCAAGAGGACTCTGGGCTCTAACAGCGGATCTATCTTTCGTCCCTGCTGAGGGAGCTGCAGTGGCAGCAGGACTTGCCACGTGCCAGAGGAAGATGAGGTGCCCCCTCCCCAAGCAGAACCTGGCTTTGCATTTATCAACCCAAATTACAAATGTATGAGCAAAAGTCATGGTGCAAAGCCGGCACAGAGCAGGCAGCAGCACCTTCCTCCAGGTATCTGCAGGGCTCCCTGCGGATGAGACGTGCTGCTGAATGGCCTGTCATCTATCGCCACCTGAGTCACAGCAACAGCTGGTTCTTGCTTGAAATCCTGCCTGTTCTCCAAACCTACTCAGGAACAGGTCTGCAAAGTGCTTTGTGCTCCTGACTAGAAGCATTTGGATCACATATTCCCTGGACACTGTTTTATCTTTGATGGCCTCATGTACCTTTGTTTTCTCTGTTGGTTACTGACACCTTTTGATACATTTTTTCACTCAGAAAGTCGTAACCAGTGATTGGTTTGGCAGTGGCCCTTTACCTGTCATATGGGCAGCTTGTGCTGCTCTTCACCGTCGTGTCATTTTTGTCACCAATTAGCCAGATGAATTCAGAGTAAGTCCTCAGCCGGATGTTCTTCCAGTGCTTTTGGGGAACATAGCTACATCCAGCATTGAAGTCTCCCATGAAGATGAAATTCTGGAAGGTAGGAGGTTTTTCAAAAGTTACCATGAGGACAGCTCTTCAAAAGAAAACTGACAAGGCTGATAACAATCTTACTGGGAGATCAAGTTTACTGCATAAAATGTGGAGAATTCAGTGAAAATACATCAAAGAGATACTCAAAACCTGGGTCTCATTATCAATGGTTTAAGGTTATCAGGTGTGAATAGTGAATAGCCTGCCAGGTGACTCAGCACCAAAGCCCTGTTAGTAGCAACCAACCTCGGTTTTCCAGCGCTCTTTGACATCTAAATACACATCGTAGAGCTCATCAATCTCCCGCACTGCAGTGTCTGGTGTGGTGTGCAGAGGGATTACAGCAAACTCATTGACAGCTTAAAAACAAGGCAGAACAGAAAAAATGTAATTGTTAAACAGAGAGTCACAAAGAAACAGAGACTGACTTGGAAGCAAAGGTGCTCTTTTTTTTCTGAGGAAGAAACAGCTTCTGTTCTGACTGTGGACCAGGGGCAATCTCTGTGTGGTTGCACAGTGTCCCCCTCCAGGCACTCAGCTGAGCCTGAGATGCTGTGCCAGTGCAGGCAAACCCTGATCCAGCACCCGTGACAATCACTGCTCCCACGGCCGTGCCAGCGGCAGGGAGTGCATCCACCAACCCACTGCCCGTGGCAGCAGAGGCTTTCCTGGGACTGTGACCTTTCCCAGAAAGGCAAAATGCTTCTCATGGAAGGAAAAGCAGCATGGGGTCTGGATGCAGCCCCTTGAGCCTTCCCTTGACGTTCCTGGGTCCAGCCAGTGTTGCCTTGATGACTCACCAGTGGGACAATGACACATTTCTGAAACATCTCACCGGTTTTTGGAGACTGGAACCAGATGACAAAGGGCTCTCTGGAGAAGACATCCTCATCCCCAGGCTGGGTGTCAGGGTACTGGTAGGTTTGTTTCACTGACACCAGATGTTGCCTGCAGCAGAATGGACAGGATAGGGGATGTCACACTCATGGCTCACTGTGACTTGTCTGACACTGACCCCACGTGCTGACCCCGACCCTGGGCCATGGTCTGGGACAGATATAGCAGCACTGGTGGCTGTGTCTGGGATGATTCCCATGCAGGCACAGCCTATCCCACCCACACAGCCTGTACCTCTCCAGATCCCTCAGAGCAAAGCCACCACCATGTCCAGCCTGTCTCTGTGGAGTTGTGACCCAGAGGGCAGGATGAGGGCTGGCTTGTTGGCAGGGGGCCTCACTCACCTGTAGATGAAGGCATATTGCTCCTTGTAGCTGTTCCTTCCCAGCCTCTGGCTGACAATGCACCTGTATTCCTCCTTTGACTCCTTCAGGTAACTGGAAGGAAAGTGGTGTTTTGAGTTCATTTCTGCACTCAAAAGCAGTTGAGAGGGAGGTAATTTTGCCTGTGCCCAAGGGTGTGGGATGCTGCCTGCCTGACCTCAGAGGCAGGTGGGTAAAGACACTGAACCCTTCTCAGGAGCTGGACCCTTTCTCCAGCGCTGGCTCTTCATTCTACCTTCTCCCTACTCATTGCAGCCCCTGCCTTTCCTTCAGCTGGGTCTCACGTCCAGCCAGCCAAATGCTGCTGTTTTGTCTGGACTGTCATTCCAGGCTGTCAATCCCTAATCTAAAGCAATTCCCAGCCCTCCAGGAAGGTGGCTGTCCCGCTGCAGCCTGGTGCCGACCTGGAGAGGGCATTTCCCCTCCTTTCTTTTTTCCTTTGGGAATTAATCTGTAGCAAATTGAAACTTGGTTATACACTCACTGATTTAAAAATGTGTTCTACAGTGGTCTGGAGCTGGCTTTGCCCCTGTCCCTCAGAGAGACTGCCAGAGCCTGGTCCTTCCTCGATGCTGGGACAGAGCCCAAATCCTAAGATTTCACCCCAGTAGGGTGACGCTGAGCAGAGCACAGGCTCTTGACAAGCATCTTTCCCAATATTTGCCCATTTGCCCTTTGCCACCCTACCTGGTGAGCTTCTCCACTAGGAGAGGACAAACACGGTTCTTGTTGTCCTTTATTTCCATCAGCAACATGATGTCACAGCGAGAAATGATCTGCAAGGGGAAGGAGTAGGAGGAAGGTCACACGTGGTGGGTTTTGGAGGATTAGGAAGGGCTTAGAAAGAAGTGGCTACTGGTGTGGGGGAAGTGGCACTCAGCCTGGGATCATGGGAGGGGAGCAGTGGCTGGAGCGAAGCTCTTCTGCTTTCAGAGCAGCTGCACGCCCCAGCACGAGCTGGGAGAGGAAACTCAGGAGCAGAGTGGTTTCAGATTTAGTGAAAAACTTCTGCACTTGCCCCTGAGAAGGAAGTGTGGAGGGGAAGGGGCAGCAAGAGCCACTGCTGTGAGCCTAATCCCCTCCTGCCACTGCTGGGGTGCTGCCCCTGCCCAACCCCCTTTCCCTACAGTCAGCATTCACCTGTCCCAGTCTGTCGCAGACCCTGTGAAATAGCCCCTGGAGCCCAAAGCAACCTCCTCTCTGAAAACAGGGCTGCACAGCTCAGAGGGACGGCGGGGCTCAGTTCCTGCAGCTGCTGTTGGGATTTCCCATGGGAAAGCCCAGTTCACACTCAGCCCAACATGGTCAGGGGCTTCTCTCTGCCCCTGGTTTCACTGTTCTTTAAACTTTGTGGGTGATTTCTGTCGGGGAAAAAAGTGCCCCCATTTGGCCCTTGAAACTTACCCATAATTACCTAAATTACCCATAATTTAGTAGATACTGCCCACAGTGACGACAGTACAAGAAGAACGGTCTGGAAACGCAAAGCCCATGCAAACCCCTCTTCTCTGGCAGTTTGCAATCAAAGAATTAAAACCCAACTACATGGTGCCATTCCTCGTTGGTGCCGTTCAGGACACACAGCCACCCCACTAACGCCGAGCACCACGTTCTCCCTTACTGTGGCATCTTGGAGGGCACTTGCAAAAGCTAAAAGTCTAAAATGTGGTTCTTTTAAAATGCAGAGTTATCTTCAGATGCTGCAGAGGCAGCTCAATAGTGAGGGTTTGCTCACATAAATTAGCAATTGGGCTTTTCAGATTTGTACCAGACTCCAATATGACAGATACTCTCTGCTGCCCTGAGAATAGGTTTAATTAGACAAGAATATTTCAGAATGATTAGCACATAAGAAAGGCAAATAATGTATCACAAAACAAAGCTCTGTGGATTCAAAGTGAAAATTACTTTCACTGTGCACTGAGGTTTTCCTCCTTTCCTAACTCTGTTTTCCAAAGGAAACAGCAAATGTTGTTTCTGTTACATTCTCACACAGGCTAAAATAACAGCAAACATCCTATTCAACCACAGGCTGATTTTTACTTTCATAGTACAATATTTTTTAAATTATGCACTCATTTTTTCACTTGAAAAGAAAAATAAAGTGAGAGATAAATAAAGTGCAAGATTCCACAGCTGAGAAACCTTCAGAAAACTCAATGTCTGTCTCATCCAGGCAAACGAACGTACCTTTACCACGGCATCAACGACTTCAGGTCTGGCTATTTTAGTTTCTCCAAAAGACCTCACATTGAAGGAGCAGAGTTTTAGGCTCACAGACGGGTTGAAATTGAAGAGTAAAAGTAAGAAGAGGAGCAACATCTTGAGGGACTTGGGCAAAATGAGTTGCTGCGAGTGTGCCTATAAATATGCATGTGTGTGTTTATGCATCCGTCCCTCTGCGGCTGATTGGGAGGTCAGATTGAGCAGTCAGCTGTATCCATCATGAACAGGAATCACCATTTCCTCCTTTCCCTCATTTCCATCTCCCAGCACAAAGCAGCATGGAGACTTTGAACTTCTGCCTTGGGGGAAAACTGGCTCTGCTGAGCCAACCTCCATGTCCTGGCAGAGCAACTGCTCCACCAGAACTCAGAATCCCTGCCCACAGAGAGACACCCGTTGTGGGATGCCTGCCATGACTGAGCACTAGCTGGGACCACTCCAGGCAGTGCTGGGCCAGGACCAGGCTCCCTGGGCCAGGCCAGTCCAGTCCAGAGGTGAAGACCAGGAGATGGGTGGGGTAGATGGTGAGAGGGTCTGGGAAGCAGCAGGGGTTTCTGGAGGGCACCAGAAGCTCCATTGGAAGCGGATGTAGGGCAGCCATGGGATGATACGTGATGCCCTAACATTGTTCCTCAAACTGCTGGCCAGGTGTTCCCAGCACAGCAATCTCGGTTTGTGCATGTGGGTCTGGCTTGTGCTGTGTGGTAGAAGGACACACATGAGTTTGGATAAAACAACACTTCAGTGAGGATGCTGTAGGTGGGATGGCTCGGTCACCTGGAGTGGCTTTTGTAGGGAAACCATCCCCCTGCCCTCCCTTAATCCTCTGCCACATGTCATCCCTCAGCCAGAGACACATTTGTTGTCCCCCAATCAAGTATGATGGCAGGAGGTATAACAAGAGGTCAAGCTAAATGACATCTTTAAGTGTCTTGGATTTTTCTCCCTGTGCTTACAGGGCACTTTGATATCCTTCTTCCTTTCTCTGGGAACAGCCACGCAGCCTGTCTGCACCCCACTGCCCTGCCCACACGGCCACCCATGCAGGTCTAGATCCAGAGGCACCAGGACACAGCTCCCAACACTGTCTGAACCAACTGAACAGGCTCAGATGAAGCTGGCACAAAATGCAGTTCATGGAGGGGCTCCCAAAGACGCAGCACAGCTGAAAGCAGTGGGATCCAGGTCTTGCTGGGGAGGTCGCTGCAGCTCTCCAGGGACTGTGCTGCAGATGTTGGAATGGGCACCACAAATCCCTTTTGGCCGGACAAGGATCTGGAGCACTGGCTGCTAGCAAGGGACACGCCACTGTGCTGCCCTGGTGTTTGCTAACCAACACAGCTACTGGGGAAGTGGGCATGTGACCCTCCGAAATAACAGATCTTGGGCGGTGCTTCCTCTCCGCTGAGTCTCCAGTGAGCTGACCCTGGGCAGGACAGGCTCTGGAGACAACTAATAAAGAGAGAGGGAAAATGAAGGTCTAGGGAGTTGTAAATCTCCCACTCGACCTTCCTGAAAGCACAGCCTGAGCTAAGGGTTTGCGACAGCAGCTGCAGCCTCGGGGTCAGAGTCATCAAAACCTGCAGCTGTCCCCAGAATGAGGCTTGCTTTGGCTACCCTGGCATCAAAGAGCAAATGTTTGTTGTGGTGCCCGTGAAGGCTCCGACCCTGAACTGTGCCCGTCAGTGCCGTGTTTGTCCCCAGGGCCCCTGGCTTATCAGCCTCCCCTTGCCCCTCCACCTCAGGCCTTATCAGGGGGACAGGCAGGTGACCTGTGCAGAGGGACATGGGAAGCTCACACTCCTTTCTGCACTGCTTTATCTTCCTGTTTACTGCACTTCGGTGTGTGTGCTCTTTGCTCCTTATCAGACCATAAAGCAGCCTTGATGGTGTGTGAACACTGACAGTTCAGGCCTGCCCTGCTCTTGCACAAGAGGGTGAAGTTGCTGGTGAAACCAACACAGGTTGGGGTTTCTGTCCCTACGTGGAATGATGTCAGGTGAGCAGCACCTGTGGGACATTCTTTAATAAAGCCCCTCCTCAGCCTCTCCCTCCACCCAGGGGAGAGGCAGGTGATGAGACAGAAGACAATGCCAAAGCCAGTCTGGGCAAGAGCTCAGAGCAATGAGTAGGTGCTGCCCAGGGCCCTTCAGCCGAGCTTTGCTGACAGCCCCTGCTGGGCATGTGGGGGCTGTGGCTGGTGTGTCGCTACCTCTGGAGCAGCAGTTCAGCCCTCCATCTTCTTTCTGCTTCCAAGAAGGTGCTGTGGGATGTGTCCCTGTGTAAGTGCCTGCTTAGGGTCCCCATGGGACAGTGGGGTGTGAGAGTCCGGCAGCGATGTGGGGGTTCCTCCTCTCCCTTCAGGCACAGATGCTTCCTTTTGGCCACAGTCCTGGCTGCCCTTGGGTCACTCGCAAAATTGTTTTTCCTGGCAGAGATGGACTGAGAAGATCTTTGAGGTTTCCTGTACCTTTCTGTGAGGGTTGCAGGCAGACACTGTGAGGTGAGCCCACATCCCCTCCTACTCTGGCAGAGGAAGCCTACTCTGCACTTGAAGTGCCGTGTGACTCACGGGGTGTTCAGTGGGGGGGATCACCTATGGGGTGTGAGGTCACCCTGGGACTGTGCTGAAGCTTCATTTCTCCTCCGTGGGCGAGATGTGGTGTCCGTGTGCTGGTCAGGGGTTTGATACTGCTGGGGTCACCAGTGCTGCTGTGCCCTTTCTACAAAAGGTGCAAAGGCTGGCCCAGTCTGCCTGAGCCCTGGTCTGTTGGGGTGCCCCTGCTGCCCCACTGAACAGCCCCGTTAGCCTGTCCCCTGAAGGGGAGCACGTGGCTCCAGAGAAGCACAGGCAGAACGGGCAGAGGTGATGTTGGGTGCGAGGGGGCAGTGTGGGGACGATCACTGCCACACTGGTTCTCTCCAGGTGCCACCACAGCTCTGTTTTCTGGACAAGGGGCTCCCCCTTCCACACACCAGGCTTTAAGGTGTTTTGTGTTTCTTGGTTTTTAACATTTTTACCCAAATTGCAGCTCTGTCAACATCTGCTGTGATGAGGGGAGGACCAGGAAGGACCAACTCCAAAGTTGCCAGCATCACTGTAAAAGTAGGTTCTTTTGGGCAAATGAAATGACCTTTTGTTTCTTGGTCACCTTATCACAACCATCAGGAAGAGTATTTTATCTGTCTCCTGGAATTTCAAGTTAATAAGTAGCAAAGCACTTGGGCCATTTCATATTTCTGAAGTTCATAGCTGGGCTGCAGACCAAATATGGTCATTTGGGAAGTGGCTTCAGTGCCAACATAATGGCAATAAGTGTCCTGGAATGACCCTCTGGAATTTTGGTGTAATGGAGGGTAAAAGTATTTGGTGTGCAAGATACATGGAATGTTTTGAATCAATTCTTTGACGCTTAATTTTTATTTATAATTCTGGAGGGTACGTTGTTCTATTTAATTACTGTTAGGGCATAATTCCTTTGCTGATCCAGGACTCTGATAGGGTTTTCTTTTTCAACTTCATACGTCAGTATTGTTCAACTAGTGGCTTGAAGCGTGACAGCCTGCCTGCTATAAGGCAGTCCAAGGAAAAATGCCTCATCATGTTTTCAGTTTCTTGAATGAGGCCGTTTAGCTGAGCTGTAGGGCAGCACACAGTAAGCTGAAATAGAGGCTTTGATGCGTGACAAGGAGATGAGGCTTTGAAGTTATCCCTCTAGAAAGATATTGCAGCCACTAAATAAGGAAGTTTTGTGACATTAAGGACACTCGCATTGTTAGCAGTGAAAGATGTAATTAAAACGTGTGTAATGTATGCATTAACTTTGAGTAGAGTTAAGAAAGTATTATTTAAAGTTATTAAATGGAAAGTAGGTCTAGCTTGATGATGTTTTAAAAGGTGGAAGCCTGTGTTTGTCCCAGGTTGTGCAATGAAGCCACTGAAGAGTGACAGGGCAGCTGCTGAAAGCGGTGCCCAGAGGAGTTATTTACCCCTGTGCTCACTGGGAGCTGCTGTTTGCAAACTGGAGTGAGCCAACATCTTATCCCTGTCCTGCGAGATGAATTTTGGTAGCTGTATGTTACTAAAGTCTCATTGGCAAGGCCTTCCTCAGCTGCAGATCCCACGGTGAGCTCTGGGGCACTCGCCTGCCCCGGCGCTCTCCCGTGCCCACAGTCCCCTGGGGATTGCTCATGGCATCGTGCCACAGGGCCACCACCATTTGAGTGGAAATAGATGAGGACTCGTCACCCTGGGAAGATGATTCACCTCGCCAAAGCAGCGTGCCGTCACTTGTTATGATTGCAAACAGCCTCACCATGTGCCCTGGGGATCCATCACCCAGCAGTGGGAAATAATGTGGAAACTTTTCATCTAGTGGAGCAATGCTGCTTCTCAGCTTGGTGAGGCACAAGCTGGAGTTCTCCACAGCTACCCCGGCCTGAATCCAACCAGAGCTTCCACCTTCCTATGGAAAACAAGACTGTTTACATGAAAGTCTCATTGGCTGATTTCTGCCATGGGACAGCTAATTCTGATTATTTTCAATTTTTTTTTATCCTGTGGTTGCTCTGATTTAGACATTTTGTTTCTAACTGGATCATAAGTCATTGTTGTGGTCAGCCTGTGTCCTGCTCACAGCATCAAAGCTGCGCTCTTGTGCTGGTGGGAAGCCCAGCTTCTGACCCTGGCATTGGGAATGAGTAAATTTCTGCTGAGGGCCAGGAGACCTGGCGCTGGGCTCTGAAATGCCGGCAGCCTTGAGGGGTGACGCAGGGGTGACTCGGTCCTCACCAGCTGCCACATCTGTGTGATGAATTATGTCTGTGGGCTGAGAGGAGAAACAAAATTCACAGGGCAGGTCAGTGCAGGCACCGGCCTTTAATTTAGGCTTGCTACAGTGCAGCCACCCCAAATATGGTCTCATGGGGTCCTAAGGAGGTGCCCAGGGAGCTGCTGGGGCTCCCTCTGAAGCTCATCTGCTCCCTGTGGGGAGAGGGAGCCCAGTCATGCCCTGCGCTCTCCCCACAGCCCCCCAGGCCATCTGGAGAGCCCAAGGTTTCCTCCACTTTGCTTGGATGGAGGATCAGCCCCTGCCTGGAAAAGTCATCACAGCACTGCAAACTGCCTCACCAGGGTGGTGAGCTATTGAAGCTGTGGCCTCATCCCAATGGTGGTTGGCTCGGAAGTGCCCTGATGATCCCTCCTTTCCCCGTCCCCAGTGAAGGAGTCTCCTGGTGACTCTTCCCTGTGGCTGCACGCTGAGATTGCGAGAGCAGGTTCCCTGGTTAGCTCATGCCATGTTTCAACATAAAACCACTGCACGTCTCTGCTTTGGCTTCTCTATTTTAAGAGCCATAATTCACCATGACAACATCCAGGGACTTCCCACCAGGTGGCCTGGAATAGCCATCGGGTGGGTAATCCATCCCTGGAGTGAGTCAGCGCTGCCCTGCACGTGTCCCACGGGAGCCTTTGGCCATGCACGAGAAAGTTGAACAAACACTGTAAACAATGTCTGTAGGGTTGCGAAATACCTCCCATGTCCGATTAGGTCACTTTAGCGGAAGCTCAGCTTTGTTTTCCCCAGCTTGACTGGGAAGCTCTTTAAAGAAAACCCAAAACAGGCTGTGCTTCACCTTCACCAGGCCACCTAAACCCCTTGATTTTAGTCATAAATCTCTTCTAACAGCTCATGTTATCAAAATCTTATGGTTATCACAGTAAACTCTGACCCAGAAAGCCATTTATACCAGTTATCTCATCTCTCCCAGCCTGGCAGACCAAAGGGACATCCTTTATCAAAGCAGAGTGGGGTGAGGATTTGACTCAATTTGCATTTACTCGGGAGCTGATCTCATTTCCAATTTAATTAAGTTTTCTCATATTTTTTGGCATATCTTAAAGGTACACACCAGCCTGATATATGACCCAAGGGGAATGAATGTAAATTGCTTACAGCAAAAGGATTCGGGTAGCAATTTTAAGAAAAAACAGAACAGATTTTAAATGCAGGTTGAAATGCAGCTCCTGAGAGCAAGCAGTGTCATCTCTTGGGAAGAGAGAGCAGGTTACAGGTTTGTAACCTAAATGGCAGACTTACTTTTATACCTGAAATGGGACTTTTATCAGCGGGATGCTCTGATTTCAACCTTTGTGCCCTTTCCACAGGAAATAGGGCAGATCTCTGTGCTCCCAGCCCACACCAGGACCTGGGAAGGGGATAGGTGTCCCCCATTCCCATGCTTCCTCCCAGGCCTTGTGCAAGGGGGCTGTGAGGTCTCTCTGTGGGGTGCAGCACCGCATTCCCTTCCTATCTCTGTGGCAGTCGTATTGCATCCCCTTTACCTCCCTGTTGTAACCCTTGTTGTATCCACCCTTGTATCTTCTTGTTGAAACCCTGTTGCTGCCATTATCAAATTCCCTTTTTTATCTCTGTTGCATCCCCATGGCAACCCCATTGTATAACTTCTGTAATCTTATTGGATCTTCCTTGAATCCCTGCTGTGTGTCCCTTGCATACCCCCACACATCCTTGTTGTATCCCTGCTGTAACTGCATACCCCACTGTACCCCCTGCACACCCTAAACCAACTACAGCCTCCCCTGCACCCCCACTGAAGTCCCATCACATCCCTCTGTT
The DNA here is from genome assembly GCA_013396775.1 of Cephalopterus ornatus. Taxonomy (NCBI): domain Eukaryota; kingdom Metazoa; phylum Chordata; class Aves; order Passeriformes; family Cotingidae; genus Cephalopterus; species Cephalopterus ornatus. The sequence goes on along the minus strand of VZRE01016166.1, from coordinate 355,643 downwards.
GCCACTCTGTATTCCCCCTTGCACCTCATTGTAGCCCCTCTTCCATCCCTCTTATACCCCTATTTTATATTCCACCTTGCATCCTAGTTATGTACCACATGCATTCCCACTGCAGTTGCATCCCCCCCCCACTGAATTCCCATCATATCTCCCATTACAGCGCCACTGCATCCCCCCACTGCACCCCCCCTTTCCACCCCTGTTCCCTCCCATGGGAGCCCCATTACTTCTCCCCTTGCACTCCTTTTGCAGCTTCATTGCACCCTCCTCTCGCACCTCCACTGACGTCCCTTCACTTCCCCTCGCTGTAGTCACCTTGTAGCCCCTGTGTGCCCCCATTAAAC
>VZRE01016166.1:283829-354863 GCA_013396775.1 Cephalopterus ornatus | reverse complement strand
CGGGGGGGCGACCGAGGGGGCAGCCGTTCCGGCGTCCGGGTCTCCCCGCTCCCAACCCCTGGAATCGCTGGCGGTGGGCTGGAGACCGGGAGCAAAGCCAAAATGCAAGGAATAATTTCAGATGCATATTTCTAAAGATTTAATTAATTTGCCTTTAAATTCTCCCCCTCTCCAACGATTAATCATCTGATGGCACGGGGGTTGGAACAAGATGATCTTTAAGGCCCCTTCCAACCCAAACCGTTCTATGATACTATGGTCTCTGTGGTCTCGGCTGCTGCTGTTTGGAGGATGCTGTCATTTGGCTGGAAGAGGATGCTTTGCGGGGGGCGGGGGAGGGAGGAACTTTGTGCTGGGAGAAGGGGCCGGGATGTGGCTCCCGGATACCCCTACCCCATCCCTCCCCAACTCTTTCCTACCCTCCCCTTCGCCAGGAGAGGGCTGAGTCCGGGCGCACTCGTGACATCGGATGTGCCGTGCATGCTCCGCTGCGTGCGTGTGCGGCAGGATGAGGATGGCGACGGGGTCCGGAAGGAGGGTGGGCACGTTACGAATTTCTAAAACAGCAGCTGGCTGGCAGCGCAGCCTGCTTCGGTCGTGCTTTTCATCCACCTTGTCCCCAGGCTGGCTGGCAGTGACACTGAGAGCTCGTCCCTGCATATTCCCAGCCTGGGGTGAAGCAGCGGGGTCGGGGGCCAGCCTGGACTTTCCAGCTCATGTTTGAGCCATGTTGCATAGATACAAATGGGTCAGAGATGCATGTTTTGTGAAATGGTGCTGCAGAAATAATGACCTCATTTCTGCCATCTATAAATAAATGAAGGTGAAAGGGCGCATTTCCTACTCTCAGCTCTCTCCGGGGGCTGGATTAAGATTGAGAACTGTCTGGCTGACAGACAGAGATCTTTCATTAATAGATATTAAACTACAACTTCGCTGTGACTGGCATCTAAAGGATCACCCAGCAAACTACATCACTGGGGAATCGTAATATTAGTTATGTCATCATTTATGGTCAATATTATTTTTCTGGCTGATGAGGATGCCAAGGGTAAGGCAGTTTCCAAGGGAAAGGCATCACTTGCATGTTTTGGGTTTTTCTTCTTACATGGTTAGTGGTGTGAGTCAAGGTTTCTGGGGGCCTCAGCCCCTGAGGTCCCTCAAAGCTCCCTGTTTCTGCAGTGGAATCTTAAAATCAGTTGATATTTTTTTCCTTTTCAAATCTTAAAAGAAAAATTAACATATACCTAAATGTGCTGCTTAGATTTCAGCTATTTGGTGATTTAACTCTGTTGTTGGTCAGACACAGACTGCTCTGGGTGCAGGTGGGGTAAGTAAAACCCTGGGTGTAGGGCAGTCCCAATGAGCACAGCCCAGGACAACCTTTGTACTTGAATGTTGGCATGTCTGGTCAGTGAGGGCATGTGTCATTCCTGTGTTGTAAAATCCCTCCCTGGCCTTGCTCAGGGCTGCCCAGAATGTCTGCTGCCACGCTCCTATTCCAACCCAGCACCTCCGCCTTAGGATGGTTTTTGTGCTGCTGCTGCTTCTGCATCCTATGTGGTGCTTGGAAAAAACCAATAGATACACCTGAGCTATACTGTTGGGTCTTCTCCAGCCTCCCTGATATGACCCACTGAGCTTGAAAGAGAAAAAATACTTGTGTCCTGTGGCCCTGGGGAATGTCACCAACATGCTATCCTCTGTAGCGACCCACAGCCCCCTCCTGCCTGGCCCCTCTGTTTGCAGGTGATGAGACTCCTGTTTGAATTTGGCACAGGGTAGGAAGGAGGAAGTAAGTGGAGAGGTGGAGCCTCCCCTTAGCATCTGTCCAAGGACCATCCCATTACCTAGGGTGCCCTTTCTGGGGGGTGCTCCCAGATCGGACACAGAGGCAGCAGTGGTTAGTGACTGTCATTCAGCTGCCAGTGTGGGAACCAGCGCTCCTGGTTTGGCATCCCGTGCCCTGCCAGGTGCACAGCACGCTTGGCATTATCACCAGGTGATCTATTACCGCCATAATCATATGTCATTTATCAGAGTTGCCTAATTGATGTTTGCAAATTAATTTATGAAATACGTGGAGATCCTTCTGAGAAGCGGTAGCAACACTCGGGGCCACTTGCTGTGACACTTGGTCACAGGGCACCTCAGGGTGATGGATGAGCTGTGATCTGAAGACTTGCAGCTGTTACCAGGGAGCTTGCCTTTATTTTGAAGAACGCAGTGTCTCTAGCTGGTAGCAAAGGACCGGCGCAGCACGGACGGCGATCATCCGCTGGGCACAGCACCATTGCAGAGGGCTGGCACTGTGGGTGCTCCCACGAGGCGTTTGGGAGTCGGTGTCCCTGCAGCGCTGCTGGGTGCAGAGGTGGCTTTATGAGGCTGGGGTTGCTGGGGACTGTGGCGATGGTGCGGCTGCCCCTGACAGCACAGCTGGGCCTGCTGGCATTTTGCTTCCCCCTTGCCTCCATCGGAGGTACCCATGGAGATCAGTGGCGATGCTTTGCCCACGCGGAAGGAGGCTCAGCAGCATCCTCGCCCCCGGGCACCCGTGGCCAGCAGGGGCCCCGAGCGGGGTCGCTGGTGCGCGGGGCCGGCATCGGGCGCCGGGGCTCACGTGGTGAGCGGTGTCGGCCGTGGCCCTGCCGAAATGCTCCGGCATGGTGGGGACGGGAGCCCCCCGGGATGCCCCTGGCCCTGTGGCCGTGAGCAAGGGGGGGGATTGTCTCTCAGGGGTCTTCTAGCTCTCGTGCAGGGTGGCTCGGGTGCTCCTACTGATCCTCCACCGTGAATCTCCATGGCCAAAATCTGCCTGCGAGTTCAGGCCAGCATTTTTCCTGCCTCCCCAGTAACTTCCTGCGGCTGCGCCGCGCTTCAGCCACTCTCACACAGGGAAGGGGGGGGGCACGCAGGGTGCTTGGAAAAGTACCTTTAAGACGAAGAGGAAGGGGAAGAGAAGCTGCTTAGCTGGCTTTGTTCTAATAGCAGTAATCACCTGAAGCGCGACCATGAGCCCACGCCGCCGGGTCCGCGCAGCCCTGGCCCTCCCCGCCGCACTGCCCCGGCCCTGCTTCCTCCCCGATGGCCGCCCGCACTTTGCTCCTGCTTGGCGCGAGTGCGCTCGACTGGCTTTATTGTATCCCCCATTACATAAATGGGGGAAAGGTTGGTCAGAAGGTGAATATGAGGCGTCTTGAACGGAAGCTGGTGACTTAAATACCCCGAACTCGCCGGGCTGCCGAGCCTGAAGGGAGGAGAAAAGGCAGGACTGCGATTTTGACCTTGGTTTTTTTTTCCCTCTTCTGACAGTTTGTTCAGACACTGCCGCTGCTCACAGCGAGCAGGACTTGTGCCGAGAGGAGGAGGGGAACTCTGCAAGGTAAGCCGGGCTTTTTAAAGGTTGTCTGCTTGTATTGCTTTCTAAAAGCGGTGGTGGAGGTGGCGACCCCACGCCAGGGAGCACAGGGATTCCCACCGCCCCCGCTTTTCCTGCCTGCAGCCTTCTCTCGTTACGGGTCACCGATGGGAACAATGGCGATTTTCTGTGCTTAATTTCTGCCCTGTTTTAGTGGTGTAGCGAAAGGCAGCGAGTGCTCAGGGGTGGGCTCCCCGGCAGCCCTGCTCCCACGGAAAAGGTTTATCGATTGCACGAAGTGTTTATCTGTGAATAAGCCGTGCTGAGATGAAGGATCTTTCTTCAAAATGTTAATTAAACGAATAACGGCATGTTGTTGTGGCTTGAAGACGGAAATGATGTTTAGCTTTGTTAAGGAGGTGCCTTGTGTGGAAATATTTACAGTCTTCCTCGAATTTAAGTTATTCCTATTTTCCGTGGGGCAAGAGGGCAAATCTGGCTGATGCTTCAGAGGCTCTATAACCCGTTTCTCTTCGTCGAGCGTAACGTGGGGGTTCGATGTGGTCCAGTGTGACGGTGTCTGGGGACGGGAGGCTGTGACTGTGGTGATTCTGTTCCTGTTTCATGACATAACATGCCACATACCATCGGGAGTCTTGCAAGAAGCAGGGATAAATCTCCCTGTCCTGGCAGGGAGAAGAAACGTGAGGGTTGTGATGAGGAGTGGGTGGCTGGTCGGAAAGCAGGCGTTGAGGATGTTTTGTTTTATTAATGTTGTTACTAAAGAGCCATGAGTTGGTTAGCAGGGGGAATTAGAGGAGATGAGTGTGTGGCAGCATTTAATCTCTTAATGACAAAAATATATCCCAGCTGCCTGCTGTGGGGAAAGTTCAGGGACCAGCATGGCACCGTGTGGGAGCTCGCCCTTGCACCCAGTGTCCTCTGCCTGCTGTCCCTGATATTTATCTGAAGGATGCTGGGGAGCTGGGATAGGCATCCGTAATCCACAACAAGTGCAAAATGTAGGGCGGAAGCGAGGATATGGGGGTGGGGATGGGGATAAATTTGCCTCAGAATAAGGGCTGGTCACCAAAGAGTGCCCTGCCAAGTTGTTTCCTTCAGTTTCCAAGCACATTAATAGGCTCTGCTTCCTTGATTAGTTTGTGTCTGTGCAGAGCAATAATGAGAGCTGGGCTCAACCCATCAATTCTAGGTCAGTGGTTGTGTGCTGGGGATTTGGGATCAGGCAGGGGGAGGGGAGAAGGAGCTGGACGCCTGTCTCCAAAAAGAAATGTGGAGCCTGCCTTAAGCCAGCCCTGCCTGCACCCATCAGGGGCAAAAGGCTGCCTGCACCTGTCGGGGGGCTGTGCTTCCTGTGTCTGCAAAGTGTCCCAAGGGCAATATTGTTACCTGTCACCTTCAACGTGTTCCATGCCTGTCAGGAGGCTCATTGCCCTTTTGAGATGTGCTCTCCTGAGAGGATAACATTGCAATAATTAGATCCATTAAGGAGCCAGAAGAAATAATTGGGTTTTAAAACTGAAGAAGACTTTGCTGTGTTCCTGAGCAGTATCCTCTGCCTCTTGCAGAGCCACTTTCCTCTTCCCCTGGCAGCAGAGTTCTCATTTAGCACTGACTTGTCATTGTTTCTGGGGGTTAACCTCTGATCCTTCCCTAAACGCAGGCAGGTGAGGCTGGGTGGTGAAGAGCAGCATGGACCTGGATGTGCTGAACATGTTCGTCATCGCCGGTGGCACCCTGGCTATCCCCATCCTGGCCTTCGTGGCCTCGTTCCTCCTGTGGCCCTCAGCACTTATCCGCATCTACTACTGGTGAGTTCCTGAGCCCAGCTGCTCTCCATGTGGCACAGGGGTGGAATGGCTGCTGTTCCCAGCAGGTCCCCACACACACACAAATGCATGGTGGTGTGCATGGAGGTGGATGTTGCTGTGAGTAGCTTTAAGCATCTCTGTAAGAAGAAAATGGCATTTTCTTACTGCATTTTTGCTGTGGAGGCTTACGTCTGTCAGGGCTGCTCTGGCCCTTGCTGTCCCAGGGCTTTGGCTGGACTATGTCAAGGGGCTCTTGGCCAGGCTGCCACTGCAGTGCCAGCTTGCAGGATCTCTCCAAACCTTTCTGGATTGTTTCCCCTAAGGACAGGACTATGGCTGAAAAGAGCACAGCCATTGTTTCCTGTCCCCTAGCCTGGCAGCCCTGGCAGTCTGGTGACCTCCCACCTCATCAATGTGGCCATGGTGTGGGTGTCCCTGGACTCACATGCTCCTTCCCTGCTCAGCAGGCAAGGGCTTTTCTCTCACTAGTAGTTACAGATGAGGCTTTTCTCATCCTCTTCTATTCTTCTGGAATGGAGCATCAGAGAAGATGGGATGATGCTTTTCCTTATACCCTTGCATTTTTTCCTTTCTGATTACCAGGAGGCAGGCACTACATGCTTCAGTGTTCCTTTGTCCCTGGAAATCAGTGATAAGCACTCTGGCAGCTTTCCTCTTTGGGTTTGTTGCAGCAAAAAGCTGGAATAACTCCCTTCAGAAGTCAAGGCAGAGTCTCATCACCCAGCATGGAGCAGGCAGCAGCAGGGAGAGTAGGCAGCAGCGGGCACAGTGGGCAGAATAGGCAGAGCAGGTAGTGCATCGGGCTGCCCTCACATGCTGCTGGCAGATGGTGGCTTCTGCAGTTCAGCTCATCGGGTGTTCCCAAATGCAGGTGACCTCCTGTGAAAGGAAGATGTTTGCCCACTGCAGCACTCGGATAAAGCCTGTTTCTAATGGCACTTTAATTAGCAGGCTTTTATTCACAGTGTCTGAGGCTGAGAGAGGAGAGGGCATGGAATGAAAACCCCAGGAATGGGATTATCACTTTGCAAAGGAGAGCAGGTGGTGTGACAGCCTTCTGTGTCACAGATGTCCAAGTGGTATCAGGTTTGGCAGTCAAAGTGTTTTTTCTCTTTGGATATATGAGCAGCTGCTGGAAGCCAGAGCAGACCCTGATAGGCTGAAGTTCTAAGGAGGATCGCTGGAGAAACTGCTGCAGCAGAGCTCAGTGAGTGTGGTCAGGGCAAAGCCTCCTATGGCCACAAGCAGGGGTGGCTTTTTTTGGGTGAAATCATTGATTTTCCCCATGAGCAGAGGCAGGAGAGGGGCAGGCAGCATGCCATACTGCCCTCCCAGCTCCATGCAGCTCCAGCTCTGCAGCACTGCTCCTGGGAGATCCCTGGGAGGTCCCAGGGGATGCTTCTCCCTTCTTCCACAGTTCCCTGTCTCCTCCTCCTCCTCGCTGTTGGTCTGCAGTGTCTTCAGCCGGCGCAGTCAAGGGTCACACTGGGTCCCCTCACCCGTAGTCTCACTGCTTTCCCTGCTGCTAATGCGCCTCCTTGCCTGGCATGATGTCCAGGTCTGCCCCACTGACCCGGCCTGGAGCCGCTCTGCCTGCGCTGTGACAGGGGTTAATCAGTTTAGCCACTGCCACTAAGCGAGTTAACACCTTGTTGAGGGATCAGTTCAGCTTTGCACAGATTATTTTGCCTTCTGCCGAATTGATCCATTAGGATCAGTTGCTAAAAATGTTATCATCTTGCCCATCAGTAGTTCACGCCAGTGCTTTTGAGGCAAGGACTCTTAAGACACTTATTAGGGAGAAATTCACCTCTCCTTGTAGGACCAGCACTGAGCCAAGATGCTGCTTAAGTCGCACTAGCTCCCTCGAGAAAGGGATTATGGTAAAAGAGGATTTCAGTATGCATAAGCTTTGAGTGGGCAGAGAGGTAGGACAGTCCAGAAGTGTTGGTGACCTTGTGCTTACGTCTTAAATAAATTCTGGTACAACATATATTTTCCAGTGTCTTGGCCATCAGGAGTAGCCCAATAGTTGTCCTGACAAGGGTTATGTTTGAGCATAGGGGAAATGCAGAGAAAGAGAGCCTGCTCTCTGTCTTGGGCTGCACGTACACATCATGTGTCCAAAGTGTCACCGATAATCTCTGTCCAGGTCCTTCTGGCTGGCAGTTTCACTGCATCCTCTGAGCTGCAAGAATGTGCTGCCAGGAGCTGTATGCCTCTGCTTACAGAGGAACAGCCCTGGAGTTAGCCTGGTATCTCTTGGGGTGCTAGACCCTGTGTAAGGATAGTCCCCTCCAGTCCTTTGTGTGTATATAAATACATTTTTAAATGTTGTGTAGCTGGTCCATAGGAACCAGGTTCTCCCTGGCTGGTGCTCCCAGGTGACATGGGTATTTTGGCTGGTGTGCTTTTCTGTGGGCTGATGTTCTCCCATTGATGCGGGACTGTGTCCAAATAACTCTGTGACAGATCCACCTTACCCACGTGGAAGAACCACCTCTCTCGGCCTGCCCACCCTGCGTGCTGCCTTGCTGTGTGTGCTGCCCCTCCCAGGAGTTTTCAGTTTTACAATTGTTGTTTTGGCCCATTTCCATTGCCAAATGAGTTATTTAGGGCCTTTTTAAAAATTCTTTACGGACAAAGTGTCCCCACAGGCCACTTGCAGTGCAGCCATGAATAGCCAGCCTTACACCTATAAGGGATTGCATGTAAGCACAGGATCTGGTCCAGGGACCAGATATTCAGGATTAATCCCAGTAGTCCCATGATGGCACCAGCGTGACCCCAACCTAACTGGCCTTAGCAAGCCATCTGTGGCTGCGTTTGGATTGTCACCTGGCTTGTATCGTGGCTGGGTCCTGGTCTTGTGTCGCTTACTGGTGTTTTCTCCTCATTTCCAGGTACTGGCGCCGAGCCTTGGGCATGCAGGTTAGATATGCAAACTACGATGACTATCAGTTTTGTTATTCCTATAGAGGAAGACCTGGATACCGGCCATCCATCCTGATGCTACATGGGTTCTCGGCCCACAAAGACATGTGGCTGTCCATAGTCAAGGTGGGATTCCACTTCGATCACGTTGCTCCTTAGTGAGAATTGATGGCCCTGGGTTTGGGGGCGGTGTGGGGACCCAGCAGTTCCATGCATGGGATGAGATGATTGCGGTAACACAGTAGGAACACCCTCCTTAGCTCCATGCTCATTGGTTTGTTGGATCCCTTCATCCCTATGACATGCAGAGCTGCAGGGGAAGAGCAGTACATACCCGCTGCCTCCATGGGAAGCAAGTCTTGGCCGTGCTGTCTCATCATGTCACCCCTGGTACATGAGCTGACTTACTCTGGTGCACAAGTAACTGGGACTGCTAGGAGGGGAGCAACCCCCCTGCTCCCACCCGTGGTCACCACTTCTCACCCCTGGGGTTTGCAGCGGTTTCCCTGCACCATAACCATCTCTGCTTTTTTTCTGCAGTTCCTGCCAAAGAACCTGCACTTGGTGTGTGTGGACATGCCCGGGCACGAGGGCACAACCCGCTCAGACTTGGACGATTACTCCATCAGTGGGCAAGCTAAGAGAATACACCAGGTACAGGCCTAGCATTGCTTTGGCACTGCAGAGGAATGTGGGGACGTGAGGGAAGTGGGGACGTGAGGGAGGTGGGGCGTGAGGGATGCTAAGCCCCGTGAGTCCTGGCTTGTGCGGCCCCTCTCCCTCCCTTCCCAGGCAGCCTGAGCCACCAGCCTCAAGCTTTTGAATAGAATTTCTCTAATGACCCCACGCTGTTGTTTCCTCTCCCCTAACAACACTCCTTCTGCTCCCTGCCAGTTCGTGGAGTGCATCAAGCTGAACAGAAGGCCCTTTCATCTGGTTGGCACTTCCATGGGGGGAAATGTTGCCGGCGTCTATGCTGCTCAGTACCCAGAAGACATTTGCAGCCTGACCCTCATCTGTCCTGCAGGTGGGCAAGGCAGGGAGACGAGACAGGGAGAGGGCAGTCAGGAGCCAGTGCAAAAACCCAGGGCAGTGCTGGAGGCAACAGACGGGTTTAGTGCAAAGAATTTTGAAATAATTTGTATTTTCAGTCTGGAAATCTCTGGCAGGACATGGGAGAAAATCACAGCCTTGTACTTACTGCTCTTTTCCAGGGATTTGGCATTTGCCCCACTGTGCCTTGGTTACAGATGGGATTAGGGCAAATGGGACAAGTCCTGCTCTGCAGGAAAATGCCTTTTCCATTGCGATGTAAGGCATTTTCCATGGCATGTCGGCAGCTTCTCAGTTCTGGAGAGGGAACCGAGACTGCAACAGGAAAAGCCTTCCCAGCCTGGCCTCCTGAAAGCCCTGGTGTGCCTGGAGGGCTGGTTCTTTGGGAGCTGGAGAGCTCTGACCTCCCACCTTTGGGTTCTCTGAGTGGGAAATGCACTTCAGTGCTGGGCACAGGTCAGCGAGGTGTCCCTGTGCCTGCACAGCACCCCACCATCCCCCCCATTCCCACCATCTCCTTCCTGCCCATCATCCCCTGAACAGGGGGCTCAGGGGAGCCTGGGCATGACATGCTGCAGGAGGCATTGAGGGCAGGGAGCTTCTCTGCCGGGGAGGGCTTTGCTGCATCCCAGTTGTTACAGCAGCTCCTTCCCCCTCCCACGCAAGGAAAGTGGCTTCCAAATAAGAACTAAGGAATGAAGCAAAGCAAACGTTACCTAGTTACCAGGCTCTGGGGGCGTCAGGGCTCCCACTCCCCTCTGGGAGAGGTGTCAACTGACTCTCTGGCTGTTTTTTCATGTGAAACCTCTGTGTAGGGGCTGCAGCAACGTTTGGGATTGTTGCCAGGGGATTTTTCCCTCAGTGCATGCAGATAGGGCTGCTGAAATTTTCTGTCCAACACTGTGCCATGGCAGCCTGGGCATTAGGGTTTGCATCTGCTGGCCACATAAAAATAGGTGCTATAACTTTTACTGAAATATTCCTCCATGTCTACATGGAATACACCTTGCGTTGTGTCAGCCTATGGGGTTGGGGGTCCCTGGAGCAGGAGGGAGATTAGGTTATCTCTGGGTGCATATTGAGGTTGCTGTATGAACAGGTATTTTCTTCCCCACTTTTTTATATTTTTTAATGAGTGAGCAGGCAGGAAGCCAGAGGCAGGGATGGGGGAGGTCAGTACAAGGATGTTTTGTTGCTTGGGCTGTTGGGAGGGTCTTGTCCGGGTTTTAGCTCATGCCCCCCCTTCTCATTTCACCCAGGCCTGCCAAGTACCACCGACAGCAAGTTCATTAAGCAGCTCCGGGAGCTGCAGGAGTCCAAACGCATTGACAGGATCCCTTTAATCCCCTCAACCCCGGAGGAGATGGCAGATATGCTGAAGCTTTGCTCCTACGTTCGCTTCAAGGTGCCACAGCAGGTGAGAAGCCGATGCTGCGGCGGCTGGGAAAGAGGGCTTGAAGGTAGTGAGTGGGTTTGCTTCCCCCTGAGCCTGCATGGTGGCAGCTAAGGTGGTGTGGAACTGGAGTTGCCATCCCTGCCATCACCCAGAGAAGACACCCCTGGCCCCACTCCCAGCACCTTTCCAACACTTTCCCTTCAAACCCACTTTTCCAAGCTCCCTCCGGCAGCACCCACTGGAATTTCTCCTCCCATGAAGTTTTTGGCAGCAGGCTAGGATGCAGAAGGGTTTTTTAGTAAATATGGCTGGCAGGAAGCATTAAATAACTAAGGCAGCTGTTTTCCGGAGTGGAGGGGGATTGTTTGCTGCTTTTTGAGTAAAAGCCATGGAAATGTTAATTGCCTCATTGTCAAGCAAGAGGAACTTGGGGAGGGGCTGGCTATTAGGCTAGTTTTCCTTAGGAAGTCTGGGATGAGTAGATTGGAGAGTAAGAAGAAAATATAAAATTCTTTTGGGGTTTTGGCAAAAGAATACAAGAAATAAGAAAAGTGCAGTCACGGCCGAGATGGCTGCTTGTCAGGCGAAGAAACTGGGTCTGCATCACAGACAGAATTACTTTTTGCTGAAATATATGTTGCTTACATGTGTTTTCAACAGTCCCACATGCTTAGGAAGAAGCTCATGCTGGGGCCAGGCTTGTGGAGGGCACATTGGGGTGTCAGGGACTGCTCTCATGTGCTCTCGGGCATGCTTAGCCCTGTGTGGGGCACGTGTCCCCTCTAGCAGGTCTCCTCTGCTCTTCCTGCAGATCCTCCAGGGCCTCGTTGACGTTCGCATCCCACACAATGAATTTTACCGGAAACGTAAGTGCATGGCAGCAGCCTCCTCACCAGGCTTTCCAGCAGGCTCCCAGGGTGTGGGGATGGGCTGTCCCCTGCCCTCATGTCCCCTGCACACTGCCTGGCCCCAGCACCCCTCTGCTGCCTTGCTGAGGGTGGGAGGGAGCAACATCATTAACAGACTTAGGGACACACCTTGGTCACTGGTAGCAACGCGCTGCCACCCCCACTGCCACCCCCACAGGTCATGGGGTCATTAGTTCACCCTCACTGTCCCATCTGGGTTAATAATACCTATGAGGAGATGGTTTGGTGGAGGAGCCCACTGCAGCTGGGCTTGGTGGCAGGGCAAGCACAGCCCATCACCATTGCATGCGTTTTCCAGTGAGGGAACGCTGGCACGACTGGCCCACAGGAGCCCCTTTGAGAACAGGAGGCAAAACATCTCCCATGTAGGACTGACTCTCCTTTTGCCCCATAGTGTTTTTAGAAATTGTGGATGAAAAGTCCAGGCACTCTCTCCATGAAAACATGAGCAAGATCAAAGTGCCAACGCAGGTCATCTGGGGAAAGCAGGACCAGGTATGCAGCCCCCTCCTCATCCCCCATGGACCATGTGTCCATCTCTGTCTGCGCCCACTCATGGAGGCTGTGCTGCCGAGCTGTGCACTGCTCTGCGGGGAGCTGGCACTGTCTCCCTCTCCCTAGTGGCTTTGGACATGGGGGCTTGGCAGGGTGATGGGCAGGGTGATGGACAGCCAGCTTTCCAGAGAGAGGAAAGGGCAGAGCTGGGGCTGGGGAGGGCAGGGAGGGCAGGTGGGTGGGTACGTGCCAGCACCAAAGCTGGGAAGAGGAATAAAGTGTCAGCAAAGAGAGTTGTCCTGGCAACTGGGAAGAGATGTGCTGTTTGTGGGCAGGCTTCAAGGCAAAGTTGTAGGGTTGGTTTCAGAGGCAGGAGTGGGAGAGAAGAAGTGGGAGGAAGCAAGCTGTAGGCATGCAAAGGGCTCTATAAATGCGAGGATTCAAGTGCTTGCCATGACCCCTTTGCACTGAGCCAACAGCCAAAAAGCATCCAAGAGAGTTCCCTGCTGCATGCTGAGACTGGCACCATGCAGTCTCCTTTCCCTGTCCCCAGGCAGGGTGCTGGCATCACAAGGACTGTGTCTGCATCCCTGCTCGGCATCTCAATTGGACTTGCAAAGGCAGCTCCAGCAAGGTTTCTACGGTGTCCAGCAAACCCCAGCTCTGTTTTTCCCCTGCCATCCAGGTCCTGGATGTTTCTGGTGCCAGTGTTTTAGCGAGCGCTATCCCTGACTGCCACGTGTACATCCTGGAGAACTGTGGGCACTCGGTGGTGGTGGAGCGGCCCCGCAAGACAGCCAACCTCATCCTGGAGTTCCTGGCACTGCTGCACAGCATAGACAACAACAAAAAGCAGGCATGAGCGTGGCCGGGAGCCGAGTGCCCGTGCTGGGTCTGTTAAATTGTAAAGTACTGCAGATTTGATAAGTTCTCAGGGATCTTGTACGAATCAGAGTCAATGTGCCAAAGTCCCTGAGGAAGGCAGAATCACTGATACCTAAACCTATAGCACCACTGGCACAGTGACCTAGGAGTCATTGAGCAACCTCCATAGATACAGAAATGGAAGCAGAGTATTTCCCTTTTCTACTTAAAGTAGAAATGAGCTGAAATCACCCAGCACTCCTCACACAGCTGCCCATCTTACCCGGGTTACCAGCACGTAGTTGTCCATGACATTTACCTAAACTACATATGAAGTGTAGGAAGGAGGGAGCATCCTGGACTGAGACTTACAGTATTTCTACTCCTTAGAGTCGTCGTGTTGCATGCTGCCGTGCTGTAAGAGAGCCCCCCAGTGCTCCAGGCGTCTGCTTGAGTGCTCTCTGTGTAGCTCCTTAACTCATGATTTATGCAGAAACAACAGAAAACTTCATGTGTGGAAGTCCAATGACTGTATGTGCAAAAATGTTTACACTCTGAGTGGGTTTTTCTAAATCCCTGAATAGCTCCTGTGTATATGTAATGCCTTAATGTTGCCCAGGGTGCGGCATCCATGCACAGCCCGCCTTGCCCAGAGATGGTTCTCCCTGAGGGTGAACATGGCCAGTGGAAACGGGGTGCAGATGGCAGCTTTGCCACCGCTGTGTGAACTGGAGGGATGGAAACTGCCCGGGGCAATTCGGTGCCTGGGCCCGAGTCAGCAATAAGCCTGTGGGTGAACTCTTGTCTCAGTTCCTCTATCACATCGCGCTGCTGAACACCTTGATGTAAATAACAATTTTCTTTATGAATTCTGTGAATTCTGCAAAAGCCAATGTCACTGGGACAGGTGTGAGGGGTGGGAGCGGGCTGTGTGTGTGGCTGGTGCAGGGCATGTGGGCTCCTGGGCTTGCTGGGCAGCGAGGACAGAGTCAGCTCGCCCGTGAGGTGCTGGGTGGTGGTGTGGAAAGGTACAGTGTGCTTTTGATGATTATGACTCCTGATCAAGTGAAATTATAGGTAGGAACAGGCAACTCTCCAGGTGCAGTCCCTCAGTGCCTACCGCAGGGACGGGGCACTGGTCCCAGCCACGGGCAAGACCAGTGGGTGCTGGAGGGCAAGGCAGTGCGTGGTGCCCTCAAAGGCAAAGCAGCAGGTGGCTGTCACCCCTCGGTCACCCCCAGCCCTCCTTGGGGGTTGACAGAAGGTGCTGCTCGAGCTCCCTCCCAGACTGGGTACACAGGCTTGTGGTGCTGACAGCCATCTGGCAACGGCTTCCCGAGGTACCCTGATCTGTACATACATCTGAAACTCCCTGCCAGCTTCTCTGCTCTTTTTAAGAGAAGAAACATTGTTCTTTTAGAGAATTAGAAATCTGCTGTTAATTGCTTGGTTATTGTTTCTACTACAGGAGTTGATTTTAAAAAAAAAATAAAATTGATGATAGTTTTATGTGGTGAAAGCCAGAAAAACTTGTTGGGTATCTATATGGTTTCTCATGTCACAGATTGCTGTATGCAAAGGATTTATATGGCTATTAAAATCTAGTGATTTAAGGAGTCCACGGTGCTGTGATTATTTTTTCCGTTGAGGAAGAAGGGGGCTGTTGTGTGGGATGATACACAGCCCAGGGGCCTTGCTCTGCTGCTTCTTTCCTCCCCACGTTTCTGGGAGATGAAGGTTTTGGCTTGAGGAATATTTGTTAATGGAAAGAGAGATGGTGAAAACCAGGAAGGCTCAAGTTTCATCTCGTCAAAGATAATACAAATTTTCTTTTTTTCTTTTTATTAAGACGAGCTAGTGACAAACATTCAAGAAGGAAAATGAAACCTCAAGGGGCAGGGGAGTTGGGTTTTAAGCACCAAGATTCCTCTTAGAACTCTCGCAAGCCTGTTAAATACCAATTTCAGCTGTAATTACAAGTCTTACTGAATTCATATCACTGTGCTAGTGATAGCCTGAAATCAATATCCAGGCAAATGTATTTGTGTTTCTCCTTTCCCCAAGGGGCTCTTAAGGCCCAGCAGCTGCTTTTTTTGCCAGAGGAGCTGCAAGGATGGCTGGGGAGCATCCTCCTGGCACCTCATTCCCCTGCCCGTGCCCTGCCACTGCTCCACTGCTTCAGTGATGCATGGGTCAAGATGACCCTATTAATGACCACAGTGCAGGGGTGGGAGGGAGCTTCTCTCCCCCAGAGGAGATGGGGCTGTATGTGAAGGGGCTCTGGGTACTGACCCAGAGCTTGCTCCAGCTGCACAGTCAAGGGCAGCTTCTGTTCGTTCTGGCTCTGGCCATGTCTGTGCCCACTCAGGAGAGGCACCTGCACACACACCTGGCTGCTGTTCCCATTAACTCTCATTTCCTGTTGGGAGCCAGAAAATCCCCACACCATGGAAGGGTTGCTACTCTGTTTTCAGCTGCTGCCCCCTTGGCACTGAGTCTCCAGTGAGCCCTGGCCACCCTCCAGGTAACACTGTGTGTTCAGGCTGCGCTTGGGGCTTGGGAAAGGGCAAAAGCTCCTGCTCCTCCTAGTGGGTTTGGGTGGCCTGAGGGCAGAACTGGAGGAACCACAAGGAAATAACTGGATCTCAGTTGTGGTGAGCCTGGACTCCTGCACATAGCCTAGGCATCCTGGCATCGTGGGAGGGAGGAGGTGTCCTTTTAGTTTGTTGCGCCATGTATAAGTATTATTTTCCTTGTAATCATGAGAATAAACCAGGCCTGTGCTGGGGCTGGACTGGGCTGGGTCATAAGGCTCATGGAGGTAAAGGTTCACACAAAAGCTAAGTAAGGTGTCGGCCCTTGGTTGTTATGGGTCTTGCTAAGGCTATTTCACTGTATCCTGAAAACAGGCTGGAAAACGCAACAGGGTTGGCTTGAAATAAACCTAAAAACGCCTCTGAGCAAGCTGTTTTGCTGCTGAACGTGCCAGTCTGTGGTGCCAATCCTGGAGTGTCAGTGGGAGCAGGAGGGACAGAGCTGGTGATAGGGTGATACTGGTGTGTGCCCAGCTGCTGCCAAAGGGGAAAATGTGGTGTCCTTGAAACATGGACATTCAGGGAAACCTGAGCTGGGTCCTGTTCCACACAGTTGTAGACAGATGCCAGTCTGCAGTGGAGAAGCATCTTTTTCCTTTTTTTTTTTTTCCAGCAAAGGAGAGTAACAGCATTTGCTGCCCTGTGGGAGGGTTTCCCCAGCACAGCCCTGCACAGAGCATCCTCTGACAGGTAGGGTGATGCTCACGGTGTTGGCACAATGGTTTGGGTGCTGCCATGGGTGTTCCCCACCCTGGCAGCTCATCAACCTGCTGAGCCTTCCCTTGACTCAATGTGTTTCACAATCCTCTTGGACACAGTATTTTTCCTATGGGAGCCTGGATAAGAGTGCCCTGGACCATGGCCCCTCTCCACTCACCGTGAAGGGGGCACCACAGTCCCCCCCCCGTCCCTGCAGTGGTGGAGGCACATATTCCCTGTGATGCCTGTGGCTGCCTTGTGATGTGATGAGGGTGTCCTGCCAGGACCCTCCAGCTGAGACTTGCAGCGAATGCAAGAAAAACATACAGGATCTGGTGGGGGGTTGGGTTTTGGTTGTTTTTCCTTCTGGGAGGCCCTTTTCCGAAGAGGAGCCTCTTGGGGGTGGTTTGGGATTATTCATTAAATAGTTGCTGAGCTACCAGTGCTCGGTGGCTTCTCCCTTCCATTCCCTGCCCGACAGCGCTGCCTGTCTGCTGCCTGTGACCACAGCTCCGGGCACATAGAGCAAACCTCGATTTTCCCTTCTTATGGAGAAAATTTGTCTTCAGCCGACAGGCTCCTTGGTTGTTACGAGTCTTGCTAAGGCTGTTTTGCTGTATCCTGAAAAGAGGCTGCAAACACAACAGGGCTGGCTTGCAATAAATCTAAAAATGCCTCTGAGCAAGCTCTCCTGCTGCTGAGCATTCAGGACTGTGGTGGGACAGAGCTGGTGGCAGCTGTTGCCGGGTACTTGGGGTGTGCCTGTTGGCTGAAACAAAATTTCACTTGGTGTGCAATTTTACTTCAGACGACAGGCTGAAGAGGCCTGTCTGACAGGCTTTTTTCTTCAACTTGATTTTAAGCCCAGCAAATATCTGTGAGCAGGGTGCTCTGGCAAGCACTTTGGCTGTTGCCTGAAGCCAGGTGCTCAGCAGACAGTGCCCCTCACACCCCTCTCTGAAGCCCACTCTTTCCCAGAAACCTCTGTTTCGCTCTGGAGAGCAGGACCCACGCACAGCCCTGGGGCGCCGCTCTGTTCATTTTATTTGCTTTCTTGCATTCTGGGAAAAGCTGGGCAGGAGCATTGGGTGAGCGGTTTCCAGTAACAGCACCGGGACTTGTGCTTCCCCTTGGGTTTATAGACCATTCCCTTGGCCCAGGCTCTGGACCACCTCTGTACAGGTGTCCTGCATTCCTGGGTGGGTAACGCAGGGTCCTCTGAAGGCACAGGCACGTGCAGCTGCAGGGGAGGCATCACTCAGGTCTGCCATGGCCTCTGCCTTTGCTACCCAAGCATTGGGAAAGCCGGGAGAGCTCAAGAAGCACGTCAGTCTGTGTCCTGAAGGAGCAGCCTATGGTGCTCCACAGCCATTTCCTGTGGTAGTAATAATGTAGGGCTGGCAGAAACCTTGAGAGTCTATCCAGGCCATCCCTAGATCATCTCCTGCATGAGTTCTGAATGT
Source organism: Cephalopterus ornatus (assembly GCA_013396775.1). Classification (NCBI taxonomy): domain Eukaryota; kingdom Metazoa; phylum Chordata; class Aves; order Passeriformes; family Cotingidae; genus Cephalopterus; species Cephalopterus ornatus. The sequence goes on along the minus strand of VZRE01016166.1, from coordinate 337,225 downwards.
CCCCACTGGTCTTGGACATGGGCTCAGAGAGAATCCTAAAAAGTAGCCTGAAACTCTGATGAAATTTAAGCTTATTACTTCTGTTCCCATCGGATGCTGGGAGCCTGTTTGCAGCTCCCTCTTGCGTGTTCGCAGACTTCCTGCGTCCAGAGTAGAATCCCGCAGGCTCTGCCAGCTGCTCCTGTACCTGGAGGGTACAAACTCTGAGCTTAGACTTTTCTAGCTTCAAACAGTGTGTCTTGCTTCATGAGTGTTTTAAGAGCAAACATCCCCGGTCAGCTTGGTTTAAAATAAATAAATAGTAACAATAACACCCCCTTCACCCCACCCCAAATGACGTAGCTCAGCCTGTGAGTCACCCTTTCCTGCAACCTTGATCCCCAGCCTGCCTGTGTACACTGGTTATTCATACCTGGAAGCGGAATGCTGCATAGGTATTTCCAGAACTACATCCACACTTTTTTGGTCTATTTGCCAAGATCATCTGTATTCTACCCCAGCCTCCCAGCACATCCCCTTGGGGTGATATCAGCTGTGTGTTCATTAAGCACCCTGGCCTCTAGCTCAATTGCTGAGGCACTGACGGAGCTGGGGAAAACAGTGTGCCTCCTTCCACTTCCACAAGGAATCACGGGTAACTAGTGAGAAGAATCTTGCTGCGTATTTTTCAGCCACCTTGCAGGGCGAGTTAATCTTGAGTTTCTTTATTTTTCCAGTGGGAATGACAGAGTCTTGCTTAGCACAAACCCTGCTAAAGAAATACAGTCTTTATTGCTCTCTCTGCCTCTGGGGCCTGTTGCCCTATTGCAAAAGAAAATTGATTTGGAGTAACAGGAGTAATTCTTGTTATTGACCACCCTGACAGTTTCTAGGTGCTTTGCACTTTTGTTCCCAAGCAGTTCTGGGATGCCATGGGAACCACCTCCAGATCCAATGCCTGGAACGTATTTGCCTTAGCATAAGTAACCCTTGGTGGTGTCCAGGTGGTTGTGAAATATTTAGAGTCCCGGATTTGACCCCGTAGGCAGGAGAGAGGTCACTGGCCTGTTTGCAGATCCAGGTGAAGGCTGGAGGACAAGTGAGCCTGCTTGGGACCACGGATGTTGTGGATGGGGACCTCATGGGCGCTTCTGTGGCCATGCGGTCCCCAGCCGCGACACCCGTGGCATCCCAAATTTCAACACCCCATTTCGCCAGCACTTGTAGCGAGGTGGCACCAGGTGGCAGCAAGGGACCAGCATGGGGAGCTGCTGCAACACCCTGGGGGAATCAGAGAGTCCTAATGCTGCACCCCCAACTCCAAACATCAAGTTCTGCTTCTTGCTTTGGGCTGATGTCTAGGCAGGGTCTGGTCTCTCTCTGCGAGAGCTATACCCTCCATATGTGCCGAACCCATGTGTTACCCATCCAAGGGCAAAGCCCAGCATTCTTATGCTTGGAGCTGCGTGCTCTCAGGGTCAAATTCACTCCTTCCATAAGATGCCCAGACTTTGAAGTTTAAGAGCAAGTCACCCCTGAAAGGAGTTAAATATTTAACTTGTTTTACAAGATACTGGATTTGGCCTGCAAGAAAACCTCTCTGTGTCAGCAGCTCTTGAAGGCTGTTTCTGGGCTCTGGCTCAGGAGGGATGGGAAAGGAGAGAACTAGGGGGTGCTGGGAGTGAAGTCAGTTTGTGCATCCCGTTCCCTGGGGGCTGGAGGAGATGGGGGCAATGCATCTACCCCCTTTAGCCCTGGAGAAATGATGTCAGGCCTTCCATCCCACACAGCTCAGGAGAGCCTGTGCAGCATTCTCTCCTCCTCTCTGCATCTCTCTTCAGCACCTGCTCCCCTGCCAGCAGTTCCCATCTGAACAACCAGAGCACTGTGGCCAGGAGGGCTCCTGCAAATCTCCCTGCAGTGCTCGAGAGCTACTGACCTGGATTCAGTTAGTAGGAGATGCACCTGGCCACAGGTTACCTGCCACTATTCTCTGTGTCAGTGCCTGACTTTGGGTTTAGCTGCATTTGGAGCCCGAGCAGGCAGCTCTGGGTGGAGGGCGGTGCTGTCCTGGCACACAGAAATGGGATCAACAGCCTCTTCCTGTTGTGCAACTGCTGTGCAGCCCACGTAGAGAATTTTTGGGAGATTTGTCAGGGCTTTTGTGTTTTCAGATAATATTTATTTGTTTGTGTCAGGTCTTGCTTTCACAAGCAAGGGATTTAAATAGTACAGGCTGAGAGGGGGCATGAACCTTGCCTAGTCTACCCTGAAGTGCCATGTGCTGCTCCTGGGGCTCCTCGTGCCCATCCCAGCTGCCCTCACCTGCCCAGCCCTGGGCAAGACTCCCCAGTGCTGCTGACTCTGGGTTCTGGCACAAACATTATTTACAGTTTTGCCTGGAAGCCCACACGTGTTTCTGCCCTTATGTAATAGTTCAGCCTGGGTATGAGCCCACTCATCCATCCCCTACCCACATGGGCTTCAGGTACCAACACCTCCAGCTCCAGACTTGGTACCGGAGGCAAGGGATGGCTGAGCTCATCCCACTGGTGTGCAGAGCCACAGGTGAGCTCTGCCCATGGGGCTTCAGGCTCCTGGCAGGGCAGGCCTGAGAGGTGAGCTCCTCTCTGCTCTGAAACCTGACACTTTGCAGCCTCCCTGCTCCCCCCTTCCAGTTTGGTCCTCTCCTCATTGATCGTGGGGTGCAGCTGGGGCCAAGGAGTAAGGCACAGTGCTGTGTACACTAAGCAGCATCTTCCTAGCAAGACGCATATTTACTGGATTTCAGACATTTTGGCTGTGCTGACCTTGCTGCATTTCTGGTTGTGGTTCCCAGAGCAGGCACAGGGATCCAGAGTGTGAGCATCAATGCATGTAATGCATGAGGGGAAAAGGTAGGGAAAAGTTGCAAAACCCAGAGCAGGGGCCAGAGCAAAAGGTGTGCAGCTGACGTGTGTGGTTCAGGGGGCATCAGGGCATGGAAGTGTTTGGAAAAATAACCCCTGGAGAGGCTGCTGATGCTGGCAGGACACTGGTGTCCTGGCCCCTGAGGGATGAAGCCCTCATGCCCATGGTGCCATTGGCACATGTGCTGCAGAGAGTAACCTGTGCATGGCTGGCAGTGGGGGGCTGTGAGGTGGAGCAGGTGCTCCCCTTGGCCTCTCGCTTTTGGGTGGGTGCCATGCGGAAGGAGTGCTCTCCTCCCACTTCCTCCCACCCTTCCCACCATGCCAGTGGTCCACCAGTGAAAGACAGCCAGCTCCTTAGAGATGTCCAGGTGTTGGGTTGGGAATGGTGGATCAGATGAGGCAGTGAGCAGCTGCCCGCAAAAAGTTCCTTGGCTTTTTCAGGCTGTTGTTTAGCTCAACCCCAAGGCTCCCAGGAGCCAGGTGACCGTGTCCTTGTGCACCACAAACCAAATGCTTGTCATTTGACTTCACCACCACCCTGGGACACTGCTCTCTGTGGGTTTGCCTTTAATTGAGCGAGCGAGGTGCCTGCCAAAGATCAGCTCGGGGTCAGCTCCAGATCTCCCAGGTGCAATCCCGTGCCAGGCGTGGGAGCAGGGAGACTGATACCTTGTCCTGCTGACTGAGGGAGGCTGGCGTGCAAAAGGCCACTGAGGGCTGGCAGGAGGCGTGCCCAGGCAGCACCCTCCTGCCCGCTTGGAGCTGCACAGGCAGGACTGTGTATTTAAAATTGTGTGTGTCAGCATCGGGCTTGGGAGTTGCTCCTACAATCGGGAAGGTTGTTGGCTACGTCAGTGGGTTCAGCTGAAGTCATTCGCATTTCTTCAACAAACTGAGGGATCTCCAGGAAAGGGAGCAAAGCCACTGCAGTGGCGTCAGCCAATTCCTGGGATGGGAACATAACCCCGCTCTGGGGAGGGCAAGCCCTTAGGGAGATGAGTGTGAGTGGGGCACTGGGAAGTGCCAGCCTCTCGACAGTGGTGCTGGGAGGGACTGAAAGAGTAGCAGAAACCTTTGTACAGTCCTAGCTGTGTTTTTCCTGTCATAAAGAGCACAGAAAGCTTTCTTGATAAGAGTTGACGTAAATCAAAAACTGAACCACAACCAGGAGCTCTCCTGAGACGTGCCCTTGAGTCCCAGACCGCAAGGATGGGATGTAATGCTGGCAATCTTATGCAGCATGTTTGTGGTCAAAGCTTGCTCCCATTATAGTCACGCCTCTCTCTGTGCTGAGGACATGGCTTGTGTCCTGTCCCCTTCCCTCTGTGGAGGGACAAAGGTTGGTGGGTGGTGACAGAGGGGCCTCCCTGTTCCCCTCCTGGATTCCAGGAGCTATGAGGCTCTCACAGCTCCTTTGGGGAAATCGGGAATGGTTTGTGTAGGATTTAGTCATCAGGGGGTGGGAGTCAGTCTCCCGGGACCATTACTGCAGCTGGAATGACTCCTCCAGCTTTGTCACCAGCGGGAGCAGGTTCCCTATTTCCAGGCTCTGCACTACCTCCCTTCCTTAATGATCCCCATGTCCTTCAGGAATCTGCCCCAGAGTAATTCCAGGTCACATGCCAGAGCTGAGGGCACCCAAGAGCTGGTGCTAGACACCCATCCCACTGCATCCCTGACAGCACTGCCTTCAGCATGACCAAATTTTGACCATTAAATCTCTCAAAGCACTGGCAAGGCAATCCTTCTGTCATAGGCTCAGCTGACTGGCACTGTGTAGTCTTAAAATTGCCGAGAAATTCCCTTTTTGAAACTTTATTTGCAACTGCTTGCTGCTTTACCACCTCTCAGCTGTGGGGCTGGCAGTGTATGGGACAAGTCACTACCTGAGGCAGTTGTTGCTGAAATCATTTTAGATGTGGTCAAACCGATCATTACCTCTGCATAATCAGAAATTAAATATAAAATCTAAAAGAAAATATAACATATTATGGCATTACAGACACTGGAACCCTGTGAGGTCTGGCCTGACCTGGGGCATCCTCCCACTTCCCCCAGGCTTTGTCAACCCAGGACCCCAAGGGTTCATGCAGGGAGCTGAAATGATGGGGATATGCAGCTATGGGGAAGCTGTCTCCCCTCCCTCCAAAGCTGTGGTTTCACTGGAGCATTTTGGAGGAGAACATGGTGGCTCCATGAGCTTTCCCAATGGGAAAATCCTCCCAGTGCTGCTGGTTTGGTTTTTGTGGTGGCTTCCTCTGCTAAATGCCTCATTACGGGGTGAGTTAGTATTTTTGATATTTTTAGATGCCGTTCAGCCCAGCGTCGGGACTTTGTAATTAAAGGAACCGTTTTGGCAGTTGGATGTTGCCAACCTGGAGCTTGGTCTGAAACCGCCTTCCCACAGAATTATGCACGGCGCCACCATCCCGTCCCAGGGAGGGCATGGCTGTGCTGGGAGGGAGAGGATCCCTGTGGGTACCTGCCCACCATGTCAGGAGGGATGGAGGAGCTTGAGGGCCACAGAGAGTGTGGGCTCTGGTTTTTTTGAGTCCTGGCATTCTGAAGCCATGGGCTGCCTGTGCTGCTGCTCCCTCGATGCAGGAGGCAGGCAGGGTGGCACAGTGGGGACCAGTGTGTGAAGGCCTGTTCCTACTGCATTCTCTGTGCCCTTGATCCTTTGATGCATTCAAAGTGTGTCCCTCCTTCAACCCCACCATGGGAGTCACTCATTCCAGAGCCTGGCTGTGCCTTGACAGGTTGGGCAGCGACTGTCTGAGCCAGCAAAGCCTATTTCCCTTTACAGGCTGAGATAAACCTAAAAATAACCTTGTTATCTTCTACTTGATCCAAATCAACCTCAGCCCCAGCTATAAATAGCCATGAGTATGTCTAGGTGGGTTGCAGGGGATGGGGCACAGTGGGGTCACTGTCCCCTGTGGTGGCTGCAGGGGGGTCTGTGCACCATGCTGCAAAGCTGCTGCTTTGCCCCCACCGTTGTGCCAAGGCGCTCGCTGTGCTGGGAGGGGCTGTGCCCCCAAGGTAACTGCATGCCAGTGGGTCAGGAGGCTCTGTCCTGTTGCAAAACAGGTCCCAAAAATAGTCTGGGATGCGTGCTGAATAAACACCACCCCATGCATCTTCTCTTGACATGGCACCTTGCCTGACATGTTACCCAAAAATTCCCCAACACCATTACAGCTGCAGGACCCTGCCCTGAGGGGCCACTGTGGGGGTCCTACCCGGCCTCATGCTGCCCGTGGTCTCACCCGCAGGGACATGCTGTGCTGTGCCACCCAGGGCTTGCTGTAGCCCCTGTGGTGTCCTACAATAGCCAAGGGCAGGCTCCTACCACTCTCAAATTTAAAAACTACACTACAGATTTGGCTGCTCCTCTTCACCAACCTTCCCCATCCCCAGGGAGGTGTGCCTCCTCCCAGCTGCAAATGCTTTGGGATGGAGGCAGCGAAAGAAACTGTTTGTCTGAGGGGAGGGGGGTGGGTCTGGGCAGGTCAGTGAGGAGGGTGAGCAACTGGCTGGGAGTTGCACTGGTTAATCTTTTGGCTCAGCCACTTGAACTGCCAAACTGGGACAAATCCCAGTATTGGCATGTTATCTGCTGGGAATGGGCTGCTGCCCTCTCTCAGCATGTCCACCTGTCCTCATCCCCACCACCAGGCAATGATGTCAAGCTGGCACATTTCACACCAGCTCCAAAGCATGGTGTCCTCTGGCCTGGCTGAATGATGCCCTGTGGCGATGCCAGCCTCATGTCCACCCACCCGTCTCTCTCCCCAGCTGCTCCAGACTGGGAAACCCATGCAGTGGCATGCTGGGTGGGAGAAACGATGCAGTGATCCGCAGCATGCCAGTGGGGAGCCTGGCCCTTGTCCTGGCACCAGCAGGCACATGCAGAAGCAGGGCAGGAGGGCCAGGGCAGCCTGGCACTGCACCAGCTGCCATGCCACTGGCCAGCAGCGTTGGAAACCGGAGCTCTAGGTGCTGCTGTTGGGGTGAGTCTACACCTTGGGGCTATTTTGGGGCTCAGGGGCACAAATGGCCCTTTGCAGCAGGGCTGGGGCTCTGCTGGCTTTGCAGCAGTGGCAGGGCAGGGAGCCCACGGTGTCCCCATGCCTTGTGCTGGATCCTGGCCAGTGCCCTTGCGCTCGCTTCTCCGGGCACTGAAATTAGCCACCGACATCAAAGAGTGAGGTAAAAAAGGAGAGGAGAGGTTTTGTTTACTTAAATCAAAAATAATTTGTGGCAACGCATCTTCTTCCAAAGCAAACAGTGCGGGAGCCTGTCCGTGCTAATTTGGGAAGCTGAAAGGGAGTTAAATAAAAACATGAACCTCTGACAGGGAAACGACTGGTCTAGTGTGCTAAAATAGAGCCGGGGACGCCAGTCAGCTGGAGCTGGAGAAGGGCTGGGAGGGAGGGGTGAAGTCCAGGGCGGCAGGAGGGAGGTAACCCGCTGCGTTCCAGCATTGTGCAATAGAGGATAACCTCGCTCCGTGCTGAGCCCCGCGCCAGCAGCCGGGGCCAGCCCGCGTCCTGGGTGGGCAGGGCTGGAGTGCTTGCATGGAGGGGATCTGCTTGTGTTCTACACAGCGGGTTTATATGTGTGTATGTCTGCGTGGGACTGAAGCTGGGCACCCAAATGGGCCATGAGAGGAGACACACAAACCTGCCACGAACTGATGTATGTGGCCAGGACTGGAGGAGGGGAAGTGTCACCTCCCATCACCCTCTCTCTCATGCTACCCTAAATGGCTGTTGGTGCGCCCAGCATGGTTGCTAGTACTGGCAACGTGTCACCATCCTTGGTAGCAGTAACTTGGGGGTCAGCACACCCTGGGGACTCCCTTGCAAAGACTGTGGGAGGGTATGCGGTGGTGGCACCCCTGCCTGGCAGTGTACGTGCTGAGGGGAGGGGTCCAGGTGCTGCTGCTGCAGGACAACCCCTTCAAGTGTGTTTTTGCTGCGGTTCCTCTGCATGTCCCGGGCAGGCAGGGAAGCCCTGAGCTGGGTGGTGCCACTGGACAGTGCGGAGCAGGCAGCTGAGCTGCAGCGGAGGTACATCCAGCTCCCCGTGCTGCCAGGTGAGGTGGCAGAAAGTGCCACCTCCGATTGGTGCTGAGCGTCACTGCACGGCTACTGAAAGGCCTCTGGTGCGTCACCGTGTTGCGGGCAGCGCCCGTGGAGGTGTGACCGCAGGGAGCCGGATGTGAAAACCAGCTGCTTTAATGAGTGCGGCAATGTGTTTGTTTGGGCAGCGGGAAGGAGGGTGTGAGACATCCGTACCTGGCTGAGGAAACAGCACGGGCTGTCCTGGGCTGCAACCTGCTGCAGCGGGTTTCTATATGCTCTGAGGGGCACCTGGGAAACACCCACAGTGTCAACCCCAGCAGGAGCTGAAGGGCTCCCCAGTGCTGCAAAACAGGAATCCCCTGAAGAGGATGGTATCCTGTCGTGACTGTCGTGTCTGCTGGGGCAGGACAGGGATGGGGGACTGGCCAGCAGGTTTTCTGGAACATTCTCCATTAGGGATGGTGCTTGATCTCGCCCAGCTCCAGCCCCACTGCAGCTTTCCTGTGGCCAAAAGCAACTAAAAAGTTGCCTGTGGGGTCAGCACTTAATAATAGGACTACTGGCAGGACAAAATAACCTTCCATGGTGGGGCACCAGGGTACTAGTGCCAAGGGCCACAGAAACCCTGTGTCAGCAGCACTAGAAATTGTTTTCTCCTCCCACATTTTCTGAGTTAATGGTGGAGCTGAGCCTTGGCTGTGCAGGGACAGGGGTCCAGCTGGTGGAAGGGTTTCCAGTAGACATGTGTTTCTGGGAAGGAGTGAACTTCAGCCCTGTGTTTACCAGCAGAAATGTGCTGCCTCGACAGTCACCTTCTCACTTGCTCAGGATTTTGTCATGTTGGCATGGTTTGGCTTCATCTCCTCAACTACTCTCTGCAGAGGGAGGAATGTCCCACTTCGCAGAGAGGGATTACTTGCTTGTCAGTATTTTTAGCCAGCATAGTCTGAACTTATCTGTAACTGGAGCAAAGGGGAATGTGGCACCAGGGAGATCAAAACCTCAGGGGTAGTTGGTTGAGCTGTGCCCTGGTAAGTGCCCAGCTGGAGCTGCAGGAACAGATACCAAGGAATACAGGAGCATGTGCAAAACCCAAAGCAAACAGAGCCACCCACAGCCCCCAGATCTGCACCTCTGCTAATGGCAGGGCTGGCTGGTTCTCAGGGTGGCCGGTACAAGTCAGTACTCCAAAGAAAGCCCATGTACATCTGTCTGTGCCAACTTCTTAAAATAACTGGATAGCAAGTCTGTTTAGTGCAAGGAGAGTAAAACAAAGGCAGTTTCTCTTGGCTATGGTCCTGAAGGGGAGGGCTCCAGGAGAGCCATGCAGGCATCCTGGCCGAGCTGCAGCATCGCCTCACCTATCTCACTATAGACTGAGATATTTTACAAGGCTGAACCACATACACCCAGGTTGCCCATGCCTGTGTCACCCCAGCTCACTCCTCTGGGGTGAATATAGGCTGATGTCAATGATATGATGTGTGGGGATTTTCCCTCAATGGTATTTCTTTGAGAAATTGGGCTGAGGAGAGATCTTCCACCAAGAACAGCTAATTACTAACAGGAGCAGGGAGCTGAGGCATGCCAACCCTGAGGCATGGAAGGAGGGAGGGAGAAAGCAAGTAAGCCAGGGTAATTCAGCATTCCCTTCCCATCCAGGTAAGTTCACAACACTTTTCAAAAATAAGTGGCTCAGCCCTGCCTTGGCTGCCCAGGATAGAGGACCCTGGAGCCGATGGGTTCCTTTGGGAAGCCATTGGCTGGCTCCAGCATCAGATGGCTGTGGAGGGGGAGCATCAGTGCAGCTTTTTCTTGGAAAATCATGAAGTGTTTGACTCAAGTCATCCAGAGAGAAGCAAGTGCAGCCTGGTCCCCATTGAGCTGTACTGCAGGGAGGTGACAGCACATCCGTCAGGGTCACGCCCCTGTGTGGGACACCATTTCCTCCCACAGCATCAGCACAGTGGGACGTCTCATAAACCACAATTAAATGGTCCCTGCAGCCTGCTGAGTTCAGGGTGTGCAGGACCCCATGCCAGGAGGAGTCGTGAGTGTGCCGGGACAGAGGCTTTGGGTTCTGCTCTGTGCGTCACCAGCCTGGGGGGTGACTTCTCTGTGGCTTCTCCCCAGAACATTGGCAGCTGACAGCCAGTTTTGTCTGTCCCCCTCCCTGCTGTGCTTCGGGTGCTGTGAGGGTGGTGGCGGCTGCCCTGGGAGCTGAAGCAGTGGGCCTTGCTGCTCTAGGGATTTCTCCCTGTGTGGTTTCTGTAGGGGCTAAAGGCTTTGAATTGCTGAAACAAGCACAGGCGAACCCAGCACTTGCTCCTGCCCAGTTATGTGCACAAGAGAATACTGGTGTGGGGGCACAGGCCGTTGCCACCTCCCCCCTGCAAGAGCCCTCACCACTGGGCTGGGAAAGGTTTATTTCCTCAAGCATGCTATAACCCATTAATTAGGTAATGGACACTGGATTGAGGTTTGGGTTTCACCCTCAGTGGTGTCAAGCAGAGGTCAGGCTCTTGGCTTGTCCCCTGCCCTCATTTAAGGGCTGTGCTCCCCACAGCTATTGTGAGGGCAGCAAGGGCATCTCTGCTGCCTACCCTGCCCTTGGCACTGCAAATGTTGGGGCTCGGGACTGGCATGTGTGGTATGGCTCTTTGTGGTGCAGCATTTGCTCCTTGGGGTCTCGTGGATGGTGAAGGAGGACAGAGTGTCTCCAGGACATCCCCCAACATTCCAGTTCAAGGCATGAGGGACCATATGAACATTGGGGTGATTGGCATCACCCCATGCTGGGGCTGTTCCCATTTTTGACAGGTGAGGGAAGTGGCACATGCTGTCAGCTGTCACAGCAGCAGGATGGCAGCGCTGGCCACAACCCATCCCTGATCCCAGCATGCCCACAACTATTTTTACAGCCCAGAAACATTGTATTCCCAATGCCATGAGTTAGCAAAGACACTGGCATTAAGTAGAGCAGCTTCCTCGTGACCTTGAAAGGTGCAAGGAGCCAAGGGCTGGTGCTCATTAGCTGTTGGGCAGCCAGAGGCGAGTGATGTGCAGCAAGACTTACCCTGGGATTCAACTGGGTGAAATCTGGGCACGGCCACCCTGGCCTTGATGGAGGAGATCCATCTGCCCCATGAGGGATCACTGCATTTCTGCCAGTGCGTCCTCTCGCTCTGCAGCTCTCCTCTCTCATTTTAATTTGTTTTTCTCGTTTGGTGCATTGTTATTTTGTTCTGAAAGAGCTTTAGGAGGTTGCTTTGTGTCCATCCCGCTGGGAAGAAGCAGAGCCACCCCTCCATTCTCCCTGCTCCCTGGCATAAGGAGGCCTTTCTTTTCCCCCTTTATTTTAGCACTTTGATGTCCTCATAATTTATTTTTGTAGCAGAGTTGTTTTCATGATAAAATGGAAATGTTTCCCATGGGTGGCTTTAAAATGAAAGGCTGAGTGAGTAGGCTAAAAATAGCATTGTGTGAGCCACTGGCTGCATGAGCGACTGGGCTGGGCAGGGGCTGCTTGCTGAGCTGGGGAGGGGACCTGGTGGTCCCTAGGGCTGTGTCTGAGGGACCCTCACTGATGGTTAACCCTTAATGCTTAATGTGGCTGGTTTATGGGCCAAGCTCAGGGTTGCTTTCTAATAGAGCTGAGCTTGGTTATGCTGCATTTGGGGCAGACACCCCCTCTCCTGGTGTGAGCTCTTGATGGCTGGATGGGGACACAAGAGGATCCCCACAGGACCATTGCAAATGGCATGGGTGCACAGGGCAGCCAAGGCAGTGCCAGTGTGGGGGTGCTGAAGCCCCCAGCTTCTCCCCACCTCCAGGAAGGAGAAAGCCAGGAGCTCATGAGCAGGATGAAGCTAAAGGGCCATTAACTCAGTAGCTGGGTCCACTCAGCCCCTGCATCTCTCCCCAGGGGTACACCAAGGGCTGCTTCTGTGGGAGTTGGATGTGTCCTGAGTAGGATGTAGCTGTCAGCCTTTATCCACTGGAAGTGATGCTGCTGGGGAGAGCTCTCCTGGTAATATCTCTCATTACATGAACTGACTGCCCCGCTAGCAGGAAAGTTCAGCCCTGTTTACCCTGTTGACTCATCTTCCCTTTCATCTTCTCTCTCAGATGTAGCTTATTATATGGTGCTATAAATAGGGTTTGCTTCTGATTACATGTGCCCAGCTCTTACCGTTTCTTGCCCAGGCATGACGTGAGCAGAGAGCCTCCCGGCACGGTTGTGTAACGTTTCGTTATGTCTCTGGGAATGGGAGTGGGCGGGTGGGCTTGTCTGTGGCTGTCTCCTCCTTTTATTTTTGATAGCAATAGCTCTGAGGGTGCCTCTGACCAAATCTCATTGTAGTATCTCTTTCTGCTGCTGCTCATCCACATCTCTTCTGTCCTCCAAATGCTGACCCAAAATCCCACTGCCATCTGCCAGGGCCCCACTGCCCAACTCCTGCCTGTCCTGGGACTGCAGAGCAAAACCATCCAGGCTGTGACCTTGCTCTACAGTAGCTGAGAACAGCTGGGCAGCATGGCAGATCCCTGTCCCTGGGAACAAGGGCAGTGCAGCCACTTGGCATCCCATGCTTCAGTCGCATGTCAGCAGAGTCCAATGTATTTCCTGAATGGGGCTTCAGAGATCTGTAAGTGTTCCAGGGAGAGCAGGAATACCATCATAGGAGCTTTTTTTGCTGTGTAGGTACGTAGAGTCACCCTGCAGCCATCTCCGACGAGAAGGTGCCAGGCAGGCTGGCCTGGCACAGCAACACTCACAGGAGGCGTCAGCACATTGCTCAAAGGCGTTTGCTATAAACAGATGGGCGGCTCAACCCAAAAGCTGTAATCGTGTACGTGCCAGCACGAGACGGGAGCGGGTAAACACAGGTGGCTGCTGTGTCCGCCAAACTCAGCTCAATGACACCACCAGCATCTCACAAGTGTGGCCCAGTGACATAAATATCCCAGCGTGACTGCGAGGTGGGGAGTGGGATAGAGGCACCGACAGAGCCCACTGCCCTGATAGGATGGCAGGCAGAGTCAGCAGAGCTCATGGGGCCTTCAGCCTCCTTGTCCTCCATGCAAATCCACACCCGGGAAGTTAAGGACATTGAAAATTGTGGCAGGGATTGAGCTCACCCTGATAGCACTGTGGTGCCAGGGATTTTTGCTGGGGTAATGGTCTCTGCAGAGTTTGGAGGTTGATAGTGCAGTTCTCACTCCAAGGCACAGTGAAGTCAGCTATTTGCTGGGAAATTACTCTCAGCTGCAGGCAGGCAAGGTTAAATTGCAAATGAAAGTCAAATATTTACAGCACTCAAATTAGTGCTGTGATTTTCTGGGTTGGGAAACCTTGTGCACTGATTCCTGTGTTGTACAGAAATGTTGGCAAGCTGGTGGCGGCTTTTCCCAGCTCCAGTCCTGCCATGAAGAGCGTGGACCCACCTGGCCTTGCTTCCCAGTGCTGCCTTTGAGGGATACCAGTTCCCTGTGGGGTTTTGGTGCCAGTCACAGCGGGTGAAGGTTCTGGGGTGTGCTGCCAGGTTTTTAAGGCCAGGAAGAACAATGATCTCGATTTAGTGGGTCTGCTCTATAATAGGGACTATTGTGACTCTCTCATTCCTCAGTCACCATTTGGGTGGTTAATTACCCTTGCTCTTAAGTAAACAGATAATTGTGCCTTACTGAAGGGTGGATGTTGAAGAGATAAAAGATGGGGTATAGGCTCTTCTTCCCTCAACTGCAGCAGCTCCTCGTGGCCCTGCCATGCAGGATGAGGGCGGATGGCTGATACTAAGCATGGGGCTGCATCTCCAGGCCATGGGCCACCGCTGCAGCTGTGCCTTGAACCTCTTACAACACACTGAGGAGCCCATCTCCATGGATCTGGGATGATTTTTGATGAATTTGCATGACTCAGTGAATAGGGAACTGATCAGTTGCCAGCAGGGCTGGCATCACCAGCCAGTGTGAGAGAAATGTGATGGGAACAGCCAGTATTTATTAAGGAGCTGGCACTGGAAGGGAAGCACCCTGGTGAGAGCCCTAGGGAAGCGGCTGGGACTGGAGAGCCTGGGTTTCCTGGCGGATTTAGGCAGCAGGATCTGGGCAGCCACAAGCTGGTGGAAGCAGGAAACCTTATTGCCCTGATGACTGCTGTGCCATGGTTTCTAGTTTTGCTTTGCATTGATGGCCAGAGACTTACTGCTTTTAACATCAAGGCTGAGATGCTGGAAACTGCTCCATTGATAAGGAGTCTGTAAGGGCAGGGATGTGCGAGATCATGCTGTGATGTCCCTACTTTGCCATTTCCAAAGCCCTCAGTGATGAGAAAGGCAGGAAGATGAAAGAACCATAAACCCACACTTTAAGTGGCTTCTCTGTTCACCTCAAATGAAGAGGAGAAAGAGCTTGAGCATGTTTTCCATCTTCCCCAAGGCAGCCCACAGGAGTGAGGCTGCCTTGAAGTTGCCCAAGTAGAGATGCAGGATTTAGGATTCTTCAAATGGGTAACGAAAACTCTCCTCGATGGATGCCTACACATCAAATGGGTGCTCTGCTTGCAGTGTTGATCAGCTGTGGCCTTCCTGTGAGGCACTGTCCATGTCAGGGTGGTACAAGCTCTGCCCTGAAAGCTGAGGCAAGTAGCTCCCACCTTGGAGCTGCTCCAAGGGGGCTGCAGCCCTCGCTGAGGCACACAGAGTGTGTCCCTGTGGGGTGATGGTGATAAGAGATGACAACAGTCCCTGCCAGTTGTCAGCAGAGATGTGCCACAGGCTTCACAAGCAAGGATGAAGTGAGCCTCCTGTCAACTTCACGAGGACAGGAACCCCAGGGCCAGCCCTGGTTGGCTCCCTGTGGCTCCTGGCACATGCACACGCCACAGGCCTTGCGCCTCCCCACCGGCACGGCGCCAAGCTGCTTGCAGTGAGGGAACCAAAACCAGGAGAATTTTGCAGGCTCTTTCATTAACCTTGGCCCAGATACAGTTTGGTTTAATAATCCCTACACAGATTGCCCAGATCAGGGCAGTATTTGTCTCATCTTTGAGGTGAGGGAGAGAGAGAAAAACATCAGGAATATGTTTTCAGAAAACTTCATCAGCTCTGTGACCTGGCTGACAGATTGGCCTAAGGAGGGGGCAGCAGCCCTGCTCCGTGCCAGACAGAGCTCACGTTCCTCTCATCCCCAGCACAGCTGCTGTGCTCTGTCAGCTGGCGAAGCCTGCCCTACTTTGGATCAGCCCACAACATCTTTGATTTTGAGGTCAGTGACAGCTGCTGGCAAGCCTGCCCGCCTTTACGCCGTGTTTACTTTTTAAGCAGCTCAATGTAAATACAAAACTAACAGCTTCCTTGGGCTGATTTAACTGTTTCAGTATTCCTACTGAGGAATTGTGGGTGCATTAGGATGGGGCTCGCAGCCTTCACATGGCTGCAGCTGTTTGCACCAGGTGAGGCTCCAGTTCTGCTTAATCCTGGGTTTGATTGTTGAGCCCTCACTAAGAACTGAAAAGGAGACTAATGGAGGACTTCATCCCTGCCTGCAGTGTCCTCACCAGGGGAAGCAGAGGGGCAGGCACTGATCTCTTCTCTCTGGTGACCAGTGACAGGACGCAATGGAACGGCATGGAACTGTGTCAGGGGAGATTTAGGTTGGATATTCGGAAAAGGGTTTTCACCCAAAGGGTGTTTGGGTACTGAACAGGCTCCCCAGGGAAGTGATCACGGCACCAAGGCTGCCAGAATTCACAAAGTGGACAATGCTCTCAGGCACACGGTGTGGTTTTCTGGAGTTGTCCTGTGCAGGGCCAGGAGTTGAACTTGATGATCTTTGTGGGTCCCTTCCAACTCAGGATATTCTATTATTCTGTGAATCTATGACAACTGCTTTATGCTGGGCTCACATATAATGTGCAATGTAACTGTTAATCCTTTTCACCTGGTGAATGGAGAGGATCTTTGCAGTCCTCTGATGTATCCTCTCCTGTATTCTCTCCTCTTTGGGGGATGCAGGCATGTTCTGGTGAGGTGTTCATTCCGTGCCACCTGAAATGCACCCCCTGGCCAGCTCTTCATGGAGCAGAGTTATTAGAATACACCCTCCAGTCCTTCTCCATTGGCCAAACCCTCCTGCTGCCTCACAGGGAAAGCCTTGGCCCCATGGTGACAGGCAGCTGGAGAGCAGCAGGAGGCCAGCAAGACGTCATCTCTGTGCTGGGAGAACATGCTGTTCCCTTCTGCAAATGACTTGGGAGGAAGGAATTTAACTCAGAATTTCCTCCTTAAGAGCTCCAGCCCTTGTTCTGTTCAGATTCATTTGGGAGAGGGATTTTGGCCAGCTGGGTTGCAGAGGGAGGGCAGAGCATTGCTGTGGGGATGGGGATGCCCCTGGGTAAGGGTGCTCAGCCAAACTTGGATCCCCTGATTTCCCCATTTCTGCTAATAGCTCTGGCAGAGGTTTCTGTAGCCCTGGCTACGAGGGAGGCTCAGAGATGGAGAGGTGGGGAGGAGAGAGGTTAAAACTCTTGGTGGCTCAGGCAGCCCCTGCAGGGCCCCAGAGGTGCTGGTATGCACAGGGACAGTGTTAGCATGCCTGGGGAGGCACGCCAAGCATTTGCAGCCTCTCCAGCATGCTGAGGCCTTGCTGGAGATCCCCTGCCTCTCCTTGCTGCTCCAGGGCTGTATCACTTGCCCTGGGCTAGCTGCCCACAGCTGTCCACCCAGGGGCTGCAGGGACCTCTGTGTCCTCCTTGCAAAGAGGTGCCAGGCGAAGCTTCCTTTTTGCCACATGGCTGCTTGTGTCACCTCACAACCTGAGCCATCCTTCCACATGGCTGGTCAGCACGTGAATTGGTCTTGCCCAAAAGCATGAGCCGGTTCCCAGGCTGGCAATCTTGACTTCCCTGCAGTAGGAGCTCTCTCTGTGACTTGCTCCAGAGCCGTGATGTTCTTGTTTTGCCTCGGCAGTGCTCTGGGTTCTGGGAACAGCCAGCATAATTAGCACTTTTGGTGCCACTTGCTCATCATGGACACTGAAACCCTTTGCACATTTCTGTGTAAGAAGTAGGTCAGCATAAACTCTCTCTTTGGGAAGAGGAGAAGCACAGAGGATTAATTAACTTGTTTGCTGTTGCACAGCCAGGCAATGGCAGTGTTGCCGGAAAGCATCCCTCAGTCTAGGGGGAAGTGGGTGCTCTCGCAGCAGGGTGTTCCCCCTCCCTCTCGGGCACCATTGAGATGCCCTGTGTTTGCTTTCCCAAACCAGGCTCCATCCAGCAGCTGCCAAGTGCAGCCTGGTTGTCTGCAGGCTGAGTGATAAAGCTCCCATCTCTACAGCCCTGCAGCCTTGATGCCTGGATGTTCTGAGCCGGTGCCTGTTTGAGAGCAGCAGAAGCTGGCAGTGATGTAACTAGGTACTAAAAATAACCTGAGGAAGAGTTCCTGAAGCAGCATGAGAAACTGCAGAGAAGGGAGAGATGGGAGGGCTGAACTCATAAGAAATCACCTTCCCAATCAGTGCTGATTCAATCCCTCCACTTGGCATTGCCTGGAGTGCTGTTGCTGCTGGGGCAACGGGCCAGGAGCGCTTGCTGCTGCCGGCTCCCTTGGGCCTGGAGACCCGATGGAGCATGTTCATCCCAGCTGGGAGACAGTGCTGATCATCCGCATCCTTCCTGACTCTCATGTGGGTCTTCCGGTTTGCACTTTCACCCATGGAGATAAAAAAAAATATAGTGGGGAAAACTAGAGCTGGGTAGTAGGCCAGGATGGAGAGCCTACAGAAAGGGCAGGAGGGTGCAAGTCACAGCCATGGACACACATTACAGCACTTTTTTGGGACAGGTCTGCTAGTGAGTGGAGCAATCTGCTCAGGAAGCCCTCATGAACTAAGCATGGAACCTGCAGGAACTCAGCCAGAGCATCTGCAGCCCAAGCCTGTGGTTATTTGGTTGCTGCAGGCTTGGTGGGCAGGAAACAGAGCTGCTGGTGAGTCTGTGCCATCACGAGCTGGAGCCACACTTGATTTGTGAGAGGAAGCAGGTCTCACAGAGAGCGCTGGCCCATCTGCAGCAAGATGGATGGTGGTGAGAGAGGCGTCACAAGCCCTTTCCTTCCTGCACAAAAGGTGCTCTGTGATGGGTGAAATACAGACAGTCCCCTCTCAATTGCTGTTTTTGCCAGCATTTATTTATCTTGTTTGACTTAATGCTTGCAAGATTTTGCACCACTAAGTTTGTTGAATAAGGATGTGAAGTTTTCTGTAACCAGTTCTCTGCCTGAGGGACTCAGTGAGGGGTGTCTGCAGCTGCCGAACCAAAGCTTCTGACCTTCTCTTGCCTGCAGACACCTCCTAAAGGGTCTGCTGGGACTGGCCCTGATCCCACAGAAATGCAGTGGGAGCAGGATTTGTGGTCTATCTTTGGGCAAAACTAGGCTGTGCAAAGTGGCCACAGAAGCAAAAATGGTATTCAAAGGCTGGGGGTGGCAGGTTTAAAGCAGCTGAAGGGCAAGCTGACTTACTTTGATTGATATTCCTATCTGAACTGGCTTCTCCCTGCTTAAATAGTCTGCACTGCTGTGCTGTGTTGGGCAGTGCCAGTGACATTTCGGCAGTGCCAGGTGGATAGGTGTGGTGGGGTGTGTGACTGTGGGACACCAGCCAAAGCCCAGTATCACCCAGCTTGGGAAGTTCCCAAAATGTTCACTGGAGGAGTTTCAGCTCTGAGTCATGCTACTGTGCATGCTGGGGACTTGGGACTGTTTTGCTGAAGGCAAAGCCATGAAACTGTGACTGTATAGAGGGCAGAGAGCAGTGCCATAGAGTGATGTCTAGGTGCCCCAACCAAGACCGAGGGTCTCTGGGCAAAGCCTGGAGTGGAAATGCACAATGCTGGACACAGGTCTGGCCCTAAGCACCACCATGATAAACGTAATTATTCCGCAAATAATAACACAAGTGGGGATAATTATTCTAGCCTGCTGGAATGGCCCTTGTGCTGCTGCCTGGCCCTACGGGATAGGGAAAGAAGCAGGGGGATTTATTCACCAAGGAATGCCTAAGGGAGGCTGAGAACAAGCAGAATGAGCTGGCGAAGCTGCAGGAGGTCAAGCGCTGGGGGATGGTGCTGCTTCAGCCTAGGAACACAAGAGGAAACCAAAACTGCCGGCTCTTTCTGGCTTCAACTGCAGCTGCGATGGTTGCCCACGGAGCACGGCAGCACTGACACGGGAGAAAGGAGCAAGGGGCTGACCCAAACCTGTGGATTTGGGTTTTGACTCTGGCTGCAAAGTCTGCTGCCCAAACACATTCCCCACTAGCTCGAGAGATTCCCAGCACACTTTTCCAGAAGTGCTGGAAGACCATATGTGAGTGATGCCACTGTGCCAGGGAGGCCACAGCTGCATACCTCCAGTGTTACCAGTGCACACCAGGAGTTGGGGTCCTGCCTGTGAATTTAAAGGCTCTGCCTTGCCCACCAGGAAAACTTAGAAAAGATTGTATGGAAAAAACCCTCTGGCCTCTCCTAACCTTTGGGCACTTGCTATGTATGTATTGTTCTTCTTGTGTGTTTTTTGGCAAATTGGTTTATCCTACAATAGCACATGAATTCTGCCGTGGCAGCAGATCACTAGGTGAGAGAGTCCTGCTGCAGTGTTACAGCCTCGGCAGACACGACTGGTGAAGGGAGGGGAGCAAGGGGACACAGCTGTAACTGGCATTTTGTTGTCAGAAGCCCAAGCCGGATCTCCGTTAGCAGCCCATGGACAGTCTCCAGGGCTCCATATGGCTGAGTGGGTAAGGCAGGATTTCTGGAGCTGGGGGACTCATCCAGGACCCCCAGGAGTGGATCTGGCAATAGTCCCTGGTTTCTGAAGAGGCTGAAGATCTCCCAGGATGGGCATGGGAGTGGTTTGCGTGTGAGGCTGGCTCTTTGTTGCTGCTGTCTTTTCTGATTGCTCTCCTTCCTCTTCCCCGGGCAGCAGGACACAGGCACACGCAGCCAGTCCAAGGCTCCTGCAGAAACCCCCTGAGTTCAGGTCGTGGCTCTCAGCCCCTTCCCAGCAGGAGAGCAGCCTGCCCACTGGGCACTGCCACTGGCCCTGCTGTCACCACACCGTGGCTAATGTGTGCTCCCTGCTTGCCTGAGGCACAGCCAACAAATTAAACCTTAAACCATAAGTTACAGATGTTTTTGGTTGTGGTTCCTGGGTCTGGGCAGATCAGCTAGAAGGAACTTGGGGTGGAGAAAACCCTTGCCATTGATCACAGCCTTTCACAGGAAAGCACAGATCCTTCACCTGCAGTCCCTCACATGTTGGCTGGTGGAGCAGAACTGCCAGTTCTGCATCTCTGTATCTCTTGAGAAATCGCAGAGCTAAGCTTGCACGCCAGTAAACAAAGTCCAGTTGTGTTTTTCTTCTGTGACTCATCCATCAATATGTAATTGGTCAGGAGTAATAGAAAGTGGCTGGCAAGGGACAGGGCTGCCCAGCAGGCAACTGAACTGATGAGGCTTTGCTGTTGCCCTGTGCAAAAAATCCCCATTCCTATCCTCCTTCTTCCAGCTCCATTCTCATAATTACTATTTTTGACCTTGGGAGGACTGAGGATAGAGCATGGAATCTATTTCCGTACAAGACACCTTTAAAGCATGACGTTTCCCTGCTGCTTCATTAAGTGCTGTCCTCCTTTAGTGGCCTGACTTTTTGAGTCCTGAATCAGACACATCCTCTGATGAAATGTTTTTAAGTAAATAATAACTAAAACCATGTGCATTAATTTGAACTACCACAGGCATGTAAAAATGGCACAGACCACACCACACAGGCAGAGCATGGGATTAAGATTGTGGGTGAGGAATATGCAGTTAGAACATTGTATTGTGTTGGACTGGGTTGGTGAGAAGTGGCTGAGTTCTGTGGAGGGTTACATTTTTTTGATTCAGGGTCTCGGTTTTCATATAAATGAAATTTTGCAACCCTCACATGGTAAGAATAATACTGAATTAGGGAACTTCGTAACAGTTCTCTGCTCCTTGTAAAAGGTTCAATTCTTAGGTCCTTAGTAGGGAAGATGAAAAAATGAATATTCATTAACTTTATGCTCAAGGGTGTTTCCTCTGGATCATGGGGTTGACAGTGCAAGAGGGAGAAGTTTGCTCTCCTGCTTCCTATATTGTACCAGCTTTGTAAATAACAGGAAGTGCTTGTTCTTTTAAACTGTCAGTCTGGCACTTTCCACCAGCTCTAACAAAATTGTACATATGTGTATATATATACACAGGATACACAAGGGAGAGGAAGGTGTTTGTGGAATTGCAATGTGTGTTGCCTGTTTATTTTGTGAATGGTTTTGGCAGTGGGAGAAACTGCCTGCATGAGCAGATCCTCACTGGCTTAAATGCTTCATCTCCTTTGTCTTGGCGAGGAGGAGGAGGAGGAGGGTTGAGCCACGTTGCTGTTGCAGCGGCTTCTGCAACTAAAGCGCCTTACACCAGCCTCACGCCATTGCTCAGGGTGAAGTGCTCTCAAGAAGTGCTGTGGGGTCACCTGGACGCCCATGCAGCCAGAGGATCAGCCGGCCTTGTGTGTCTGGGAGTGCAGCTACCTGGAGGTTCATCCTAGAGCCGATGGGATGGGGGGCTGGAAGTTTAGGAAGTGAGTAGGAGCCGTATGCAGGCAAAAGCAGTGCGGGAATGAAAGGCTTGCCAAGCCGAGCTCAAGGCTGACATCTTATTACAGGCATGAACTGTACTAGGGAAGCTGATCGTGGAGGAGGGAGGAGATGCCGAGTGACTTGCAAAGCCTGGAATTACTCCCCCGCTAATTAAGAGGAATGGAAAGAAGTGCAGCAAGGAGTGAGGCTTGAGGAAACCTAATGCTGCTGTGAGCATGTGGGAATATTCTCGGCCTCTGGAGGGATCATGCAGCCACCCACTGGGGAAGGGCCCCATGGGATGTCACCTCAGCTCCCTGCTCCCTGTGGCTGGGGAACATATATCAGATGTGAGCCGTGGGCCAGGCTCTGGGCTTCCAAACAAAGATTCAAACTACTAGCATGTGTCAATAATCTCCAGTTGTAACTGCCAGTTAATTTTCTTCAGTATATTACAGAGTTGCTCTCTCATGACCAGCTTCAGCCCAAGAGGCACGGATTTGAAACAAAATTTTTAAATATCCAAGGGAAGTCATTAGTTTTAAATGGTGAGAGACACATACCCAACCAGATTTTTATATTAAGATGATCATGATGGCACCAGCCGGATAAATGAGAAGACTCTCAACAAGCAGCCCTGCTTGGCTTCGACTGTCAGCCTGATGAACAAGAGGCATATTTTAAGCAGTGAGAACTGGGGGATATAATTGTTTCTTACACAAGAGACTGTGCATGCTTTTACTTTAGAACAAAGAGAAATCAGAGATCCCTTGCCTCTGAATCTGTTTGGTAAACCAGTGCTCACCTCTCCAAACCAAGGAGCTGTTCCTGAGCCAGAGAGGCCCTTGGGCCCACACACAGGCAGTCGGGGAGCGGAGGTGGGGGGTTTGAGCAAGATGCCCTGTACAGCCCTGCCTTGGCAGCTCATGGCCAGAAAGGCTGGGTCCCTTCTGGAAACAAAGGGGACCTTTTGCTGGGTGTGTTGTACAGCAGAAGTGTGGCGGCTTGTGAGGCTTTTAGCTCCCTGACCCTTATTTAAATGAAATGCAGAGTAATTTGTATCTAAGTGGAGTTGTTCTGTCTCATTAGCGTGATTAAATAGATGGCAGAGCGTTACTAAGTTCATTGTCAGAGAGACTGTTGCTTAGTAATTTAAACTGCAATAATCTCATTATTCCATCCTTTTTTCCTTACAACGATGGTGGCTCCGTTGTTACCCGCAGTTCATGGCCTTGCATGCAAACCTTCACAACTGTGATTGCATTTCAGACATGAGACTCTGGCTCAGAGAAGTCATTCAGGGTAAAGCCGAGTGGGGGGAGCTTCCAGGACTTCGGGCTGCGTTTGCCTAACTGCGAGTTTTGGTGGAATAGAAACAGAAGCACAAGGATGAACCATGAGCTCAGTCACACAGCCATCCGAGCCTCCTCTGCTTCAAGGGACGCTCAGATGTTCTTCCTCTGCCTCCTCAACGGGGCAAGTGATGGAAGTGCCCTGGTCACGTCCGAACGTGCCACACGCCAACACAGAAATGGTTTCCAAGCAGGCACTGAGTGGAAGTGATTGAGAGCTTTGTCCGTGCCTGCTGCGGCCTGAGGACGTGTAACCCACAGGTCAGGGAGGTGCACGGGGCCGGCTCCTGCCTGCGGATGCTGGGTGGTGGCTCCAAGCTTGGGGACAAGGCAGGGTGTCCGGCGGGCCCGCTCGGGCGGAAGGGCCGACACGGAGGGGCCGCTTCTCCCCGTGGTCCCGCTTCTCTCGGCGGTCCCGCTCCCCAGCCGGCGTTTCCCCGCGTTTCCCGTGGAAGGGCCGGGATGCGGAGGCCGCTCGGTTCCTGCCGGCCCCGCTCCCTGCCCCGGCTCCCCTGGCAACAGCGGCGCTGGCGGCCGCCCAATCAGCGCGCGGCGCCGCGAGCCCGGCCAATGGGGAGGCGCGCGGGAGGGCGGGGCCCTCCGGAGCGGGGAGGGCCGGCCACGCGCCGCGCCGCCATCTTGACGTCTGAGGAACAAAAGCGCTGAGGCCGCCGCCGGCGCCGGCCCCGCTCCAGGTAACGGGCACGCCCCGCTCCCCGCGCTCCCCCGCACGTTGATGCTACCCTCCACCCTCCCCCCGGGAGCAGTTGTGAGGGGGCGGCCGGGGGGCGCCCTGTGCAAGACGCAGCCCCGCCCCCGCAGGTCGGTTCCCGGCCCGGCGGAGGCGGGGGAGGGCGGCTGCCCGGCGGGGATGGTCGGCGGTGCCCTCGGGGCATTGCCGGGCTCTGTGGGTAGGAAGGGGGGTGGGGGCTCTGTCCTGATGTCACCCCGGGGATGCGGGTCGGGAGTGGGGGCATAGCGGTGGCAGCATCCCCGTTCGCGCGGCGCTTCCTGCGCCCCCCGCGGGGGTGGCGGGGCGGGGGCTGGGCCGCGCCTGTACCGCTTATATCTGCCTTGCATCGCTGGTGTCTGCCCGCCTCGGGCTGGTGGTCGCCCCTTGCTCAGCGGTTTCCTGAATCACAGGACGTTGTCTGACCGTTCTGCCCGGGTGATGGGTGTGCTGCGGCCCCGACCGCTGTGTTGTGCTCTCGGAAAGAGTTCACGATGAGAAACGGGTGCTGCGGGATGTGTTGCATAAGTGGACGTGCTGCTCACGGATACCCTTTTCCCGTGTAAAATGGGAGTGCTGGGTGATGCCTTGTTAGTAACTGGTGCGAGCATCACGGTTTTATAATGGCTTGTTAACATGGTTTGGGACCTGCAGGCGTTTAAACAAAAGCACTCACGGTTGAGGTTTTGGAAATAGGCATCCAGCTTAAGAAAATAAATGTTATTGTTGTTGATGGAATAACAACCTCTTGGTAGTTACACCCTGATATGTCCTTGGCCTTAATTCCACTGTGAAAAGTACGCGTGTTTAACAGTGATATCTTTCCTGATACGTGCTGGAATTTAATCGCCCTCCACTTCGAGGCTGTATTTTTTCTTTTTTGTCTTTAGTTGTCCCGTATACTCAGGTGTTTTAGAAATTCATCCAGTGCCCATGTGCTTTTTTAGACTCGTGAACATCTAAAGGGACAGTTGTGTGTCAAATATTATTAGAATTTTGCTTTAATATTTAGTTCTGGAATATTAATGTTTGCCTTAAGTTTTCAGTCAGATGATGTATTATTGGTCATTACTCAACATGTAATACTGAAGTGAGAGTAGAACAGTTCAAATTTGACACATGAAAATAACAAAGTCAGGGTAATTTGCTCTTAATTTTGCTTAGAGAATCATAAAAGTACATATAAGATAAAAACTAGTTATAAAACTGTCTTTAAGTTGAAATTAACTTGCATTTTTTCAGAACTTAATGATAACGTTAAGGAATGGAAACTGATGTACTCATGTGTCCACACCTAAACGTGTGTTTTAAAAGGAGATTGATTGATTTGTTTACATTTGGCTGATTTGGCATCTTTGAGATTTTTTTTTTTAATTAAAGTATATTACTGAATGAGGAAGAATGTAATTATTGAAGTGCTAGAATTCAGGAAAGTTTCTTCAAAAAAGAATAATTTTAAGTGCTCAGAAGTGTCTCCCGCTTAAGGGCCGTGGGAAGGATTGCAGTCATTCATGTGTATGTGTTTATAAAAAATGTCAAACCTTAAACTTGTCCATGTAGCGTTTCATAAATTTGTGTTTGTTTAATTGAAAAGCTGTTTTTCTGCCTTTGCTGTCTTTGAAATTTATACCTTTCTGAAGTAACAGTCTGTTTCTTATCTGTGGTACTTCAGTCATAGAAGCAACATAAGCTTCATGTTGCTGTTTCTTCTTGAGGAAAGGTGGATCAGAGCCGTCATAACCATGTGCTGTGGTAATTTGGGAAGCAGCTGGAAAACTGGATGGTGGTCAGTCATATGAATGCTGCGCTTTGTGCTCTCAAAAATTCTTTCCCTACCAGTTGCTTGCAAGGAGGACTTTGGGTTTGTTAGGCATGAGGTTGGGAAAAACCAGGATGAGAAAAGATGTTAAAGAACCTTTTTGCTGCCTGTCAGTGGATGGGCTTCCATCCATGTCTCTGGTATGGTGGTACTTTAGTTGTTCTCCGGTCAGCTGGGGAGTGTGAGGCTATTTTGGGAATGTTTTTTCTTTGGAAGGGTGCAAACCTTGAGGCACTGAGGGTATCTTAGTCTGTCAGCAGTGGTGACACACAAACGTCTTTTTAGGCAGGGGTGGAGGCAGGGAAGTGTGTGCTGTCAGGTTGGTCGTGGAAGACCTACTTCACTCATGGAATTTATCAGAAGAGATAAATTAAATAGAAGTCATTCTTTAAAATCTCTTAATTCTTTACTGTCTGAATATGTTCAGTGAGTTGAATTAGATAAGGTCTGGGGAAATTCTGGAGTAACTGGTATTAAATATCAGTTCTTTCCGACAGTTCTTATCTGATGGTTTGGAAATTGGGAGACAGCTGAGGTGTTTCTTTGAGAGGTCAAGAGTGTTGCTCCTGCAGCCTTGTCCATGCCTGCCTGAGGCTGGGATCTGAGGTCCAGATCCAGAATAGGCAAAACAGGTGTCTCCTCTCTAATACATCTGATGCTGGCCCACCCAGGGAGCTGCACTTTAGGTGAGAAAGGCTGGGTTTTGAAGCGAAACAAGATTTGATATGGCTTTTAATACTAAGCCGAGCTGTAGCTTCTTCCTTTTTGATGTAGTTTGCTGGTTTTCTTAATGTTTCTGCACCAGTGCTTAGATTGAGAACTCGTTTAATGGGTAGAACATATTCCGAAAGAACTGCATCAAAAGATGGAGAGGGCAGAAATTGAGGTACAACTAAAAATTTTAACTTGGATGTGCTCTTCACTGCTCTAGCTGTACCCAAAGTGTGGGGGTAAGAGCCAAGTATGATGGAGCTTGAAGCTTTCTTAAGCTGACATTTTACATTCACAATAATTCTTGTTTTTCTAGTGAGAATGGGCTAGAACCATTATCTGAAAGCTGTCAGGTTTTTACACTGATGTGTGGAAAAAACTTGCCACCTCTCATTCAGCTCATCCACTTATCAGCTGTTGAATTTGCTGATGCTGAGCTCGTCCCTGTTGGCAAGAAGCTGCGGTTGGTCTCCAGGCAACGCAGGTCCGGCTGAGCATCTCTGCCTTGCTTGAAGAGATGAAAATTTTCCATTGCGGGGAGAGGATTTTTCCTCTTGCTAATTCTTTTATCTGGCTTCCTGTCTTGCCCAAGGTTACTGCATCTTTGAAACAACATAGGGGTAGTTTACAAATATTAAAAGGTTACATTTTAAGAGCTTTAAGGTATAACTGCAGATGTGTGTTTTCCATAACTTTTGTTAGAAATGTCTCATTAGAATGTTAATTTTGGGCCTTTCTTAGTAACTATTTAATTTCAAAATAATTCTTCCCCCCCCCTTTTGCAAAAAGCTTTATGACTTTGTATCATGTGCTGTAAGTAACTAGAAATTTCTCCTTCTGCAAAGTTTGAAATACTGGAAGGCATCATGGAAGCAAAATTGTTTGTTCAAATGAAGGTCCAACATTGCTTGTGTTTAATTGGGTGTTTAGGAGCTTGAAATCTGAAATGTTCTGCAAATTCTTGGCTTGTGTAGCACAGTCTTTGAAGTCCTGACTGTTCTCTGAAAGACAGGCTGTGTTTAGGATAAAGTAATGATAATCTTCATAATAGGTACAGAATGTACCACTCTACTGTTATCAGATACTTAACCTGCAGCCTTTGACCCTCTGTCTGGATTGCTCGTGCAAGTGGAGGATTGTCCCTTGGAGATGGCTGGAACCACTTAGAGCCCAGTTTTGCATTGTTTTACTGGAAAAAGAAAGCTTTGCTCATGAAATGGTTTTGACCATTGAGAGTTTTGCTTTATGAAGGCAAACTCTATGTGTGTGCCATGATGGATGGTAGGGCAAGAGATGGCACAGGCTGTGACTGGTTTGGAGCTGTGCACGTGCTCATCAGCCAGTTAGTAGCCCAAACAGAACAGGGAAGTCCTGAATTCACACAGTAGCCATTCAGCTGTACTGCCTCTCTTGGTTCCTGCCTGCTTCTCTTCTGTCCTGCTGTGTTGACATCCAAAAGGTTGGAAGGAACTGAAAAAAAAAAAGTAATTTGGATGACTTGCTCTGAAGCTGGTTAATAGTGCCCGAGGTTGTTGAGACTTAAACAGGCTCAAGGACAGATGATAAAATTATTGAGGCAATTTTTTGTCAGAAAATCACGCTTAGAAGATGCAAGGGTTTGGGGGTTTATGCCAAAGTCTGTATTAGAATGAGCACAGCAGAAATGATTTTATTTTCTTGAAGCACAGAGGGCTTTAAGCAAACCCAAATAGCTGTGCAGTGCTGTGATGCAGAAATTTTCTACAGTGCCTGAAACCTTATCAGGAATTTTGGGTGCTGCTTAATTTCATGCTTATTGAAGATGACCTCTTTTCTTTTAACATTTGCTCTTTTTGTTTTTCATATCTCTTTCCAGAAGAACAGTCATTTATTTGCCTTTGTTTTGGATATATGAAGACAGTGTGATGACAACTGATTTTTTTTTTATCATTATGACATCAATTAGATTAATGAGGCTCCTTGTTACAAAAATGAGAAGTTAAACTGCTGACATGATAGGCGTCATCTTGATATCTCTGAGGTGTTGACACTTTCAGAAGGTTGATTCAATTTAACAGGAGATACGAGGTTAAATTGATGGGTGTGTATCTTCATACTGACATAACTATCGTTGTTAACTGGGAATCTGTTCAAGCTGTCTTAGGAAAATTGGTTTAGCTTAATGGCACCATTCAGTTTTCTGAAGAGACATCTGTGAGTGTTAAAGTTGAGGGCCTAATTCTAGATAGGGAGGGAACAAAAGGGTTGGGCGAATCATTTTGGAATTTGTGGAAATGAGTGGTCTCTCAACAAGAAGATGAAGTAAATGCTGATGGAGCTGCAGTGAATTGTGTGGTGAAAGGATGAGTGTCTTCTTCAAGTTGTTCTGTTTAAACAAAGCTTTTCACATATTTAAACCTAAGTCCTGAATAGTGATTATGTTTTAAAGCGCAAATAATAATTTAACATCACTACGCAGAAAGTTTGCATTAAAAAAATAAAATTATTTTTTCATAAGCTTGACTTCTTGAAATACTTTTTTCCCCTGGCAGTGTGCTGATTTGGAAACGCAGAATTGGAACATGAGCACACTGCAAATGGTGGTGCTGTGTGGCAGATATTTGAAGAGAAAATAGGTTTTTGGCAGTCATCCTGTCTGAGTTCCCTTTTTGGTGAGTGATGGTCTCTCTTTGAAGACAGTCCTGCAGTGCACACTTGCTTGCTGCTATAAAAATGCCTGTGAAGCAACAGATATTTTTAAGGGAATAAGACATACTATGGCTGTGTCCCATTGCCTGGGCTAATAAAACTAGCTCGCTCTTGTGCATCAGTAAGTGTTTTTCAGCTACAGCAGGGATGAGAGCAATACAGCCAGGCTCCTGCTGAAGCTTCCTTTTCTAGGTTACTGAAATCGATAAGATTTTTTTGCAAGTGGTTTTGTACTGCTGTTTGAATATGTAAACTGTATGGGATTAAAATGGATTAATTCTTTGGCAGTGATTATTATGGTGAGCCTGTAATTGGCCCCAGATGGTGTTCTATGAGATCACTGAACGATGAAACATGAAATACGTACATAATTTTTTAAAGCATTTTTGAAGTACTGTGCTTGTACAAAAGGTCCTTGTCCCTTCTACTAGGAGGAAACTTCTTAAAATGAGTTGCATTTACCAGGGGAAACGGTCACAATTTTTCCCTTGGCTTTGTTGTGCCACCTGAGAGTCTGTCATGTAAGACTCCTCTCCTGTCCTTACTTGCTCTTGTCCAATCTGCTGCAGTTGAGCAAGAAGCACATTGAAATTATTCTGTTGTATCTTTTGCATCTGAAATTCTATAATTGCTCTGTGAACCCTGCAGGGTGTTAGGTTTCAAGACTTTAGGACCCAGATACGTTCAATTCCTTAGGGAAAGAGCATATAGAGGTCAGTGAATCAGATAAACTGTTCCCTTTAAGATGCAAGTCTGGGTTGTGTTGTCTGATTTGAGATGTTTTCAGTAGTTTGAGATGTTTTGAAACATAAATACGATTTTAAAATATATATTAAATGCATGTCAATAACTTGAGCTGTTCTGGAGCAAAAATTCCATTTATTATCATCATCAGAAGTAGTCTTGGAACTGACATTTGAAGAATTACAGATAAAAATTATGGGCATTTCAAATCTGATGACTGTATCTCCTCCTGGGATATTTTTCAACTGTTTTTCTTCATAAAGGGACTAAACTTCATTTGAGTTATATTGATGGTATTGATGAATATACACATAAATGGAATACATGAAATACGTTACTGCATTTTGGATACCACTCTGCCTGTAATAGTTTATTTATGGATGATCTTTGTTTTGCTTTCCCGTGGAAGTTTTTGCTCAAGGAATTAGTTTGGGTTGTAGGGTTTAGGCATCAAAGCTTAAATTTAACAGCCTTGTCCTGTGGGCCCCTAGTTATTATGGTATAAAAAGTATTAGGGATTGGGATTTCTGAAGGAAATAGAAAATCTTTATGTAATTAAGTGAATGTGAACTTAGAGACCTGACACTTGTCTTCTTGAGCAGCTTATCATATGTGGCAAATGGGTCACAACTGAAGGGCCAGTCACAAAGATTCCATGTTCTTACACTGAGTGGCTGGAAATACAGTTCCCAGACTGCTAAATTCATGGTAATGAGAAAGGCATAGCCTTGGATTTATTTTAATCTCACTGCTGGAATTTCTGAGGGTGTTGGTGTCTTGAATAATACTTTCATGTGTGTAATCCACACAATTTAGCTCTTGCTGTCATATTTTCAGAAGATTAAAGGCTGAAGGCTATTTTTTCTCCATGACAAAGGGCGGTATTGTCTTTTCATAGCAACTGGTGTTTTTAGCCACTGATGCCAGAATACTGTTTTAAGATGGATCAGTTTCTAAATAGGAAGTTTAAGTAGCTTAGTTTTTGTGGTTCGGGTTTCTTAGTTTCCATAGCATTTTTACTTGGAAAAGAGGCTAGTTCTTAAATTACACAATCCCTAAAAAACTGCATGGGTCAGAATTGCATGCTCTTTTCTGGCTGAATATGCTTAGTAACTTGTAACTTGGCTTTATTTTGGTTCCAGGGACATAAAATAGCTTTACTCGAGAGGTAAAACTGGCATTTCTCCAGAACTTTGTGTATGTAGGTGTTAAGCTTACAGATTACAGACGGTGTAGGGAAAGCTGAAAGCTGCTGCTTTTTTGGATGTTGAAATGTTGGTTGTAGTGAGAATTTAACCTCCTTGCTGAGGTTTAAGAAATAGCAGTAAGAGGCTGTTGTGCCTGCTTCTGTTAAAAAGGTGGAAGTTCTTGGAGATTGCCTCAGTGGCTTGGCTTGCCTTGTCCTTGACGAAAGGATTGGGGAACTGGGTTTCTCTTAATGTAGACCTGGTTTAAGGAAGATAGGGATAATGATTGTGCGTGAGGAGTAGTAATGATAGGACATTATGCAACTTCAGATTGTTTTGTTTATAATTTGCTCCCTTAATGTGTTATGCCTAATGTTTCATAATTAGTTCTGCCTGTTAAGGTTGTATTCCAAAGTCTCTTTGGTATAGGAGGTGGCTCTGCAGCTGTGGTGTTAAATTTACAGGTGCAAAGCCATGTCTTAACCTGGCCATTGCAGCTGGTGTTGGACTGTCCCTCTCCTTTCAGAGAAGAAAAAGATCTTGTATCCTTAGGTGGGACACACTTGACATCCTCAGAAGAACTGAGGGCATTTCAGGATATTTTTCTGCAGTTTGAAAATGGCAAAACTCATTCTTTCTTGGTGGGAATCTTTTACTTGCAGTCTAATGTTAAAAACAGGATTAGCATTCTACCTTGATGGGCCAAGACTGCTATTGAGTTTGCAAACATGTTTTGTAGCAACTTTGTGCATGAATTAATGTATAATTCTGGGTTTCTAGATTCAGTCTGTTTTATGTGATTAAATAAAGAATTCAAGGAACTTTTTTTCCATATTTACGGAGAAATTACTTAATTTTTCTTAACCACAGCAATGTGCTGCTGCAATTACTAGCCATTTAGTAAAGATAAATTTAAAAAATAAAGATATAATTACATTATATCAGCATTTTTAATAGCAGGTGGCTAATTTTGTTGGTTTAGCCCAAGCACCCTACATTCAACATGAAGAAAATGCTTTCTTGGCTTTTTGTGTCTGTAGGTGGTTATGACAGAAGTGCCACTACAGTGCCTGACTCCCAAGCATGATTTACCACTCAAGACTACAGCAAAAGTATTCCTGCTTGGAAAGGGAGTGCACACATAGTCCCAATATGTAGGTACAAAGGAGGTGGTATCTTACTCTTGAGTTTGCAAGTGGTCTGCTGAGTACTTTTACAAAACATCATGCTTACTCATCTCTGAGTACAAGTCATCTAAAGGTAACTTAATGATCGTTATATTGATTGATTTGCTGCAGAAGAGCTTAAGTAACCTTGACTTGCGTAGAAGGTTACAGCTCAGCATCCTTTTTTAATCACAACCACTTGGTTTAAAGTTATACTTAATGAAAAAGATTCCCCCTCCCCCGCCCCATCTTCATTTTAAAGAAAAACTTTAGTCTTTCCTCTCCCTTGATGCTGTGACAGTGCTCCTCTTCCCCCCACGACGTTGAAGGCTACTAAGTCTGCTGTATTGAATTTTAATGACTTGCTGTTTAGGGGCCAGCTTTTTGTTGGTAATTAAAAAAAGTCAAAGACTCAACAATGTCAGCACGCTCTTCAACTGAAGATAACCTTTTTCCTCAAAATTAGTTACCAGAATAAGTGTTTGCTTTCTGTAATCGGGCAGAAGTTAAGGCTTCTCTTAAGACTTTTTCCAAAACCAGGATTCATACAAGCACATTATTACGTGAGCTCTCTATCCCTATCTTAATGAGTTAAAAAGGTAGAAACTATAGCTTTTACTGCTTAGTTATATTACTATTATTGTTGATGGAAAAGGCTTCCAAAAGCATTCTAGTATGGGACTTGCATTATATTTAGAGTTATAATGTGTCCTCAGAATTAGGAGTCGATTAAAACAGTTGTGATAAATGCATGCAGACGTCTTTGTTCTGTTAGGAGTTAAAACCATGTATTGTACAGGGTTTGCTCTCTAATCTTATGCAGGTCATCTTTAAAATATAATTTTGTATTTCTGATACTGTTCCATGGCAGCTGACTGGACACTAGAGGATATGAGTATCAATTCTAATCTGAAGAATTTCTGGAACGGAGCACACCAGAGTAACTTCAGTTCCTGAGCCAAGCAGTAGCTACAGTGAATGTTAGAAGCAACTCCTTAACAATTTTAGACTGGGCAAATTTGCTAATAAAATAGTACTATGTGTAGAGGAATGGCATTGATTTTTATCAAAATTAATCACAAGCTGGGCAAGAACTTAGACCCTGAGCACACTTATTTAATGCTTTTAATATTCTGATGTTGCATCCTCTGCTTTTTTTGATTCAAGGAATGTACCTTGCTGTTTGTAAAATAACACATTATTAGTAATGGGACATGTAGTTCTGTCATATAAGGACTTGTAAAATTCCTGTTTGATAGGTATATTGTAGGTTCTTAGTGTGTTTATCCTGCTTCAGTCCTGAAGGGTGGTTATCTTCTTGAGCTTTGTGATGACTTACTAACTCAGACCTGAGGTACCTTCTCAGTTTTGTTCACGTAACAGGTGGTGGGTGGGCTCTCAGAAACACACCATATGTTTTCCACCTTGATATTTGCATCTTCCTGTGTTCTTTCTCAGCTGATATTGTTTCTTCCTGAATGTTCTTTGAGGCAGCTTTTTCTTTGGCTGCTCTAATGGATCACTGATACTCTCTCTCCTGTTGGCTGACTTTGTCAATCCTCTGTTTCCTTGGAGCCTCGGGAAGGGGCTTTGCTTTGTCTGGTTCAGCAGGGTTAAAGCACCCTGCAGCAGCTCTGCTCTGCAGTCTCTACCCTGTCAGCTGCCTCTCTGCACTGCCCAGTGAACTGAGAAAAAAGGACAGGCAGTAAGCTTTGCTGCCTTGCTATTTCTGTCACTGTAAAGCTGATTTATGGCTATTTGGAGTTGCAGATACTGACCACTCAAAATCAAAAGTGTACACTAGAGAGAACCCAGTTTTTAACAGGTTGGTTAGAAGGGCAGCTCTGCGTCAGTAGATCTGCTATTATAAAGTTTTTGGAAGGGGTGTTAATTTTGGGATTGTTATGGAGGAAGGAGCTGCTGCTTAATTGAGAGCTGTGCTCTCCAGAGGATGTGTTCATTAATGCAATTAGGTGTGGGACTTAAGTCGAGGATATGTAATGACATGAAATACCTTCCAAAGAATGCCGTCACCTGGGATTAATGTTAAAAGTCTGAAAACATGAGTTCTCTGCGGTATTCTCTTGATGGTCATTGTCACACGTGATGAGAATCAGATGTCTATCCATGTCACTTCTGGTTTGCAGGTTTGGGTTTTAAACATCTTTTGCTGCTTACTGTAAGAATGACATTGCTCAAGCTAATGTTACTGTGTCTAGACACATTCTGGTTTGCTTCCTTTGTGTTATGTCATATTTTTCTCTTAAAATGCTTGACACGTGAAGGATTAGTAAATCTGCTTTTTTTTGGCTGATGTGTCCTTTGAACAAAAGCTCTTAGCCAAAGGCACTTAAAAGCACATAGGGTACTCTGAATCTGCCTTTGGTATCTGGGAAGATTGCCTAAAAACAGCTGTTCTGGGCTCTTTCTTACCCAAAGAGCATTGAGAACAAACTGAGTGTAGAATCAGAGGAAAGGCAGTGAAAACCTGCATTGTGCTTGTGCTGGTCAGCGTCAGTGCCACTTAAAGCTCTTGGTCTTAGGTCAAAGCTTTTATTTCTAAGGAAGTGCAACCAGTTTGGCTTACTGTGAGGCTGTTTATGGAATTAAGATATTAATAAATAGTACAAAGTATTTCTGATGGGCATTACAGTTGTGCTCCCGGTCGTGTTGTTAATCTGAATGGCAAGACTCCAAATATTAAGGAGAGCCAAAATGACAAACAAATCCTGATTGTTTGTAGTGGTAATGTTACGGCATGGAGCAGAAAAAAAACTTAACAGCTTGCTCCAAATCTTTTTGCAAGCAAGAAGAATTTCATTAGGTGAAACCAAACAATTTATTAGGTAAACAGTGCTTGTCTTGAAAGGCTAAAATATATTAATTGTTGAAAGTGAAAACTAAAACCTCATTGAAATCTAAATTGTGGAAAAGATTCGGTGGGCTTGCTGCTGCCTTGTTGAACATTGTTGCTCTGTTCAGATCATGTACATGTGTTAGGTTTATAAGAAGACAGTAAATTGCTTTGCACAATTATGGAGCTCGGTTAAGGGGTGTACAGCAAGGAACTCCTTGCTGACACTCAGCTCAGCAGTGCCTTGCACACGGTTTGTACCGCAGAACTTTATTAATAGAGCTTTTTCAGCAGGGATTCATACTACAGAAATCTTGTCGTAGAAACAGAACATGTGGGAGTTGCACTGAGGCTTTGGAAGATGAAAACAGAAGCAGAGCTTACTAATACAGGCACAGTAAACTCAGCTTTACTTGTGTGAGCTTCCCCCTTTATGTCTGGTGGGTTCACATTTGTCTTATGGTAGTGTAGGCTGGGTACACTTGACTGTAGAGATGTTTCTAACATTTCTCTCAAAAAAAGCCCCAGCAAAACAAAAAACAACCAAACCTAACCCTGTCTAAATATTCCATAATTTATATTTTTGTAATATCAGAGCAATAAAAAAAACTTGCTTTGTTATTCCTCGAATGGGAAGTTACGCTGTGTGATGTGCTGCCAGATCTCACTTTTCCAGGAAAAGGTGAAGTAGCACGAGTACTCCTGTGCTATACTGTGCTCTGCAATTTCACTGCCGAGTGAATGTGGTGATCCAGCGCAAGTGTTGTCCAGATCACTTGGGCATACATGAAAGCAAACAAGTTGAGCCGCTACTAATGAGCTCCCTGAAGATGTGTTGGGTAAACAAGGTGTTGTGCATTGTCTGTGTTGGAGGTGATGTTTGCTAGAGAGTAATTTCTGTGGCGCAAACATCTTCAGGGCTTCACTCCTGATGCAACTCTGATGCAAAGGGAATGGGGCAAACTAGATGTTGGAGGTTAAGGGATGTTGCAAGGTACTTTCTCAGTTGGAATCTCTGCAGCTGGAAATCAGTGTCTGTACATAAAGGTAATTCGGAAGATGGCCATGGAATGGTAATGCTAATGCTGTCTTGGGAAGAGTGGTCTTGTACTGCTGCTAAAAGTGGCCCTGCCAGTGTAAAGCTCTGGCACTGCAAGATCATGTATGCGTGTTACCATGCCTCCACTGAAACCTGGCACACTTCTGGCTTTCCCTGGGAAATTCCAGAAGACTGGAGGCACTGTTGGCTCTAGAAAATTCTAATGAAAAAGAGTTATAAAATTCCTGTTGCATTACACAAACACAGACTGATGCTTAAAGTTTTTGTACTAGAAAATGGAAGCATCTCAGTCAGGGCTTACTGAGGAGCTACTGTGGCTTGTTAGGTGTGGGGATGTGGTCCAGGCTCCAAGTGTGTTACACATGCTGGTAACTCAGCTTGAAGTGGAGCCTTACAGGAGGAGCCTGTGGCTCTGCACGGAGCTGGAGGTACTGTGGGGAGCCATCGAGCAAATCTGTGCCTCCAGAGCACTGCCAGTGTCAGTCAAGGCCAAGGCACACAGCTTTTCCACGCTGCCTGGGCGCTGCAGGGTTGCTCAGCTTTGTGCGGTTAAATAGGGTTTTGGAAGTGGCTTTCTGGGGTGGAACTGAGAGGTTCTTGACCTGTGTGTCTCTGGGTTGTCAAGTTGTTGATGTTGAGGTAGGTGAGAAAATTCGCTGTGCTTGCCGGTAGCTGCATTATAAAAAATGACTAGGAAATTAAAAGTAGCGCAAAGAGAGACTGAAACTTTACTGATCTTGCTCTAATCTCATAGAGTATCAGAAGAGAGTTCTGCTTCTGGGAAACACTATTCCAGATTAAATTCTACATTCATTCTCCAGATTAAATTTTACATTCATTCTGTTGCAGAGCTGGAGCTGGTCTGAGTTTTGTTTTCTGTATTAAAAAATGTTTGTTTGTTTTTTAAAAGAAGCTGATAATGTTTTGTCAAATAAGGTGCTTGGAAAAAAGGAGATTAAAAAAGCCTGACTGGTGTGTGCAGTCAGTTAAAAAAAAAAAAAAAAAGGCAAACCCAAAAAAACAACGAGAAACCAACAACAAAAACACACTCAACTCTTATTGACCTGTTATCCTTAGGTGCAGGTAAACATTCCAGGAGCTGGAGTTCATTCACTTGATCGACCTGTTGTTTTTTTAAGCAGTTTAGCTGTTTAATTCAGTTATGTCCAGGGCATGCTGTGGGCGTCTGTAGTTCGGTAGCGCTGCTGCTCTAAGCCCACAGGTCTCTGCTCTTCCAGTTAATGTAAAGCTGTTAAATATCTAAGGGGGACAAATAAAAATAGACCTGTGACCTAGAACACTTTGTAGTCTGTTTGAATTAAGTGCATTATTGTTCGTGTAACGATCTTCAGGCAAAATAAGTATGAGGTTGTTTTTAGCCGCAAAAAGTTAATGATTAAAGCCTTGGTCTAAAATTAGAGTAACTCGACTTAAAAATTTACTGGCAGGCAGAGACCAGGACAGTCATGTCAAGTGCTATTGAAGTGCAGGTTGCGTGACCCTGGCAGCGGGCCAGGGCTGAGCAGCGTGCGGTCACAGGGTACAGTACAGATCCTTGGGATGGAGCCGGCACGGAGCGCGCTGCCTTCTGCTGGGATGCACCTGAAAATAAATTCCCGGGAAATGGCCATTATTAGCGTTACAGCGTTCCTCTGGAGAAGCTTGCACCTGTGTAATATTTTTCGCGTTTGACACGTTGCTGTGAATTAAAGCGGTGAAAACGGGAGGCCCGGGCTGGTCGCCGTGAGAATTTGGAAGGGAGGAATTGTACGCCGGGCGGTTGGGAGTCACGGCGGGGGTGTGTTTCCCCTTTAAGGAACCGCTGCCGCGCGNGGGGGGCGTGTCCGAGCGAGCCTGGCCGGCGGCGCTCCCCCGCCCGCCCGCAGTCGGCCCGTCCGACTCGGCTCTGCTGTTTGCCTCCGCAGGCGCCGCACTCCCCGACAGACGCCGCACGCCGGCTCGGGGGCGTCCGGCTCACCGCTGCCTTCCCTGCTGTCGCCGCCTCGTGTCTAATGCGCTACAAGGATGAGCCCAGCCTTCGGAGCTATGGAAGTGGAGCACTATTCCAAGGGAGTCCTGCTGGAGCCTTTTGTCCACCAGGTTGGAGGGCACTCCTGTGTCCTCCGGTTTAATGACAAGACCATCTGTAAGCCCCTTATTCAGAGGGAACACCAGTTCTATGAGACTCTCCCAACAGAAATGCGTAAATTCACTCCACAATATGAGGGTAAGTCGCCAAACCTTTGAATGGGGTTGGGCTTTTTGTTGCTGTGAATGCGAGTGTGCTGTGCTCTCTGTTCTCTCTGAAATCTCTTCTGTATGGAGGAGATTTTAGGGGGTTTTTTTCATGTATTTTGGTGTTGTCTGAGGCAGGCTGTGGAGATGCAGGGTGGAAATGCTTGCCAAGTTGGTGTTTATGCTGACTAACAGCATTAGAGTAGAGCAGCTCTGCTGGTGATAGCCCATATATCTCCCTTAGGCACAGGTAAGTAGCTTGAGAATGTTTTCAGTAACTGCTGCTTTTTTTGTGTGGATTTCTGATTTTTTTTTTTTTTTTTGCCACTTGTTTAATGTTTGTTTACAAGGGATTTGATAAGATTGGGTGGCAGTGTTTTGTGTAAGCTTAGTTGTGGTCTCTCTTTAGTTTTGGATTTCTCCTCTGACTTTCGTTTTGATTGCACTAAATACACGTCAGTAAGGTGTCTTGTTGAATACTTGGAGTGTTATTTCTGCCACTAAGGAAATGAAAATTCATGGCATTTAGGTAGGCAAGGATCAAGTAGCCATGATGAGGCTGAGTCAGAAGTTATGTAGGAGTGGAAATTCCAGTTCTCCTAAGAATTGTACTGGTTAACAGGAACACTCTTTCCTACTTCATCAAATGCTGCCTGGTGATTAATAAATAATATATCTGAAGCACTTTTTTTAATGGAGCTGCTTTTTAAGGAACATTTTTTAGACCACATTGATTTTAACAACCATAATGGTGATGAAGTTTTGCATTACTGTTTGTGAAAGTGGTGGAAGACTTCAGAGATGTTTCAGAGTTAATAAATACTCCCTGCTCACTACAGAGACTTTTTGACATGTCTAATTACAAGTTCTGTTGGACTGCAAGAAAATATGGTCTTTGAATGATACTTCTCAAAATATAATAGAACAACTGTAGTAGTGTATGTGGCTTTTTGGGAAGTGTGGGGGAGGGATTTAGGGGTCTCACTTGGTCCCTCTCTGTTATTTTTTTTTCCAGTGTAAAGCCAAAACCATTTGCTAGCTGGCTCCCCCTCCCTCCCCCCTATCCCCCCTTTTTCCCTGTTGTCCTTTCCTTTGTGACAGCAGCACTGTCAGAGCTTCTGCATTCTCTGTTCCAGCCACTATGGGTCTGGGACTTGCCTGCCCAGCTCGGAAGTTCCAGTCTCTGACCAAGACTTCTCCCATAGCTAGTGATGAGCTGCAAGAACTGTGCAGACTGAATGATCTGAGAATAAAGAGAGGACTCAAAAACAAAATAAAACCCAATCCAGACAATTGATACTGCTTCTCCATTAACCCCCGAAACTTGCTCATGTAGCTCTCAGTGCATCTGTCAGAGCACTCCACTAAGACCCCTAAAGCACAGTGCAGTGCTCTAGAGACTCCTGAGGGGAGCATGAGGAAAACAAATGCTTTAGAGGTTCACCGTGTTTCTGTACCACAAACAGATCTGTTTTGTATTGCGCTTTTGTTACTTATTTCACAAGATTACCGCATAACCAGTATCAATAAAATATATTCCTAAAAAGAGAAGAAAATGTATAATTAAACATGGTGATACTAAGTGGAAGTTTTTGGATTAGTTTCTGTTGTAATGTGACATTTTCCTTGTTTTGCTCTACTTGCACATCTTTCCTTTCCCCTGGGGATCTAGTAACCAGATATTGTTGGATAAGTGCTTTTTGCTTTGCTGTCATGCAAAACTTAAAAGGTTTTGGTGTAAGTTTTTTTTTTTTTTGTGCAGGTCACTTTTCACTGCAAGATGTTAACAAATGTTTTACATCTCACTTAGAATAAGACCAGTCAGTTTTTTTAAATTAATAAAAAATTTTCTTAATTGAAATTGTGTCCTGTTATTATTTGATTCTTACTTGACTGCCTCAGAGAAAGAAAATTACCTTCTGTATCATTGTTTTGTCAATATGATAAATTGTCTTTTGTGAGGTGTCATTTTTGTCTAGCTCTTTTGATATTTGTTAGGTTGGCAGATGAGGTTTGGCCTGTGGCAAGATAGAAACTAAGGACCAGGGTAAGAAAAAAAATAACGTTGCTGTATTCTTAGTGTAAAATAATGAGTTCTAAAAGGCTTGCTTGTCACTTGAGCAATTCATAACTGTCCAGGTCCTTTCTCTCTTCAGGTGTGGTGTCGGTGAGCTTTGAAGAGGATGAAGATGGAAACTTATGTCTAATAGCATATCCACTAAATGGGGACCACGATAACTTAGAGAACTTAGATAACTCTGACTGTGAACCCAAAAGTAAGCTGTTGAGATGGACTAACAAAAAAACAATGTTGTTAGAAAATGAGAAGATATCTAAGGAATGGGTCCGACAGCACAGGAAAGAGGAGAAAATGAAAAGGTGAGTTTGACAGAGGGAACTGGAATGCAGAGCCTTGTAGCAAAACACTTTTTGCTGTCTAGTTCTGGTCTTCAGAAATTCAGAGAATTTTCCAGAACTCTTTCACTTTCATTTTCTTTTCTTCTCTTGTTTCTTTTGATTTTCCTGACCTCTTCAGTGCAGACAGGTTCAGTAGTGAAACTGGTATATCCTCAGTCTAGTAGCAGGTTCAGTCTTCTCATTTTTTTCTGCAGTTGTCAGTTGAAACAGGTTTCCCAGTGTTATTTTTGAAGCTTCAGAAAGGACAAAAAATGAGAGCCCACAAACAAAAAACTTCCACCCACCTGCAAAGGCACAACAGCTGTAAAAAAACCCAAGCAAGCCCAAGCATATCTCAGTGTTACTATATATAGGATACCTTTGTAGGAATCCTGCTTCAGCTCTGTTAGTGACATTTTCCCCCTCATTCGTTTCTGTTAATTGTGCCCACCGTGAACTGTGAGCTGTGATTGTTATTCTAGAAACAGTGACCTTGGCAAAGGATAAACCATAAAGCACGTCACTACCTCTTGCATTACTTCATAGAAGTAGTTCACACAGGTAAAGGATATACAAGCAGAATTACGACATGTTTTGTAACATTTGGCTACATGCTAATTTAAATTGGTATGGAAATAGTTTTATAAAGGTTGAGGTATTACTGATGGGCATCTTGTACGTTTGTACAGGGAGCAAAATAAAGCTTTGGCTAGCTGTTAGTGAAGGTGAGCAAAACAATTTGCAAAAGTTAAATCCACTGACAGCGCCTTTCAAAGGCTTATTTTTCTACTTGACCTGTAATATGCTGCTTTGTTCTGTTTTTCTAGTCACAAATTGGAGGAAGAATTTGAGTGGCTGAAGAAATCTGAAGTCTTGTATTATACTGTAGAGAAAAAAGGAAATGTCAGTTCTCAGTTTAAACACCATAATCCTTGGAGCATGAAATGTCACCAGCAACAATTACAGCGGATGAAGGAAAACGCAAAACACCGAAACCAATACAGTATCCTTTCCTGAAAATACCTCATAACAATGGAATGAGCAGGGCTCTGCCTTTTATTTCTTGAACACGCTAGATAAAAGTACAGAGCGGACTTAACTGCAGTCCTGAGAGACTCTCTGAAGCTGTGATTGATTTGGTGGCTTTGAAGGGATTGCCAGTGCTTTCTAGAAATGGGCTTTTCCAACACATGATAAAGTAGCTAGGCTGGGAAACTCAGATAACTGAATTAAAATCTACAACTTGTGGGTTAGTTAGTGGACAGGTTTTACAGCATACTGTGTCTGAGGTTTTCCACAAAAATAGTTTTCTATTGAGAGCTTTTAAAGAAGAGTTCTGTTGCTTTTTATTACTGTTTACATGATCTTAAAAACTAGTATCCTCGTTCCCTTTTTAGCAGTTTCTTAAATATAGAGGATGTTCCAATGCCTAGAGTCTTTTGTTACTAGAACCCTCTTTTTAGTGAACCTTTTTGGTAAAAAAAGGCTGAATATAAACTGTCAAAGTAGGATTGGAGCATGAGAAAGAAAAACAGTGACCAAATCCATGGAAGCTGAAGCACACTGGTTTTGTGCTGTGGAACCTTAGGCACACATCTCCAGCCTGAGCACTCTGTGGAAAAAAGATCTTGCTGTGTGCAGGCTTGGATGCAACTGATACATCCTGCAAAAGTAGTAGTATCTATATACTTAGCTAAACAAATTCCTCACCTGTGAGGACTTTCGGTGAATGGATTACTAAAACATCTGTGACTAATAAACTGTTCAACAGAAAGCATTTTCTGGCTGGTACCCTCACCATTTCACTGTAGATGATTATTCAGTTGCCTAAGAAATGTGTGATATCTTCGGAACAGTCTCAGTACAGATGTTTTGAAGTGGTTTTTTGACTTCTGTATTTTAGAGATGGTGTGAAAATGCTTCACTAATTTCAAATGGTAACAGAAGCACACAAAATCTTCATTTCCCACAAAAAAAGTCTCTTGCTAGACACAAAACACTTCATAATTCAAAGTCAGCTGCCAGGTTATGTTTCTGTATAGCCCTGATTACTTTGGGTTTTCACTTAATGTGGAAATTCATTAGTCTTCTCCAGAGACCAATAAAACTAGAACTGGCATAGTGGAAATCTAAGTTCATGTAACTGCAAACTTTGATAGGCTGCTATATACTGGGCATGTTTTGGCTATGCTTAAAGTTAAGACTGGGGCACTAAGATCTGTGATAAGGTTTTTAAAACCTGTATCCCTTGTTGTGAGGATTGTTCCTTAACTAATCAGAATTCATTTTGCTGGAAAACCTGACCTCCCGATACGAAGTGCCGTGTGTGTTGGACCTTAAGATGGGAACGCGGCAGCACGGGGACGACGCGTCGGAAGAGAAGAAGGCAAATCAGATCCGCAAGTGTCAGCAGAGCACGTCGGCTGTGATCGGGGTGCGAGTTTGTGGCATGCAGGTGAGGAGAAAACTGGTCATGTGTGGGGCAACAGGCTTGCACCCGTTTCTGTTAGTGGGGTTTTTGGCTTATGTACTCATCCCGTGAGTTGTGGCCCTTGGGTTGCTGTGCTCCGTTTCCTTCGTGGATGGGAGTGAGGCTTTTGAGTATCCCTGATGAGTTGGAGGTGGCAGCATCTGCAGGAGCAACCTGCAGCCTGTGCTCTGCATCAGTGAGTGCAGTCTGAGCACAGAGTCTCCTGCACAATATCAGCAGTTTATAGCCAGGACAAAATTACTGGTTCTGTTAACATTTCAGGATAGCGTAGGGAACAGTTTAAAGGAGGATCTGCCAGTATGTGAATTTTGAATGAAGCATGTGGAAGTTTGCTAGAATAGTAAGAAGCAATTGGTTCTGTCTCGTAGACTTTGAGAAGCCACAGATCTTTCACTGCTTGCAGCTGACTTGTTTCAAAGTGCAGGCGAGAAGTGCTTGGTAAATGTGATAAGACTTGTGGCCAGATGAGGGGACAGTTACATGGACTTTCACCTGAATTTTTTTGTTTACTTGTTTCTGTATTCCTAGAGCAACATGTGAATGATAAATTGGAAAAACATGTTTGTGTTTGAGGCTTTTCTGAAGCCTCTCTCCTCCCATCCAGTAGATTCCAGGAATGCTAGCAGTGTTTGCTAGGACTTGTTCCACAGCATGACTGTTGGCATGTGTGGTGTTCAGCTCACTGTTTAACTTGGGAGAAAAACATGAGGCAGAAATGAAAGTGTGGGAGCTGCGTTTCTGACCACAGTGTGCTGGGATTTTAGCAGCGCCTGCTCATTGTTCACTTTCCAGTATTAACCTGTGCTGGAAAACGAAGAGGAACTCTGGAAGCACCTGTAATCCTTGACCCAGATGTATAGGCATTGTTGAGCTATGGGGTATATAGACCACTCCCCTATAGGAAGGCATCTTCCTGCAGGAGCACTTCGGACTTATTTAAATGCAGATGATTACGGGGCACAGCTTAGTTTTGTGTAGGAGTGTCTGCTGTCCCTCAGATCTCAGCATGCTAGCAGTCAACTGGTACATCCTAGGGCACAGGCAGGTAATGAGCTGAATGAGTGGCTGTGGTACAGGTTGTAGCTTGATTTTGGAGATCTTGGCCACAGCTTTTCTAATCTCATTTAAAGTCCTCATTCTTACATTCCTGCTGGAAAAGCTCAAATCTGAACTGAAGGAATTTTCCACTTCCTCCAAGTTCCACAGTTCTCCAAGTTCTGTTGATAGCAGTTTGTGTAATTGTGGAAGAGCAATTTTAGTGAGTAGTATGTCATCTTATAAAAGCTTTCATGTTTTTTCTTTTTTTTTTCTTTTTTTTTTTTTTAATATTTTTTTTCTTTCTGTCCCCTCAAGGCTTTGAGTCAGTATCACCAGCAATTTTAACTGTTCTTTTCTCTTGTGTTTGTATATGCAGGTCTACCAGGCAGGCACTGGCCAGGTGATGTTCATGAATAAATACCATGGAAGAAAACTCTCAGTCCAAGGATTTAAAGAAGCACTTTACCAGTTCTTTCATAACGGCAAATACCTGCGCAGGGAACTCTTTG
Organism: Cephalopterus ornatus; assembly: GCA_013396775.1. NCBI lineage: Eukaryota > Metazoa > Chordata > Aves > Passeriformes > Cotingidae > Cephalopterus > Cephalopterus ornatus. Next base: position 292,601 of record VZRE01016166.1, on the reverse strand, counting down.
AGTCTGTTATTAAAAAACTGACTGAACTCAAGTCTGTCCTAGAGAAACAGGAGTCTTACCGCTTCTATTCGAGCTCCTTGCTGATCATTTATGATGGAAAGGAAAGGCAGGAAGTTGCTGTTGACTCGGACCCAGAGGACCTTGAGGACCTTTCAGAGGAATCTTCAGATGAGTCAGCAGGAGCCTATGCCTATAAACCAACTGCCAGTACTGTCGATGTCCGTATGATAGACTTTGCCCACACAACTTGCAAGTACTATGGAGAAGATAGTGTGGTGCATGAGGGCCAAGACACGGGCTATGTTTTTGGACTTCAGAATTTAATAGATATTATTAAAGAAATAAGAGACGAAAGCAGTGAATAAACAGTGTGAATGCACATCAGTAGAAAGCACTATTGTGACTCTTTGTATTCCAAAATTATTGGCCACTTTCTGGTGGTAGGAGTCTTTACAGGCTCTGCAGGGATGGTCCTGTCAGAGTCAGACTTGTTCAGAGGGCATTTACTTACATTGGTGCTGGACCTAGCACTGGCAAAACTTGGTATCCTTATTTATTTTAACTTTCTTAAACATTCCATATTTGATTACTCAGATACCTCTGTTATCCCTGTGTGTCTATGTTCCAATAAAATTCTTTTTGGTCGTTGTAAGTGATGCTTCTGTTGTTACTGGTGACTGAGGAGGAGATGAAGCTCAGATCTCTGGTGTAACGCAAAAGCAGAGTGTGAACAGCCAAGCTTACCTACCTTGTGAGACTCTGGGACAGCACGTCTGTCCTGCCATCAAGAGTGATGAGAAAGTCCAGCAGAGGGCTGTTTTTTGGAGCACCTGCCCTTGGAAGAGAGGCTGAGGTGGGGTAAAAATGCTCAGAAGTACCAAATGGTTGTTAAGAGGAGGCCTCTGGAGGTCCTTTCCGGCCAGAATGATGACTGATAAGTGAGAACTTGCATTTAGATTCTCCAACGCCCTATTTCTTGTTTCAGGGTCTTGTAACTAGATCTTATGCTGTGTAACCTGTTTCCAGAAAGCTATAGACAGTCTTTAAGCCATGCTGAGGCCAAACATGTAAAATTTGTCCAGGATTAGCTGCAGTGGCAGCAACTGGGGCGGAGCTGCAGAGCCTGAAAGATATCCTAAGCAGCTTCAAATCGTACTTGGGACAGACACACAGGAAGGAAGCATCAGAAAGTGAGAGGGCAGTCAGAGAGAGAAGAGTAAACCACTGTCTCTTTTAAGAGGCACATATTTATTTTTAGATAAATGAGCTTTATCCTTATGATAAATCCTTATGATATCCTTATGATAAGCTCCCCTTATGAAGCTTTTATGTCGTCATGATAGTGCAGGAGAATACCGGGTGTGGAAGTGCTGAGGTAAGTGTGGGGATGTTCTTGTTACAGATGCCTGGGATAAGCGAGTAATTTTGTGCAGAAGAGTCAGGTGAATCATCTCCCTGGCCCATACTTTGCCTGCAGGCGTGTGAAGGAGAGGTGGGATGTGACAGGAAGGCTGCAGATCTGCTGGTGGAAGGTCACCCTCTTCAATTGCCTGTAGCCCTGCAGCTTCAGTTTCATATTCCCCAGCAGTTGCTATCAGGTTCTGATCAAAGTCTGATGACTTTCCTGTGCTCCTGTGTACCTTTTGAAGAGGTTTTTTTGCCTTTGCTTATACAACATGATGCTTTTGGTTTTGGGTTTGTTTTTTGTTTCACAGTGCAAACTGATGTCTGTGTTAAATAGGTAGTTTCACATCTTGCAGTCACCCCACTATTTTATGCCAGCACATGGGCTATTTTCCTTGGAGATGGGCTTGTCCAGCCTGAACAGGCCCTTTGGTGCTGCTGGGTGAGTGTTCAGTGCTGGATGTGGCCGACAGGGCCCTCTGAGCACCCCTCGAGCTGCTCCTGGCAGTGGCTGCAAAAAGCCTTGGGGAGGGGAAGGATGGGGCCATTTATTCTTGGCACTCTCAACTGCAAAATGCTTTGGGCATTGATCAGCGGCATTCCTGCCTGCTGTTCCCGAGATGTGCCCGGCACAAGGAGAGGGGTCGTGGCTGCAAGATGACGTTTCCTTTTCAGTTCCCCAGTTTAGGATGCGATGCCCTCTGCTAACGAGCTAATGACGAGCCTCTTGGCAGGCGCTGCGGTCACCTATCACTGCTGCTGCTTATGAATAAGCCTGCCTGTGCAGATTCATCTGATACACACGGTTTGACTTTGTGGTCTGAAATTAGCAGGGATAAAGTCCCCCTAATGTACTTGTGTTACGTAGGAACTCTGGAGGGAATTCATAAAATCCGATGAGAACAATCGCATTTGCTCTGATGCAAGCTGCCTCCAGAACAAGTCCTCTTTGTTTTGCTGCCTGCAGACAGGGCCCAGGGTACAGGCAGGGAGCTGCCCTTGCAGAAATGCTGCCAGTGGGGTAAGCTTGGTCTAGACCTGGTCTCAGAGCAGTGCGGTGTCAGCAGCTGGACCTGGAGCACTTGGAGGTCCATATATAATAACAAAACCCCAGGTGGAACTGGTGTTGCTGTAGGAAGGTGGGGCGACCTGCCCCTGCGGGCTCTGGTCTGTGCTGCTAAAATCCTTTTGCCAATATTGTCTGAGGATTAAGAGAGGCTGTGCCAGTGCTGCAAAGCAACAACAAGGTGGTTAGGAGCTTCCTGGGCTGCAGCAGTGGGAGTGGGGGAGCAGTGACAGAGGAGACTTTTTTCATTAGTTCCTTTAAGGGATGTATAAGAGCAAAATGTCAGGAGGAAAAATCCCTTGCTTGCACCATGTCCTCAAAGGCCGAAGAGTGGGTGACCCAGATGCAAGTCCCTCTGAAAGACATACTATCTTGCAAAGTTCAAGAGCAGGTTTGTTTTCCTTCCATGCTGTTCTGCACAAATCCTTCTGAGCAATTCCTTGTGTGTGTGGAAAGGCAGTTGTGTAACTGCCAGCCTGGGATGTGCTGGAGTGGGAACAGGGTTCCCACGGTCCCTGCAAATGCCTCTGCTGCCCCTCGGCACTGTGCCTGGGCTTCTCAGAGGACAGGACTGGGATGAGCAGGGTGTGGGGCTGGGGAGGGGGTGTGTGGTCACCCTCCTGTTGGGCCGTGGTGAAGGACAGAGTGATGGATAACAGGAGAGCAGCTACCTGGGCCGGGGAGGAGACTCAAGGGCACCAGGCTGGCCTTGGAAGCAGAAGCTCTGGAGATGATCCTCCAGGCCGGGGCTGGCAGCAGGGTGGTGATGAAGCAGCCTGGTCTACATGCCCTTGTGAGAGAAAACCTCCAGCAGACTGGAGATCTATGCCATGGGAACTGATGCTTCTGGCTCTGCAGAAAGCGTTTACCTTCCAGAGACAAATCCTGCCCTTGCTCTGTGTGCTCTGAACACAGCTCCCCACAGCTCTGGTCCTCCCTGGGCGGACAGCTTCCCACTGGTGCTGGCTGTGCCAGCAGGAGCACTGGGAAGGGCAGCTGAGCTGGCTCCCTGAGCCAGAGGCACCTCCACAGAGCAGCCCTGCAGCTGGGTGGGGGGACAGGAGCTGGGACAGCCTGTGCCCTGGCAGGGACACCCCGCTCTGTGGTTGCTGCAGCCTCTGCTCCATGGAGGACAATGCTGAGCGCACGTCTCTGTTCCTCAAGGCTCCCCTGTGTCTGGTCTCCTCCCTATCCGCTTCCTGATGCTCAGAGAGGACCCACCTTTTCCTGCCAGCCCAGCCCTAGCAAGACCATCACCCAGGGTGGCTGCAACGTGCCAGGCCTGACCCTGCACCGGGGGCTTTGCAGGGGCTGGTGAGAGACAGTGAATGGCCCAGCCTGGTTGGGCCCTGGCCACAGACACCCGCTCCTGCTTCTTCCCCACCACTGCCCCTGTGGGATGCTGCACCAGCCCCAGGCTTGTGGAGAACTTGCCTTATATGAATAGGCTACTTCTAGCCCAAAACTGGGGTGCCTGCCGGGAATTGCCGCGCGTCAGCTGGCCAGAGATGAAATGCATTCCTGCAGGTGGCACCGGTTTCTCTGGTGAATTGAGCTCTCCTTTGATGGCAAGGCACTGGGGACTGAGGTGGGGGCTGAGCAGGGGTCTGTGGACCTGCCAGGATGTTTTGGTAGGTGGCTTTCCTGGCATTGGGGCTGGGCAGGGCAGAAGTAAGGAGAGGCAGGGCAGAGACTCTGAACCTGGAGGAGAGGTCATCTTTGTCCCTGCGCTGTCCCCATCCTGTGCTGTTGCCTCTTGTGTAGCTGCTGGACTTCTTCCCCCAAGCTGGGTCCCTGCCAGCAGGGAGGGACACACAGATGTCTTTTATGGAGCAAGAACAAAATATTTCCTTGTGGCCGGGCAGTAACATCCCCAAAGGGCAGCAGCCTGATGTCATTGTGATCCCTGCCCAAGGCAGAGTGGTTCATCACATGGCCCCAGGGCTGAATAGTGCCTCAGCCTCAGCGAGGCACAGGGCAAGTCCTGCTGCCCTGAGCCTGTGGGGACACAGTGGCTCTCAGTGTGCAGGAGCAGAGGGACCCTGTGCCCTGAAGCCTCTGTGCCACCCACTGCCCCAGGGACAGCAGGTGCTGTGTGTGTCCCAGCAGCTGTACCTTCCCTGTGTCTAATGGTGGTGAGCTCAATTTGTGTAACTGGACACTAATTAAACTGGTTTTAATCTTCTTCTATGGTGATGCCATAGTGGGACTGGGGGCTGCTGTCTGTCCATCCCATGCAGGAATCTATACTTGGCACAGGTCCTGTGCTGCCACATGGCCAGCTGCAGTGGTGCCCCAGCCTTGTCACGCAGAGCAGGGCAGAGGGGACAAGGAATGGCTCCTGTCCCTGGCTGGGAGTGCCGGGGCAAAGCCACCTTCCCTCAAATGAAATGTGGGCTTTCTACAGGGCCTCTCCCAGCTGCCTCTCCCCAGCCTTTGCTCACAGCCTGAAACTCAAACTCACCACCTGGATGAGAGCAGAGAAAACTCTGGTCGGGGTGCCTGGAGACAGCCCCCACCATGCTGAGCACCCTGTTCCTTCAGTGGGGATCTCTGTCCCAGCATTCCTCATCTGCCCACCAGTGCCTGCTGCACCCACCCACATGCCCAGGGCTCCCCCTCAGGCAAGGGATGAAAGCAAGGACACAGTCCCCATCCCCTCTGTCCCACGAACTGTGTGGGCAGCAAAGGGTGACGTTGGCAGCAGCCTCACTCGATGGAGGCTGCCAGCTTCAGATGAGGTAATGGGTTCTGTCCCTTTCTCTTTCTTGGGTTTGCACCACAGCAATGTCCCCACCGGCCAAGTTGTGACAGGCCACGTTGGCCCTGTGGAGTCTTTTCAGTTTCTCTTTGAAAGGAAAGCAGAGGAGCTCCTCCAGTCCGCAGGGCCAGGATCTGCTGCTAGTCCCCACGCAAACCCTCGCTTTGTAGCTCTTCCTAGGCCGACACGTGCAACAGGGGAAGGACATGAAAGGGTGCTGTTGAGCAAGGCAGCACTGGCTTGGTTGGAGACATGAACCCAGGAGTGTCTCCTTCACCCTGGCATCCCTGCAGCTGGAAGGACAGCGTGGGGAATCTGGGCGTGGTGCTGCACATTGCAGGGCACCCTGTGCTCTCACTGCCAAGCACCTTACCCCAGCCCCCTTCTCTTCCCTCATCCTGCAAATACCTTCTGCCCATGTGCAGATTTTTCACCACAGGCAAGGTGTGGCAGGGAGCCTAGCTGCTGGGCTGATGGCAGAAAAAGCAGCATTCCCTTGACCAGGCTGTTACCACAACATGGCATTGGAGCCTGCAGAACTGCCCCAGTGGAGAAGAACCGGGAAGGGGCTGTGTTGGCAGGCAGAGTGTGTGGGCTGGCAAGGGGCTTATCAGGTCAGGACATGAGCAGAGATTAACGAAGAACAGGGTGCGAAAGCAAAGAGCTTGTTTTCCCAAAGCAGAGCTGCAGGGCAGGCTGGGTTGTGTGCGGCTCGCCTTGCAACCTGCAGTGCCTCAGTCCTTCCCGCAGCATCCCCCAGGCCCCCCTCCGCTACCTCTCAACTCTCCCGACCTTCTGTCTTCTTCATTTCCAGGAAGCACAGCTGTTGGCAGGCGCTGGCTGCTCCTTCCTGCGGCCGCAGAAGGGGTCTGGGCCCCAGCCAGCCCCGGATTTGTGGAGGGTGGGTTGCGCAAGGAGCCCTGCGGACACCCCGGAGCTGCGGGCGCGCGGAGCAGAGCGGGTCCCAGAGCCACCCACCACCCCGACGGCTTCGGCTCCTCCACGTGTTGTGCTCCACGGGGAAGCAGCTGCCGAAAGAGCAGTCCCTCTCTGGTGTTTCTGGGTTTAGCACGGATCACTGTGTTCCTTGCAAGAGGCAGCAGCAGGGGTTGCTCCTGCCTGGCGGAGCACCCTTCCCTGCTGCTGGCAGGCAGCACTGGTCTGGAGGCTTCTCCCAGGAGGAAGCAGATATAGTTGGAGGAGCGAGACCTTCTGCAAGTGATGTTGGTGTGTGCATCGCGGGGTCTTATCTACAGCTTTTAATGAGATTTTCCAGGAAGGGAGGGCTGTCAGGATATTGGAAAATAGGGACATGCCCAAGAGATATCCCAATGCCTGGCCATCCTGCTCATGGACAGCCCCAGTCCCTGCAGGACATGCTGACAACGTTACACCAGGAGCTGTGGGCCCAGGGTCCTCACAGCACCTCACATGCCCTATTACTTTTCACCCAGAGAGGTCTGGTGGGAGTACAATAATATTTGTATACCTAAAAGTGGAGCGATTGATCCCGCTGCTGTTTTGCAATGTGTTGACGAGCAGGCGGTGCAGAATTATATAAGTATACGTGGAGCTGGCAAGTTTGTGTTCCAATCATATGAGAGCTGTTGTGCAATTCTTCCCCTCCGCAGCCCTTGAGGAAAGCAGGAGTGTGGGGGCTGCCCTGCACGTGCACAGCCCTTCGCAGCTTACAGTGATCCCAGTCCCCACAGCTCTGGGGGCAAGGGATGCAAATGTTATTACCTGAGGTCTCAAGTTCGTCTTTAAAAGTCACCTTCAAGTGACGCAGCGGGATCCTTGCTTGTTGCCCCTCCCAGTCCAATACAAATCACCCAGCACTTGCAATTCAAAGCCAGTTCCTGAGGAGCAGGAATCTGTATTGGGCTCTGCATTCTACTCAGGTGCAGAAGGGTTTGCAGGAGCCCTTGCAGAGGAAATCCAGGCTCCTTCCCGGCCACTGTCTGGCAGAGCTGGGATGCTATGCGGAGCAGAGGGAGAGGCCGGGGCACTGCTGCCGTGTGCGTGGGAGGTGGGTGCCTGCATCCCCCTCAGCTGCCTTTGCCTGCCAGCACAGCCTGTGCTGCTGACTCCGTGGAAACAAAGCGCCGTTATTCCAGCGCAAACAGCAGATGGGCATGTGCCAGGGAGTGGCCAGGGATCACCTGGAATGGGGACACAGCTACGAGTAGACCCTGAGGCAGGGTAAACACTGCAGCCAAACCAGGCAGGGAACGGGCAGGCAGGGAATCCTGGCCTTGTGGGATATGGGTAATACAAAGAGTAATGGCCCACAAGCAGGAAGGTTTTCCTTCCCACAGTGCTGCTCTGCAGCTGCCCACCCCTTACCCACCATCACTCCATGTCCCGCCAGACATCTGGAAGGGACCGAGACCAGGTAGGGAGCCCAGACCCTGAAAGGCTCTGAAGGAGTCAGCCCCAGTTGCATGTCACAGTTCTCTATCAAAGCAGCCTATCATCGCCTTTCCAGCCCGAATGTGCCCAGCTTCAGCTCCCGGCAGCAATTCCCAGCACCACCGCAGTGGGGGAGCCTAGGCAACCGCTCACTCCTACTCCACCCGCCATCACCATAACCAGGCTCAGCCAGGATTACCTCACCGGCAGAGCTGGGAAAAGCGGAGGGCTGGGGGGACCGTGCTGGGAGCAGGCAGGGGCCTGTGGCCACTGTGAGCCTGGCTTTCATTATATAACCACAGGCTGGATCTGTTTGTGGGTGGTTTCTGGATGAATTAAACTCCCCTGTCACTGTAAGCAGGGGTCTATGGACCATTCCATCTCTGCATCACTCCATCCCTGTATCCCAGCAGGATGGTGAGGGTGAGCAGGATGGGTGAGGGGTGTCTTTGTGGTAGCCTTGGCTGCAGGAGCATGTGTACCAGCCCTGCTGGGATGCTGTAACCAGCCCCCACCTGCCTTGGTGCTGACAGCCCTGTGCTGGGCTCTCTGTGCTGGCTTTGCCAGGTGGAAAATTCCTCTTGTTCCTGGGACAGCATGGAGAAAGCCCTGGCTTGGGAAGAAAGCAGGGAGGGTGGTAAGGGGTGGGGGGGTGATATGCTGCAGGGCTGCCACTCACCTCCCCAGGGCAGCAGGAAGGGCTCAGACCCCCTGCAGTGACAGTGAAGCCCAAGGGAAGTTCCTGATGTCTGGGGAAGGGGGCTTGCAGGGGTCTTGGGCTGCTTGGGATAGTGGCCCAAACAGTTGCTCTCCTGGAATGCGGTGTCAAGACAAAGAGATGGATGGTGCTGGGGACAGCTGTGTCTTGGAGTGCTCCTGGCCTGGCAGGCCCTGTCCCATGGCCTTGTGCCAGGTCACCGTGTCCGCTGCAGGCACAGCATGGGGCCAGAGCGTGCTCTGGACGTGCCCTGTTCCTGGAACTGGTCCAGGATGGCTTGCCAGGTGAAGCCCCCGTGGCGCACAGGGGGAGACTGGGGATTTAGTGGTGGTGGTTGGTGCTGTGGGGGACTCTCAGAGAGGAGGGGTGCTGGGAGGCACCGCCGGGACGGGGCGGGGAGGCGGGGTTTGG
>VZRE01016166.1:228327-282215 GCA_013396775.1 Cephalopterus ornatus | reverse complement strand
GGGTGCCGTCCCGTCTGTACTTCGGGAGCCGCTGGCCCGGCTCGGGAGGCGGATGTGCGGTTCCCGTGGCTTCGGCAGGCGGGAACCTTGTGGGGCACCGTGTGGGGTGGGAATCGGGAGGTTGCAGGGAGGCGGGAGACATCTCCTGTGAGTGTCGGGTTTGGGGAGCACCAGCCCCCCGGGTCAGGGACAAAGTGAGAGCTCAGCGGGATCATCCCAAGCAGAGGGGCTGGGTGTGGGTCCCCTGGAGGCTAGGTCTGGGTCAGGAGCCCAGGGGTGAAGGGCTGGTGGGCTCTTCACTCCTGCAGAACTGGGAGAGGAAGGCAGGAAAATGCTTGGGTGATGCCCTAGGAGATGATGAGGGGAATCATCCTCCCCGGAGCGTACATGGCTACAGGTGCTCTGGACTCTTCTGGCCAGCAGCCCCAGTTGGTGTAACTCAGCAGTGCTGCCGTGGCCATCTCTGCTGGCTGTTCAGCCCCAGGGGCTCTGTGTGCGTGGCACCCACGCACCGACAGGGCAGTGAGGGGGGTGGTCATCCTTCCACCACGACACCCACAGCACACCCACGCCGTCCTGGGGGCTGGGAGAGACCATGGCAGCTGCCTGCGTGGCAGCACTTACAGCCAAGTCAGTGATACTGGGAATTACAGAAGGTCCAAGAACCTGCTGAAGCCCTAACTGGGGTTAGAGGAGGGAGAGCACCTTTTGGCTGATGAGGTGTGAGACCTGTGTCCATGCAGGAAAAAGAGGTTGCTTTACAGCTTGTACGGTGTGGGGGGATGTTTAGTGGAGGCTTCTGAGGGAAAACATGGCTTCTGAAGTTAAAACAGGCCTTTCATATAAAGCTAATTCATGGGGGGTTTATACGTTCGGGCCTCAGGTGATAGCTGTGGGAACTGGATGCTGAAGACTCTTTGCATCAGTGAGTGGGTAACTGCACAGAAATGCACGTGAATGTTACAAATGGGCCTTTTGGAGTCTGAATGTGGTGACAAACCCCTTTATTTCAATGTGCTGCTGCTGTTCCTTCAGATGCCATTGAATTTCTGATTAGCAGTAACTCAAGCTGTAAGTAAGTGTGGGTGTGGGCTTTGCAGAACACTCCAGTGAGACGAGCATTATCTGGAGAGTGTGTATATGTTTGTTAGGGCAGTGCCAGGTCTCACTGTCGGCTGCTTGGTCCGTCTGTCCTGCGAGGCTGGGGCTCTTCTGCAGCCTCGCAGGATGGCCTGACAGGAGAGACATCTTGTGTATCAATAAGCCCTTAAGCTATTTACAGGAGCTATTTAGTTACACAGCAAAGACCTTATGAACTGCTAGATTTTAAAGCCCCACGGTGGCAGAGCTCCAGGCTGCTGCTCATGAGTTTCCTCTCTGCAGTCCCCTGCTTCATTTGCTTGTGGCATGACGTCTTCTCGCTGCTGTGGGTGCAGGAGCCTTCTCCTGGGCTGCTCACTTGTACCAGATTTTCTCGCAGGTACCTCACCAGCACACGTTTCAAAATCTTACAGGAAAAGCATCTCTTCATTGGCTTTACATTCATTTCTCACATTATATTTTGCTACAGCCCTAACACAGCTTGCAGCCGGTCAGGCTGGCTCCTGCCAGGCTCTTAGTGATGCACTGATACTAAGGCAGCATTGCTGGTGACTTTGGGAGCGTTCTCCTCTAGTTCAGCTCTAACTTTCCCAAATGCTCTTAGAGCCTGTGGTAGGAAACCAAAGAGTCTTCCCTGCATCTGCTCATCTGTGTTCTGGCCACTAAAACATTTTGGCCGTTAAATTTCCAGCACCTGAACTTGCCTGATGATGTGTGAGGCAGCAGGATCTAATCTGCTGCTCTGCAGTTGCCGTAATGCCCTGTGTCTGTGACTTTCCACTCTTGCGTTCTGCCAGGTCTGAAGAGCTGATGTGAAGTCAAAACCTGTGTTTATTCATGGCAGAAGGCATCTGCTCACTGGAAACTGCTCAATGTCCAGGATGAGCGCAAACAATATGCCACCCAGTTTTGGTTCAGTACAGGCACTGAGACTAATTAGTGACAGCGATTTGGGAGGCAATTAACGTTGCCCTAACCACGGCGGGGGGAGAAAACAAGGCTAATGATTAGTGTTAGTGTGCTTAGCAGGGAGAGAGAGTGGCCAACAGGAGTCACCATTGTAAAGGTAAGCTTGGGCTCCTTCAGCAGTGCAGTCAGGTGAGCAGTAGGTTGCAGAACAGTCACAGCCCCTCACAGCACATCTCCTGAAAGCCCCTCGCTGATGGGATGCTCACAAGGGAGGCTTGGGCTGCTGTTGCTGTGCACTCTTAGGAGCATTACCTTTCTTCTGAGCTCCTCTTGAGTTTCAGGGGGTTTTTTACTCAGCTTTCATAGATATGGGAAATTGATGCCCTGGCTTCTCTAGAGGAAAAAATAATTCCTAGTTATTATTTAAAGCTTATTCTTGGCTGATGTCTTTTTGCAGAATTTCATACTGAAATCTGTGTGTCTCAGTGTTGCTGTTAAAAGAAGGTTAGTTGTAGGTGGGGAAAAAGCCCCACCAACAAATCCTTTTTAAAAATGCCCCTAAGAAACAAGTTAGGTCTTAGTCAGAGCACCAGAAGGTGCAGATGATGGGAAGTTAATTTGAGTCAATTAGAGACACCCAACTTCAGCTGATGTTCCTTCTGTAGTTCCCTTTTAGCTCTGCTGTGGGTTATTAGGAGTCATTTCAAGTGAAGTGCCATTCTGGGGATAGATGCTGAGGCCATCAAGCAGCAAGAGGGAGGGATTGGGCTGTGCTGCTGAACAGGGGCAGCTTGAGAACCACAAGCGGCATGAGCTGCTTCTCGAAAGTGGCCTCATGTGTGACTGAGCCCCAGCTCTGCACACCCATGGCAGAGACCTATCTTGGACAGTGACAGCAGCATGGCAGTGCCCAGCAAAGTCATGAACTCAGGGGCTGGTGGTGCTGCTGCCTAGACAGGTGAAAACATGTCCCCAGTGCTATGCTGGCTGGTGACAGCACGGAGGGTAATTGCCTCCAGCTCCTGACAGAGCAAGAGACGTGTTAATACCTAATGCCAGGTGAATACTGCTGCAGCAGGGCTGTCAGCATGAGTGCCAGCGCTTCCCATTGAATGGAAAGGTGCCTGTCAACACGAGGTTGGTCTTTTGTCTCCAGCTGTGCGCCGATGCTTAAGTGATGTGTGAGTGGCAGAAAAATGTGAGGTCAAAATGAAGCTTAGAGTATCCTCTGGAGCCACAGTCACTCCAGAAGACAGGGCTTTCAGAGCTTTATGTGGAGCTGTAAAAGATTCCATTTGAAAAGTTTCTTTAGGAGCAGGAGGTTCACTCAGAGTTAGGAAAGGACAAATGCTGAGTCTAGCAAGTAATAAGGGCCCTTCTTTTGGGTTAAATAGCCCATATGTTGCTGTCATGTAATTTTGTAACAGGAGTGTGGAGTCACTCCAGCTCTGGATGTGGCACAGCAGCACTAGGAGCACAAAGCAGGAGGCTCTCCTGGGAGGATACTGAACTATGGGTGACACTTGGCCCATCAGGAAACCTGGTCTGCTCTGCTCCTGGTGGGACAGGTCCTGGCTATGGTGGTTTGCTCCTGCTGTGCCACCCATGTACGGGAGCAGCAATCTGCTTCAGCTCCCGGCCTCACCAGGCACCATGGCCGATCCTGATCCTGCCTTCTCTCATGTCTGTGCTGACCCGGCTGAATTCCCCATCAATGGAAGTGTTAACATTGCATGCCGAGGAGGGGAATGGCAGCTGTAAAATGATGTATTGGTAAATGCCAGGGGTGCAAAATTAAGTGCTAAGTTGCAGGGGGATGTTTCCTGCTGAAGTGGGAACGGTTTAGCATGTTGGCTGCTGCAAATCAGCTGCTTGGCTGTCTTAAGCCATTAGGAAATAGGTTTGAAATGACTCTGAATAACCTTTTCAAAATTACTTGAACTTTTTTGGAAATAACTGAAAAATTGTTTGCGATGTGACTTTTGGTTCTCTGCTCATGCTTTCACATGGTACTCTGGAGGAGCAAGAAAAGGTCTATCTGGGTGGAAAGGTGTGTATGGTGATGGCCAAGAAGCTTTGGTCTGCCTGCTGAAAAAATGGAGCCAAGCAGAGTGTAACAGGCATTTTGAGGATGCCTTGGTTTGCTGTTTGCTGTATCTTTTTTTGCAAGAATAAACAGGGATGTGATAAAAATAAGAGACTGCTTTGTGCAGCCTAGCAACAACTTAAAATTCTCCTGCAGCAGGAGCGAGTGCACAGCAGCAGAGTACAGGTAGTCCTGGCCAGGCAGATGCAGCAGTGGTGTGTGCTGAGCTGCAAAGAGAAGAGAGGATTCTGTAAAGTGTGAGATTGGAGTGCTCTCTGTTTCCTAAAACCCTTCTGTCAGGGTTGTAGAATTGACTCAGGTTCAGGATTGGAATTGTGTGGTGCAGAGTGAGGTAGTGTAGGAGCTGCCTTTCCTTGCAGACCAGGGAGTGCCAAGGCTCAAAAGTGTGGGTCTGTCAGCTCCTGGCTGCTCCTTCAGCCTGATCCCACATCCTACACCTGGCCCTGCGCTCCAGCCTTCCCCCAAGCTGCCTCTGTTCTATTCAGCCCCACTGTCAGTTAGTTCAGTTCACTGGCTTGCTGGAAAGCTCGCTCTTTCTAATCGAGTTGCTTCTCTGCCAGCACAGCACATGCATTGGTTCAGTGATGGAGCAGCACGTGCTGAGGCTGGTGTCGTGTAGGAGCGCTGTGGAAATAGTGAGCTGTGATAGCTCAGGTGCTGTCCCACACTAGCATGGGGATGATGGTTTGGAGCACAGAAGCATGGGGATGATGGTGGTTATGGAGCGTGGAGTTAATCATAGAACAATTTGGGTTGGAAGGGACTGGAAAGATCATCTAGTTCCAACACCCTGGTTGGTTGTACGGTGCCAGTCACAGAATTGTTAGGATTGGAAGGGAGCTCTGGAGATCATCTAGTCCAACCCTCCTGCAGGGAGAGAGAAACTCCATGACCTCCCTGGGCAGCCTCTTCCAGTGCTATCAAATCAGATCATGAGACATTCTGATAGCAAATCCCCAGTCTCTGGAAAGTTTTTGCAATTGTGCTTTGCTGCAAGAATTTTTCCCTCCATCTACACAAAATCCAGTTTTAAAGCTGGTGCACCTGACCCATGGCTCTTGTTGCTCCTGGCCAGAAGGTGATGATTGTACAGAGTGTTGTATGGACCACCCCCTGCACTGGAGCCTGCAGTGTTATTTGTCATCTGTTGCAGATTTGACGGAGCTTTCAATGGGTGTGAGAGCTTAATCGCAATACTCACAGATCCTGAGTAAGTGCTTAGGCTAAAAATAAAGTTTTATTTTGGAGAATAAGCAGCTGGTAGCGCTTTATAGCTGAGGCTGCATTTCTTGATGCATGCAAGGAAGTGAAGAAATGAAGCATTTTTCTCTGGGCTCTCACCATAGCAGAGATGCTATCCTGTCAGAGCTGCTAATGTTTTGAGATGAAGTCTTATTCTTGAGACTAAATTACACAGTCAGGGGAATTATAACCATTTCTAATTACTGTAGCTAAAGACTTGAAATTTTAGCCAGAAGTTCTACAGTCTTTCACGGTCCAGAATGATTAAAATAGAACTATGGTAATGGTCTTTAGCCTTGGCTGTGAAGACACATTCTTACTTTTATGCCGATTAAAAATAATTAGGCTTTTTGATATCAGATAAAATTTGCCTTTGTGACCTGGACACCCATGTATGAGCAGCATTGGTGGTGTGGGCTTATCATTCCTGCTACTGTGTCACAAGTGGAGTGACAGTGGTGGATGCATGCATGGTTCCAGTGGGCTTGCTGGTGGCTGGAAACATTAAGCCTGTCTCAGGGTTGAACACCATGAAGGCTGCCTTGGTCAGACGTGAGCAGGCAGTGGGGGGATGTCTGAGAGTCCATGTCTGCTCTTGAGTGATGTGTGTCTGGCTCTGTTTGCCTTGGAGGAAGGACAAGGTGAGGGGAAAGAAGAAATGGGTCATCTTCTCCTCGGCCTTTGGAAAAGCACTTTTCCAGAGCAGACAGACACAATCTGGTTCCCGGCTTCCCTGTGGAGTTGCAATGTCTGCCAGGAGCTTTACCAGAAAGCAGCCCTGCTTTCTAGTGCTGGGCTTGCCATGAGCCTTTCACCATGTTGCACAAGTGTTGACTTGTTGATATCTTGCAATTTTACTGGTCAAATCTGTGATTTTTTTTTTTTTTTGGCTGCCTACTGTATGGTTTTTGAATGCTTTTCATCAGAAGATGGCTAGACTTTCTTCCCTGGTTTACATCTGGATGATGACCACCTTCTTGTTGCAACGGGACGAACTGGCAGTTTTGAACTAGGAGCATCCTGCTCTGTTTGTGCTTGTGCATCTCTTCCCATGATCACACTCTTGTTTCCACTCAGGATTTCCAGCATCCTGTCAGGTGAACTCTTACTAGAAAAAACCAGAAACAAAACAGGGGAGGAGAGATTTGTATTGAAACCATCAAATCAGAAAGTTCATGGAAATTGATTTTCTTGTAATGGTTGCTCTGTGTGAAGTACAGAGGGAGCAAGACACTGAAGAGCAGGGAGGAATTCATGTTGTTTGTCCTTGGAGAAAAATGTGCTGTGTTAGTGATGATGGGAGAACACTGTGAAGAGTCCTCCTCCTTGCAAGAGAAGGGTAACCTCCATGTTTGGAACAGCCTGTATACTGGGAAAGGCTTTGACAAAGACTGTATCATGGTCACTTGTTGACCTAAGATCCGTTGCAAGGGCTGAGGCATGTTAATGCCTGTGGGGAGGGTCAAATCCCATGGTGTAAAGTGGGTATTTACATTTGTCAGTGGGTGAAACATGGCAAACAGCTGAACCTGTCTGTTGAGGTTGTTGTTAGGAGAGCTTTGGTTCTGCAACAGAAGCAGCCTCCTTTTTCTTCCTTTCCTTGTGTAGCTTAGATATACATAAAAACAAACAGAATTTATAAGAGTGTCCCAGATTTACTCCCTCATGAAGGATTTAAACTTTGTCATTCCCAGACAGGATTATGTATTCAGCATATGAGCTGTCAGTCTGGGCCCTGGAAGAAGGACAAATTCCAGAAGGGGTTTATAAGGAGGGAAGTGCAAGCAGCCTTAGTATGCAACTACAGCATTAGATAGTCTGCAAGAAAATTAGACTTCACAGATACTAACATCCCTAGTGGCCAATGCTGTAACCAAAATTTTACAAGCCACAGGTTCTAATAGAGCTCTGCGTGCAGAGATTTTTAAATTAAGATGCACATCCATTGTATTTCTTCCAGAGACAACACCCTAAGTTGAGGCTTTCATCTAGGCCATGGTGGTACCAGTTGGCTCAGTTTGTTTCACTGAAGAGGTGGATTTGTGTGCAGTCTTGAAAGGGCTGTGAGGGCTGGAAGTGTTTGCTGTTGCACTGGGAGATCAGCTGGTCCTGCTGGGCTGGTGATCACTGCCTCCCAGACTTGCTGTTGCTGTGAGAACTTTTGGTGGGAAGGAGGTCCTGTTTCCAGGGCTGGCCGTCTTTCTCCGGAGAGAAATGAATGCTGGCACTCTTGGAGGACCCCAGTTTGTGCTTTTTCTGTGAATTGGAGTCTGGAGCTGCAAAATGCTTGTTGTATTTAGAAGAAAAAATCTCATTTGAAATGGCAGTCCACTGGAAATTCTTTCTGTGGACTCTGAGCGCCCTCATTGCCTCAGATCTGAGTCACAGCAGGAATGATGTCCTGGTCCTGTTTCTGGAGGAGCATCGCTTTGCTTCCTCAGCCAGTGGCTCATAAATGAAGTTTTGACCTTTCCAGGAAGGTCTTGTCAAATCTAATTTGTCTTGGCTTTTATCACATGGCAAAACCTTTGATTTTTTTTTTTTTTTAAAGGGTTTTTAACTTGTCATGTGAGAAGTGGAACAGAGGACACGATTCATACTGCATGTGCTTGTCTCTGCTCCCCTTAGCCCCCCATCACATTCTTGCCACAGGGATCTTGAGCACTATTCTGAGGAAAGCTCTGTCAACACTAGCAGGGAAATAGAGTTGTCCCAAAGACAAGAGCCACCCCCTTGCAGCAGGAGAGAGGGGTCAGCTTCATGTGAGCTTTTCTGTGTTCGTGCCCTGCGATGCAGAGGTCGTGTGGCAGAGCTGTGTGTTTCCCTTCCAAGGGAACAAAGAGCTAATCCTGTCCCCTTCTTGGATGAGCCTCAGGCGAGAAGGGGAAGTAAAATTTTTTTGGTGTGTGCTTTTTAGGGTGAGGTGGGAAGTTCATGGGTTTGTTTTTCCTGGTTATTTGCCTGCCTACTGAAGTTGTTTAGAAGAAGTTGTCACTCCCTTCCTCCTTGGAAGCTGCTTGCATCTTGATTACTGGGTTGCAAAGCCCATTGTCCTTCCTCCTGTCCATCTGGAGCAGCCGAAGGGACAGTGTTGCCCAGCTGCAAGTGTAGTGAGCCCATTCCTCTGACTCAGGCTGCTGTTCATGCTGGTGGGATGTGCTTTTGGATAGGGGTCTGTTTGCTGTCATGCTGCTTTGTCCCTCTCCTCAGGCTGGGTGGTGTGCATGAAAGCGGTCTGCGAGGTGTTGATTTTTGTGTCACATTTTCCTGTGATCTGGAAATGCCACCATAGGCTGATATTTTAGCTTGTTCAGCTGCTCAAGAGTTATAATTAAAATAAAAAAAAAAATAAATCAAGCTGTTGGACTAGGCATGCTAGATAATTCTAGTCTGTGGGTCGTTTCTTGCTAAATCACTGGTTCCAAGTTCAGATTAGATCACTTCTAAGGAATAGCTATTAATTATTTCTTGGGTTTTTCTCTAGTGGGGACAGTACCTAGTAGTATGGAAACCTGAGGGCAGGCCCTTGTTCCAAACCTTCTATTATATTGAATAAAAACAAAGGGTTGAGGGAGAAGATGAGGCATGAGTTGCAAAAATAGACACTTGCCCACGAGGAGTGGGAATCTCCTGGAAGCTGGGATGATGTCTTGATGAAAAGGTCTTGAATGCCTGTCCATGGGGTTTGTACCTCCACAGCTGCTAATGTGGTTGAGTTGTCACTTCCCACTGTTCCCGCTGCCTGCTTCCCCTCCACTGCCCTTGAGCTTGCTGGCCAGGAGGCTGAGCTCAGCCTCTGAGTTTCATCCCCTTCCTCTGGGGGTGGGAAGAAAGCCTTGACGGACCACGCAGGCGCCTTTCACCCGCTCGCACGTGGGGGATGGAAATGGTGGTGGACAGGTTTTCAGGGTGGAGGGCTCTCCGTCAGTCAGGTTCAGTGTGTGTGCTGTGACGGTTGTACAGAGAACCAGGGCAGCTCCTGTGAAAACCAGATGGCTGCCTAGACAGATCAAGTTGAAGCTCTTCACCGAGCAGACAAATGCAAACCTCCGTGGCCTCTCAATCTGATGTGGTGACAATTTCTTTTTGTGTAAACTCGGTGCATTCTGTGCTTTTCCAGGCTGCTTGACAATACCATTTTTCTTTCTCCTGACGAAAGGATGTATGTTTGCAGGTGGATAGAGTGGGGCACTGTGGTTTGAACACTGAGTTGCACCCAAGTGACCTGCCAGAAGGCTTGTCTCTGGGCCCTTTTCCTCCATGCTTAGGCTTAGCTGTCTCTGGGGAGTATTTGGGGAGAAGCTCAAGTGTCAGGGAAACCCACATTTTAGCATGTTAAAAGAATAATTGCATGAAAACACAGCACCTTAAGTAAGAATGGTGATCATAAAAATTCATTACCTACTTATTGCAGAAGCTTAGGGATTTTCCTGAGCCTGGCCAAATCAAAGTGTTTGTAGCTGGAGACTTTTTCCATTTGACATCAAAAAACAATGTCCCTTGAAGTGCTGAGTTCTACATAATGAAGTTTTTGTCCCAGAATCACCTTTATTGACTTAAACTGTAAAATGCATCCCCTTTAGTTTGTTTTTCGAATTGATTTCATGTGTCTGTCTTCCATTAGCTTGATGACAAGAGATAGCAGCTGCATTGAAATAATTGTGCAGTCATTATCAAGGGACCTGCACAGTATAATTCTTTATACCAGGGATGGAAAGAAACCCCTCCAGCATCCAGTTTTGTGAAGCATCATCTTGTCTGTGGTCTTGGGCTGCCTTTGAAGCATTGCCTGGTGATGTGGGGCAGCATCTGAGTCTTCACATTCATGAACACATTTAAACTGAGTTCTTGAGCTCTTATTCAGAAGCTTGAGATCTTAAAATTGTATTGAGCTCTGGTCACTTTAAAAGCTTTTAAGCACTTAATGACTGAGCAAAAAAGTTCTCCCAGCAAAACCACTGTTGGCAGGGTTTGGTCTTGTGTAACTCTTTAGATGTGAAGGACCACCCAAAGCTCTCACAGCTGGGCTGGGAGTTAGGAGTGGTGAGGAGTGATCAGCCCTGACCTGGAAGAGTTTAGAGGGAAGGGGGAGAGACTGCTTGCTATGTGGGTTATGCAAACCATGCAGCTTGAGGGTTACTGTCACCCCTTGCTTGCTGTCAGGCAGCTTCCACCACCTTCTCTGCCCCACAGTGGCCCTGTGCACAGGAGGGGTCTGTGGAGGGGCCACCGGATGGGTCGGGTGGAGGTGACCTGAGTCCTGGCCATCTCCTTTCCTGGAGGATTGGTCCCACTTGGTATGGGCTGGGAAGATTTCCCAAAATGCAGTGATCTGCTCTCCCTGGTCCCCTGAGTGAGGTGGATGCTGACCCAGGTGAATGTGGCATGTGAAGAAGCGGATGGAAGAAATCGATCCTGTAATGAGCCGTGGGAGCTGGGAGCAAGTTTTGCACATGAGAATGGAACAGTCCAACAAATGCAGGTTTTTTGTTCACTGCCTCGGGAAGCGTGGAAAACAGGATTATGGCTGTTTTGCTGCCTGTAGCACAATGTCCTAAGAGGACAGTCCCTTCCTGTCCCCATTTCTTCATGTTTTCTGGGCAGCCTGTGCCACTCTAAGCTGCAAAAGGAGGTGGGATTATAAATTGCAGCTAAAGCAGAGGCTGGTTTTCCCCTGCAGATAGTGTGGGATACTAATGAATTGCTTTTCTTCCATGACTCACCTCTTACCTCCTTATAGGTGAAATGTCAGCAAATCCAGTTGAACCTTTAATCATTTTTTAAGGTAAAAAAGCCCACTGAACAAACCCCAGAATTTGTTCTGGAACTGAATCTGGAGATAGCAGCAAGTTAGCCTCATTCCTCTGATAAACAGAGCTAAACTTGCAATTCTCAAGGTACTTTTGTAGGTCAATGGAAACTGTCAGTCTGTCGAAGTTTTGCAGCACAGAAAAATCATATTCCCCTGTCTGCCAGTCAAAAAGCAACTGTAGGGTCTTCAGTTCATAATTTTCTGGGGTTTACTTTGTCTTTTGCTCTGTCTTTATGATCACACATGTAACAGTGAAAGACGCTGCTGTAGATCTCAGTGATATCTTCATTTGTTTTGGACTATGAATTAGCATTAGGTTTATCGTTGCCCCAGTAAAGCTCAATTGTGTTGACTCCCTGGATTTGGTGAGTGTCGGGATGCTGATGACTTCAGCAGAAACATCCACTTTACCAGAAATAAATGTGCTTGTGGGAGCAGCTCTCAGCTAACAAGGACATTGGCACGCTTGGGTATTTTGTCTGTGGCCAATTAGCATGATCTCCCTCTCAACAGCACAGCCTGTGTGCAGTATTTCAGCCCCACTGATACCCCTTCCCTTGCTGCCCTGCACCTGCACCCTCAGAGGTCTTAAAATAGCTGTACTGTAATTAGCTGGCACACCGAAGTTTGTGTAATTCTTGTGTATGGCACCGATAAACCAAAAGCACGAATGACATCTGCTTGATAGTACTACTCTGAATGTGTCAAAATACGTTGCTACCAATATCCATGGCAGGGGAGTGAAAGAGAAGCCTGTTTTCTTCCAGAGGATGTTCCCTCCTGCCTTGGCTGTACAGTGGCTCACCTGAAAGCAAATGAGCATTTGAGGGTTATCTTTTACTGGGGGCCTGGCTGTCACGCTTCTTAAGTCCCTTAATGAGTCTTTTGTACCCAGGTTTAAATTATGAAGGTTCCTGGCAACCAGAGGGAGGATGCTGGGTCTGGACATGCCATTCTGCTTGTGTGGAAGACTTGTTTGGGATTCTCATGTTGGGAAATACCTGCCCAGCACAGGGGAGCTGTGTTTGCTCCACACTGGTGGGAACTGGTCTGTACAGCCTGAAAATACTGGGAAGAAGGTGTTTGGGTATCCTGGGTTTCCTAGTACTGATATTCCAAATACTTGTGCCTGTGACCCAGAGGAGGCTGTGGACAGAAGAGAAATTGCTAGTGAGATCCATGCTGTGGAACATCATATGGAAATGGGGTTTTTTAGGGGGACCTACTGTGGAGAAACGTTGTAAGTGTGCTTCTCTCTTGGGTCCCCAGTCTGAAACAACATTAGTGGGAGAAATCCACAAGGATCTTGGTCAAACTCATGTTGTGTGAAGGGATGATAGTAAAAGTAGTGTTTGTAAGTGATCTTCCACCTTGGAACGAGCTTTAATCCATGAGAACGTGGAGCTGCTCTCTTTGAGCAGAGGGGCAGCATAAACCCAGCCTTTCTATATTTGCTTAGGGCAATTCTACTCCTGATAAAAAATACTCAGGTTTTTCCATGTGGTGGTTTGTGGGTCATTTTATTTTGGAGCAGGTTGCACATGTGATCTGATTGCATCACTGTGATAAGCTGAGTTTCGGGTAGGATGCATCAATAACTTGAGGAAGAGAAATGCTCATTACAGAGGCAAGCACTGGGTTTTCTGTATCAGTTAATATGTTTTCTGATCCTGCCCTGCTGGCTTTCTTTTTATTTTGGGGTGTGCAGGCGAGCTGTATCCCTTTGTGGCAGAAAAGGCAATGTTTACTCTGCATGCAGAGTCCAAAACACAGAAAAATTGTTTTCTAGCCAGACTGTTAACTGAACCTGCAGCAGCAAGCTCCCTTTGATCCTCCTGACTGGAATGATCTGTTGGGAAAACTTTGCAAGGCCTCTCTGAGGTGTGCTCATGGTAATGCAAGGCAGGTTTTCATCTTTGCAGTGACAGCTTAGCAGGAAGGAGCCTTGGCTGTGCCAGGCCTGGCAGCTCTGATCCCAGTGCTGCTCAAAAGATCATGGGGATTCATGTCTGGTTTGCAGCTTACATCTGTCCAGGTCTGAAACTTGCTGATGACTTTCCTGTGGTTGCCACTGGAGGATGGAAGCCCTTTTCCCTCATTAGTGGCTTTGGCTGTTCATCCAGCGGATACCAGAGAGCAGCAGTTGTTCTCTTTGTGGAAGATTTGAGTTGTTCATGCCCAAGCCCACAGGTTCCGTGCTTTCTTTGGATGGTGTCCTCTACACCCTCCTTGTCCCTCTTCCTTCATGCCTGGCTGGTGTTCCTGGGTTGTGTACGTCTGTGCCCGCTGCCAGGCCTGCCTTCCCATGTTCACTGGGACTGAGGTGGCAGGTCCACTTAATTTTCCATTTTCCCATTTTCTGTGAAGTCAATAAGCAGCGGTTTATCATTTGCCCATACTTTTGGGTTTGGGCAACATGATAACTACTCCCAAAGCACATCATAACTGCAGTGTGCTGCCTTCTGACCCTTGCCAGAGCACCCGTCATGGGACAGGGAGGATTTTTGGAAGAAAAGATGATAAATCATTAATTCCTGTGCAAGATGCATCACAAGTTATTACCTCTTTCTCAAACATGTAACTGCAAGCTGTGAAATCAGTGCCCATCTGTGGCACGCAGGAGGAAAGTCCCTTTCAGTTAACATGTATATACATGCTCTTCTCCTGCATCTGTCTACGTGCATCAGTTGAATTGCCAACTTAATTGCAATTTTTCCTGCTTGACCTTGGAGACTTTACTTACTTGATCCTCATATGCTGGAAACGTGCTCCAAGGCAGAGGTGAATGGGAAGGGAGAGAATTCTCTTGAATGTGTCAGAAATTTGAATTTCTTCATCCTACTTCTCATATGACTGTCACCTTTCTGGCATTTTGCTACAATCCCTGCTACGGAAATAGATTTTGGAGGAAAACTCAACCTTCATCTGTGAATGCCAAAAGAGGAGCCGGGACTTGCACAGTTTCCCAGGCTTGTTCCTTCCTCTGGGCTCTGACCTTGCCCCTTGTTGTGGCAATGCTTGGCACACCTGATTAACTGCAAAAAGTGTTTCTGCAACTGGATCTTCAGCCCACAGTCCGTGTTTTTGCCAACTCAATCAAAACAAAGATGGGCTGAGATTAGCACCTTGCACTCTTCCCAGCACTCTGGGAACTTAAAAATTAGCTGCATTTTTGATCATAATTAACATAGGGCCTTTCTTATAGACCTGTGCCAATTGTGTGCAAGTGATCTTGGAGCTGTGCTGAATCTCAGTGAGCAAAGGGCATCTGTAGCCATTTTTTTGGCTGTCAAGCTGAAGACTGTGCAAAGACTGGCACAGCCCCTTCTGTTGGCCTTTTTTGCAACTTAAAGTGCTAATGTGTTAAAAATCCTGGAATAAGTTCTAGTACTTCTCTGTAGTGTCTTTCCTTCCACCTTGATATATCCTGGTTCATAATCCTGAGCTGTCGTCAAAGCGGAGGCTGTCTACAGTTTTCTTTGTCAGTGTAGATGGCAACTCCAATATATATATATGTGTATATGTATATATCCTTAATATATAAATATATAAATATATATCAGTAGAAATATAAATTTCCCCTGTGCAGATGCCATATTGATCATGTCAGTATCGACTTGGCTTGACAATTGCGTGCCAAAAGGATGCTGAACAGGTAAACCTAAAGAGAGGGGCAGCTCTGTTGTCTGGAGGCTGTTCACCTGGGATAGGCTGAGCCTGGAAATCCCCTGAAGCATTGAGAGCAATAAGAATTAAGGCAGCAGAGAACAGCAATTATGTTGATTGCTTTATTTCAAAAACTTCTACCTCTGCTTTTATCCTTTTAGAGTGTTTTGGCATGAGACACATGTTCTGGTTACTGGTTACTGAAAGGCACAGAATTACAAGGGAAGGAATCAGTGGCCGATTCTGGTCATCATGGACAGTAAACAGGGTCTGAGCATGGCTGGAGAGATCCAGGATGAAGCCTTTCCACCTTGGGAAGTCCAAGCGTGCAGTGGTGGCTTGCATGCATTCCGCTGTCCCTCAGCCTGTCTCTGCCCCCTTCTCCCTGACTCCAAATCTGCCTGCTCTTGGGAGAGAAATCAGCCGAGGTTTGGTTGCTGTGCGTGCCTCTGCTGCCTGCAGGGTTCTGTTTGTTGCAAATGCCTCTCATGCCTGCACTGTCCCTAGTGAACGTATCTCTTTTGCCAGGAGCTCTGGCTTTTGCTTTAGCGTGATTTGCACAGCTTAAGCCCTTTCCCTGGCCATCCTTTCTCTTCATTTCCCATTTGTGCAGGCTGTCTGCTCGAGCGGCTGCTGTCAGCACACAGTGGAAAAACACCCATCCTTTAGAAACCCACTATAGCGCATCAGCAGGAATCCTGATCTGCTCCTGGGCTGCCTCTTTGTCAGAAGAGCTCAGCCATGTCTTTGTTTGCTTGCTAGCGAGTCAGATGCTGCAGGTTTGTTTGGAGCTCTTCTCATCTTATTTGCTCAGGAATCAGGACAGTTGCCCATTGTTTTTCACTTGTGATTTTATCGTGTGTTTTTAAGCGCCGCGAGGCGCAATATCTTCGTGCCGACAAGAATAAGTTAATGCATATCTCTTAGCCAACAGCCTAGGGACTACAGATTTCTGATTGGGGCTGCAAAAAGGGGAAGGGAAAGGAGCTGAATTTCCCCCAGCAATGCAAAACTCCAAAACTCAGCCCATTTGCTTGAGCTGTAGTCCCAAAGGGGGGACTCGGATCCGGCACATCACTCTGCCGCAGACAAAGGATACTTGATTTTTGTAAGTTGGTGTCACGATCATTTAAATCTGGAAGGAATACAGCATGCAGACAGTCTGGCGGTGACGGGGGTGAGGGGCATGTGACCTAAGAGGTGGTGTTCCTCTCTGATTTTAGTAACAAAGAACCAGCCTGTGCCTGTGTGCGCCAGCGGGATAAATATCCTAAGTTCACCAGTGGTCTGTGTCAGTGCAGCTGCGTGAAAACTGAGCTGTCACTGGAGACAAAACTTTGTCTGTCCTTTGTTGTCATGTTGTGAGAGCCGGAGCAATGAGATGGGGGTGAAGAACAGCAGCCCTGCCTGGGCACCCTTCTGGCTGCAAAGGCAGGCGCAAGCATGAGAGCACTGATTCCTGCACATGCAGAGGAGCAAATGCCCTTGATCACTAAAGACTGGGGAGGCAGGGGGGAAAAAAAGCCATGTTTTCTTGGATCAGCCCCCTGTGGAGGCAAAGAAAAGGCTGCCATACGTTAATGGGCCACTTTCATAAATGTGGGAGCCTCGCGCACGCAGGGTGGCTCAGCCTGTCTGAGCTGATGCAGCTGTCAGCCTGTTTGTCTAGAAAATGCTTTTCTGAAAGGTATGATTATTCTAGACTGTTGAGCAAGTTCTTCTGTGTGAGTGCATTTAAACAACGCCAGTGGTACGTGTGGAAGGACTGAAAACGAAGAGGGAGGGGGCAACATTTTCAACAGCCCCGGGAGGGCAGGAGAGGAGGTTGTACTGCCTGTGCAAGGACACCAGTAGTGTCTTCTGAAAGGTTCAGGTCTCTCATCATCCTGTGCCACGCGTCCTGTGCAGGTGTGCTCTCTCTGGGGAGACTGCTGCTGGGGCAGTGAGGATGGGAGCAGTGTGAGCTGTGGGGGTGGCTGCATTCTTGCCTGTGCAGGGCCATGCCCTGTGTTGGCCGTGCTTAGATACCCATAAGACATCCTGTAATGATGCTTCTTAAAAGCCTGGCTTTGGCCTCGTGAAGGCATCCTTCCTCACCTGCCCTGGGGTGTGCAGAGCACCCCAGGGCAGTGCTGAGGTCTGGCTCTGTCGTCAGGTGGGGAGGAAATTGGCGGCAGGCTCTGGGGAGACTCTTTGTTTGCTCCTGTTATTAGCAAGGAGTGAGGAAGTAATGATTTATTGATGCTTCTGTAATTCTCCTACACTGGGCTATGAAGGAAGAAATTCAGTTTCCTGGCTGATATTCATGGCTTTAATTGAGCAGTAACTTGTTCCTGCAGGGCAGCTCACCGGCGGGGTGTGTTTGACAGTGCCCTCGGTTCTCTGATCCAGTGCCCCATAACCAGACTGGCCTGTGATCGTCAAGGGCCACCACTCTGCTCTGCTCTTCCCCTGCCCCTTGCAGCAGCCAGGCAGGTTGTGGCAGGCTGCTTATAGAGCCCAGTGTTTCTCTGCTGCAGCATTTCGTTTGATTAAACCAAAAATATCTGATAGAGGGGGTGGCAGCCACTCCCTTCTGGAGTGAGATGCCAGTAGGAATGTGGATCAGTGCTTCACCAAATACCCCTCAATCTTCACGGTATGTTGGGCAGAAGGTGGTGCCCTGTTGGTGCCTCTTGGCCACGGCCTGGGTGCTGTCACCCCGTGCTGACCGAGGAGACCCCTGCGCTCACCCCGTAAGGGCCGGTACGTTCCCCTGCCGTCAGAGCCCTGTCCCTGCCACCTTCCCACCTCTCCAGAGCCGCTGGCGTGGCTGTGCCTGGTGAGCCGGTAGCTGGTGAAGGACACAGTTAACAGCTCGCGTGCTGCGGTGGTTGCTTGGGGCTCTGCCAGCCCCCACTTGTGCAGCTCCAGCAAATCCTGCTGAATTCCTGGGCTTTGCTTTGTATGTCTCCTTTGACAGCACACTGTACAGCAATGCCCTTTTCTTGCATTCCCTTGCTTCCATGTGAGCCTTAGCTTAGTCTGCTATGAGCAGGGTTTCATCTCTGTATCCCAGAGCATGGGATGGGGCAGGACTGCAGCACGGGGCTTCTGAGGACCCAGCTCCAGCTGGGTGCCAGGGAGGAGGAGATCATAGAGGAGACCTTGGCAAACCTGACTTTTGCTCCCATGCAACCCCTGCTCCTTTCAACTGCATATTCATCCATCCTCCTCAAACAAAGCAGTGTCATTTTGGTTAACCCCAGGCGTGTGTGGATTCCTTCGAACCACATGCTCTATTCAGGATACTGTTTTCTATTTTTTAAGTTTATGACTACAGTTCAGGGGGGCCCCAGTGCTGGGTGTCTTACAAACCTGGAGTGCAAGGCAGCCCTTGTGCTGACAACCCTGCTGCCCCCCCGCTCAGCTGAGAAAGGGAGGAGATGATTTATGAGCAGCATCAACAATGTCATAAAGTGCAAGTGGCAAGTTAATGCTGCTTTTTCATTCCAGCCCTTTGACAGGGCCCTGTTAATAGGGGGTTGGGGAGCAGAAACAAAGGAAGGCACAGCAGCTAAAAGCCAGTTGTCACAACACTGTTGCATTAGTGTGAAGATGTCATGTTTTATCAGAAAGGAAGCACCCTCTCCATAACAAATGGCACTGCACAGCAAGGAGCAGGTCTATAGAAGCACCTCTCCTATGAAGACAGGCTGAGAAAGTGGAGAGAGAAGGCTTTGGGGAGACCTCATTGCTTCCAGTAAAAGGAGCTTATGAAAAGATGGAGAAGTGATAAGTCAGGGAGGGAACAGTTTTAAGCTAGAAGAGGAGATATTTGGACTAGATGTTAGGGGGAAATTCTCTGCTTGGAGGGCTATGAGGCCCTGGAACAGGTTGCCCAGAGAAGCTATGGGTGCCCCATCCCTGGAAGTGTTCAAGGCCAGGTGCAGCTGGGGCTCTAGGCAACCTGGTCTAGTGGGTGACATTCCTACTTATGATGGGGGGTTGGAAGTAGACGATTTTTTTAAGGTCCCTTCCAACCCAAACCATTCTGCTTGGATTCCTGTGGGCTGTGGATGGTGCTGATGTGCCCTTCGGAGGAGGGCAGAGACGCTGAGCTGTTCAGCAGGATTCAGTGCTCTTACTACAGTATTCCCTGGGATGCTCAGACTGAGAAAGGGTTAAAACCCATGTTCGTGAAAGGCTGGCAGGATGGAGAGGGTGAGAGAAGGCAGCACAAAGGGCTGCAACTTTGTGGAGGGGCTGGTTTTGGAGGGGGTGGTGGTGAATGTGGAGGGACTACAAGTAAGGGAACAGGGAGTGCACCAGGGCCAGTGTTTGGAGGCTGTAAGAGGAACTGTTTTGAATTTTGGGGTGGGAGCTCCAGTGGGACTGCAGGCGGGGTGAGCAGGCTGTGCAAAGGGCTCAGAGCAGCACTGGCATTCCCCAGGGGACAGCAGCCCTGAGACTTCTGCACTGCTCCCCACTCCCCCTTCCTAGAGAGAACATGCAGCTTGCTGTAATTTTCTCTTATCTTCTCAGAAAACGAGGTGAATTCCCAGAAATAACTTGCTGTTCCTTCCAACCCTCCTTGGAATGTGTTCAAATGTGCTTTGCTCTGTTTCCTTACTTAGTTCTATAGTTGTGTGAAATGCTCCCTTAGGCCATATGGGGCTGCTTGGAGGCTTCATCCTAAAGTTGAGTTCTGAGTGTTGGTTTTGTCCTTGACCTGATACTTAACAAATTTTGTTTTATTTTTTAAGTTTTCCCCAGTTGCTTTCTTCCCTATTTCTTTTTCTTGGGAAAATAAACCAACAAAAAAAGAAAAAACACTCCTAAATTTTTCAAAGCTGAGCATTGCAAAGGAGGCTCTCATCCACACCTTGTTTTTCCCCCCACAGACTGCAGTAGCTGTTGATTCACATTTGGTTAAGCAATTAATCAGGAAATAAATAATACATACCATGTTATCAGAAAACTGCATGCCAGTGCTATGGAGGCAGGCACTTTCAGCCCCTGTGGGGAGGGCTTGCCTTCTGTGCTCTGCAGCCCCCTAAGGCCAATTAAGGTGCATCCTTGATGAGATTCCAGCCGTTCCTTGGCTGGATAAATAGCTTCTCTGATGCAGGGAGGGCCAAAGCATGTGCAGATGAAGGGGGGTTTAGTGTTGAAACAGCTGCAGTGAGCACTGGTGCCCAAACATTCCCCTCCTCCTCTTGTGCGTGGGCTGGAGCTGGACCAGCAGGACTGAAGGGACAGTGCAGGCACCAGTGGCAGCTTGTGGGAGACCTGTGAGTCTGCTGGATCCAGGGCAAAGAGTCCACAGTGTGTCCTTTGCCTTCTGCCTTAGTCCTGTAAAGGTCTTTTCTCCTGAAGGCATGTCAGATGCTGATAAACGAAGCCTAGAAGAGTGTCACAGATGTAGAAACCTGCTTTATCTTCCCGTTCCCCTTCACTACAGCTCTCCCAGCCTCCTATGTGAGCCCAAAGAATGGTGTCTTTGGTATTTCTTGTTTCAAGGATGGTGTTTATTTAAGCTGCAGTAACAAGCACTAAAGTGGCTGGCAAGGAGGAGTAACTGTTGCTGTGACAGTTTGGGTGGAGATTTGGAAAAGGCACTTCAAGTTACAAAACAAGTATAAAAGCCATTAAGAAAAAAGTGAGGAAGAAAACCAAATCCAGACTCTGAAGGCCACCAGATTTCAGCTCTGTCTTTCACATTCACAGCTGTGTATTTACTCCATAGCAGGGCAGTAAGAACAGGAATAATTGAGTTTGGGATAAACTGGGCTTTGCAGTGGGATTTTAAAAGCTCCCTGCAGCATGCTTGAGCTCTGTCCCTGGTGTTCCTGTGCAGAACTTTGGTGCTTGTAACAGTGACGTTCTTTTCCAAGTGTAAACTCTGGGAGTTTTCCTTACTGTGGTCTCTCCTGCTGTAAGCTCTGGTGCAGCAGAACCACAGCTGAAGCAGCGCAATAACGTGTGGAATGTTGTTTCTCAGGTGCTGGAGCAAGATGTGGTTCTCCAGTCTATTGACCGTGCCATTGAGGCTGTGCACAATGCCGCCATGAAAAATGGGGGAAAATACAACCTGGAGCAGAGGGATGTCCTCCAGTAAGTACGACGGGCACCTGGGAGAGCTGGTGGATGGAGGGTGGTCAGTATGTGATGCTTATGTGATTCTGTCCTTGGGGGTCAAGCTGGACATCATTGGTTTGAGCCCCTGTGCTGCAAAGTGACTGTTCCACTCTGAGCTTCCCAGTATTTGAGCTGGCAACTGCTACTGCTCCTCTTGACAACCGTGTCCAGCAAAGCAGAACTTTGGCCTTGCACCTCTATCCCTGTGAATGCCAAGAAGAGGAAACTCTCAGCTGCATTGTAGGCTTGGAGGAGAAATCTGAAACCTTTCTGGCTGCATTTTCTCTGCTCTACCAGCCAGGAATTGTAGGGGTTGTTGGCATGTGGCAGAAAGTCCTTAATATGTTCTCAAATAATTGCTTGTGAGGAGGATTTTTGTTTTTCTCTGACACCTCACACTCTGTGCTGAGGCACGCTGGTTTAATCTCAGTTGAACAGCGTTTCTAAAGTGCAGGCAATTTCTGAAGCTTGCGATGCAATATGTGACTCTCCCCCGAGGAAGAGGCATTTTTCTCCAGCGAACTGATGAATAAATTATGGGCTCTTGCAAAGCCTCTTCCTTCCTCCCCCAGAAGTGCTTCCTTAGTTGTTAATGAAACTGGAGTTGGTGTTCAGAGTAACGTAGCCCATTCTGGTATATATAACCCAAATGCAATAAGTCAGTTAAAAATACAATTTAAATGTTGCAGCATGGTCGCTCCCTTGAGCTTTGCTCTTCCTGATGTCACCATTCTGTTTCAGAAAACTGATCCATCACCGGAAGGAGACTGTGTCCCGCAAAAGCCACTCTCCCACCCCTCAGGGGACGGTTATGACACAGTCCTCCAGCGACCACCACCTGGATGTGGCACGGCAGCCCAACGGGGTGTGCCGGACAGGGTACGAGCGACACCACAGTCTTCCAAACACCGAGTTCGAGGAGGAGGATGAAGGTCTCTACCAGGTAACAGTGGCTGGACGCTTTCTAGGCTCTTCCTTTGGTGGTGTGACATCACTTGTCCTGTTGAATAAAATGCCTTTGCAGCTTCAGTCGCAAATCAAGTGTTTGTGCTGCTTGCCTGTGATTACTGCAGTGTAAAGTGGTGGTGTCTCTGTGTAAGGAATCTGGAACAGTCCCTCTGCCATTTACACTTGTGATGCTTTTTTGAAATCCTTGAGGGTCCATGGTTTTACAATAACATGTAAGATCCACTCTGTGGTGTGACTGTCTCTTGGCAACTTTTAAAAAGGATTGCAGGCTCCCTGGAGAATACTTTGAAAAGCAGTTTTGACGTGAGCAGAAGAACTCCCTCCAAGTACTGAGCTCTGCTTCATTTTCCCCTTGTTATGTCTGCACAACAAGATCATTGGTCCTTAAGCATTTTATCTGCTGTGGCTGCCTATTTATACTACTCAAAACAAACAAACAAAAAAACCACAAAATCCCAAAGATCCCGCTTTATCTGAACATTGCTTGTCACGATGAATTAAAGATAAATTGCAAGAAATACGATTTAGAGCAGATTTTTTTTATCTTGGTGACACAAAGTTCCAAGGTTACTGTGTGGCGCCAGCGAGGCTTCAGAGTAGCAGCCCAGGACGGATGTAGCGGTTGTTGGGGATGAAGGATGTGGCCTGTTTCACTGTGTAGGTGTAGCTGGATGTCAGGGCTAAAGGCGCTAAGCAAGGATGAGCACGGAGGTATTTTTTTGTCTCCTACAGATGAACATGTGCACTGTAGTTTTTCTTCATCTCTCTGGGCTGAGTGTTTGGAGGCAGTGTGTTTATAAGGTACTGATATGCTGTCACTCCTAGCAGATGAGGCTTGTTTTACACTTGAAGAACTGTGAGTCTGTGGAGATGAGAGGTAGCTCTGGCTCATGCAGAACACATCAATCCCTACAAACCCCATTTTCCTCCTTGGTATTCTTTTTAGTTCCTGGGCAGCCAAACCAGCTCCATTCCCAAGCCTGTACATTATAGGCTGAGTGAATGGGGCACCTTACATCCCATTCTCCATGCTGATTCCCTGGCTTTATTTGTCTGTGGTTTGGTTGCTTGTCAGAAAATGAGGAAGACAAATTCCTTGGCTGACAAAGAACTGTTTCTGCCTGGGTGGCACTGAGGATGCAGTCGAAGGGCTTCCAACTTAGCCCTCTGCTGAAAGGGCTCCTTGAGATTTTAACAGCTCAGTTGATGGATTTCCTGTGTGCTTTGAAAATACAAAGTGGAGGAAACAGCATTGGTTTCTTCCACTGGTTATGCAGCAGCCTAAGAGGAGACCTACTGCAATCTAAACTTCATAACTAACTCTGGAGAAGCAGAGGTCTGGCATGTGCTTTTGACTGCTTGGGATTTTCAGCTGTGTTCAGTATTTGCATCTGAAAACTTAAGCAAAATTTGAGGTGCAAATTTCTTCTCTGTGGCTTTGCTCCCAGGGCTGAACTGGCTGAAGCACTTGGTGATGGCAATGGTGCTGAGTCTCTCTTCAGCTCCTCCACAGTTAGCATAAGGTGGGAGGCTGGGGCAGTTTCATACCAGCTGTCAAGGGAGGAGGTTGGGCTCTCAGAGTATTTTAGTCAGTCTGCTGTGTTTGTGCATGCTCAGTAGGTTTGTGATGCTCATCTCAGAAACCTTTGCTGCAGACCAGTGTGTCTGGCTTGGCGGAGTTTGCCTGGAGGAGGTGGTGGGTGGGAGATTGTTCATTTGGTTTATTGTTTTGTTATTTTGTTTAAAGGTTCCTACTGTAATAGCACTGTTCCCAGGAGTTGAGGGGGGAGTGGTGGTGTTCTCTGCCTGCCTGGCTGGGAAGGGAATGGGAGTGTTACGGTTGAGTCAGCTCTTGTCTTGAGCAGTGCAGGGAGCAGAGCCTCTCCTAGCAGTCTCTGCAAAATGGAAAAGGGGAGGAAGCAGATGTGTAAAATCTGTAGATCTGGGGAAGTTCACGGCCCCCTTGTAGAGGCCTGGGGAAAAGGAGTATACAGCATGAGTAAGGTCCTTCATCTTCTCCCCTCTAAACAGATGGGATTGAACTGCAGGGACTCCTGCATGGTCACCTTCCACACAGCAGCTGCACAGGGAATGTTTTCTCCCCTTACCTTGGGAGGATTCGTGTTGTACATCCTCCTCTTGGCCCCAAGCAGTGGCTGGGATGTGGGATGAAGGCTGGGGATGGCCATCAGTTCTACCTCATGACTCCCGACCCTGTGGCACTCCCAGCCCGGGCAGGCGTTGAGGAAATTCGTGCGATGCTTCACGTTCCCATCACAGCCACTTGGACTGTGGTGCGTGGCCGTCTAAGTGAGTCTGGCAGGGCTGAGCTAGTGTTAGCTGTACATCTATTAATTTAAGCACTAGCCTGTAATAACTGTGTTAAACTTGCATGGTAAATTTGGAAGGGCTAGTGAAGCCATGGAAATACTCCAGAATGACCCAACCCTAGCTATCTCCAAATAATGTCATGCGTCTGCCCTAAGCTCTGAGCCTGCCTGTCTGTTAAATCTCGTGCCATGTCAAGCAGCTCTGACTCGTGCTGTCAGCTCCATCCCTCTGCAGAGAGGGCTCTGCTTTTAGCACAGCTGAGCCTTCTGGATTTGGGACCAGCCTGCCAACCATGCAATGCAGAGACCCCTCCTGCTCTGCTTGGCCTCTCTCAGCTGTGCAGTCTCTTTTTGGACTGACACAGATCATTTTTGAAGCCATATGCAAGTATCATATAGCATTGCACCTAGAGAACAATGTGGGGCAGATTGACAAGAGCAGAGAGCTCAGGCTGGGAGTCTGCAGCCATGTCTCGTGCTAATCTACCAGGTGAAGGCGCTCGTAAAGAAGCAACTTCAGCAACATAGTAGAAGATTGGATGTATTTGGTGTTGGGTGGGAGAAAGGAACTGAGGGATGCCTTTTAAAAAATCTTTGTGCAAACTGCTGCATCTTCACTTGTCTGATAGGGTCCAGTCATGGGCTGTGAGCACTTGTATTGTCAGCTTTTGCCATCAAGTCTTGAACATTTGAGGTGACTCCTAAAGTATCTTATTTTTGCTCCCATTTCAGAAGAGGTTTCTGCCCTTCCTGGATCCAGGGGAAAAAAGTACCTTTTTCCTTCTCCTTGTACTGAGCTATGCAAGATAGAGAACCCTCAGGAACCTGTCTCAGATTTTCACCGTGGGGTGATAGAGCTCTGTGCTTGGTGTGGAGTTCCAGGGCTATTCACTAATGACAGGGCATAGAAAAACTTCTCATCCAGAGCTAAACAAACCTTGAAAATTCACCCTTGTGATGGACTAAATTTTTGTTGGCTTCAGCCTGGGTTACCCAAGACACTGAGGCCATCACTTCCTTTCCCTTCCTGCACTGCCCTTGGTGGTTTTGCCACAGACAGTGATTGCAATATCCCATAGAAACAGAGGCATGTTTCAGGCAGCAGGCTCTGAATCGCACAAGTCCGAAGAGGTCCCAAACCGAGTCTCCTGGCCCTGAGCTGTTGGGCTGCAGGGACTGGAGTATTGATGCAGTGTGCTCCTACCTTTGGGCTGCTGTGTTCAGTGACATCCTACTGATCAGAGTTTAACCCTGAGGCTGCATCTCACCAGAGTAATTCCAGGTGAAAGTGATATCGGTGATCGTAGTGTTTAGATGTGACAGGAAAAGATGAGTGTAGGAATCTGGATCTGGGGCTTGTGCACTGCTGGCTTGGCATTCCTAGAAGTGACTTACAGGAGAAACCCCAGATGCAGAGAGTTAATGCAACTCCCTGGCAAAAGCTTTTCCCAGCAGGTCTTGCTATAGGCAGTGTAGTACTGCACAGAGGGTCTAGCCCTGCATGAACAGAAGTAGCTCTGAAAGCATGGAAAAGGCATTTACATGTCTCCAGTCCTTGGCTTTGTCTTTCTGCAGGGGTATTTGTAGCTGATGTAATGGATCTCTCCAGAAGAGTGTGTA
This sequence comes from Cephalopterus ornatus, assembly GCA_013396775.1. Classification (NCBI taxonomy): domain Eukaryota; kingdom Metazoa; phylum Chordata; class Aves; order Passeriformes; family Cotingidae; genus Cephalopterus; species Cephalopterus ornatus. The sequence continues at coordinate 256,339 of VZRE01016166.1, read as the reverse complement.
AATATGCACTCTGTTTGCAGCCTCTGTGGAGCTATTGAGAGTAATGTGGAGACACAGCGAGTGTGTGGGATTGCATTTGGAATAAAGGAGGAGTAAATGCTTGACAGGTCTACAAGATGTATGTGCCATGTGCAGCTGAACACAGCAATTAAACAAGGGCTGCTTTGCCTGTCACAGGGAGGGGATGAAGCCAGCTTGAGTCCTGCTTTGTTCTTCTAGGAAGCCGCCTATTAATATTTGTCCTCCTGAGAAAACTTCCCCAAATGATGAGAGAGATGTAAGGACAAATGTACACATGCACGCAAGAAGGAAGGTTTCGTAACAGAGAATGTCTTTATTTTCAACCTCCTTTGATTGCTCTGAAATCTCTCCTTACAGATCCCACCACAGGCCCGGCGTGCTGCTCCTGTCACCCCCCCACCTCCGGAGAAGCGCAAGAACGCACAGATTGCCGCTCCCATTAAAAGTAAGGACAACCAGCTTTCCAGATCTCGGGCACGACACAAACACTGGGCAACGTAACAGCCAGGGTGCCTGGATGCTTCTGCTTTGTGCTTAGAAGAGCATCCTCATCTATGTTGTAAATTCCTATAGGGTTTATATCCTTATATCTCTATCTATAATATGTATATAGCCTAGATTCCTGTAGGTTTTAATGTAATGGTCCTGAGCTGGTGGTCCACGGTCCTTCAAGCCCTCTTTGATCTGGAAGAGTCTGGGCAACCTGATGCTTGTGGATAGGTGCCAGGTACTGCATTCTCTAGCTCCTTTGGTGTCTGTGGCCCTGGGAATCATGGTGCTCTCCAAGGAGCAAACTCTCTGTCTGCTCATGTGGCTGGTCTGGCCAGTGCTCAACCTCAGTGGTTCAAGATCCTTTTTTTCCTGCAAACTCCACAGCCATCTCCCAATAAGGCAGAGGGAGTGTTCCCTTGCAGTGCAGAGTGTGATACTTCACCAGGGGGGCTCACTGGCTTTTAATGCAGTCTTGGGTTTTGCTTTTAACTCCCAATCTGTCAGGTACTTTCTCTGTACAGTGGTGGGATTTCCATAAATCCCACCAGGCTGGTGCCTGTAGGGAGCAGTAATAATACCAGGTGCACAGCTGCCTATGTGCTGCCAAGAGGCAGAGGAGCATTTCATATCAGGACCATGGGGCAGGAATTTCTCCATCTTCAGCATGGTTGGGCTGGCAGAGGCAGTGGTCATCCTGCAGAGCTGCTGCCAGCTTGCGCAAGTGCTCTCCTGTGCTGTGATGGTGATGCCATTAGTGACACACAGCCCATCGCAAGCCCACTCATGTCCCCTTGCGTGGAGTAGGGCAGAACTATTGACTTGCAGGTAGTTAATGGAGACCTAGGACTGGCACCAGCTTCCTTAATGGTACTTAAAGGTATTGAGCCATTTTTCACTGTGGTAGTGGGAGTTCACAAAGGTCAGTTTCCTTCAACTCATTATCTTGATTTAATGAAGCATGGTGGGAGCTGTGATTCATGAAGGTCCTCGATGAGAAGGATCAAGAGGGATGCTGAACCCCTGTGGGAGTGAAGGACCCAGTTTTTCTGCCTAGCCAGTGCTTGCCTTAGGGTGGAGCAGTGGATGGAGTAGTGGAGGGCTCCCAGAACGGATGGATCAGGAAAGGTTAGAGTTGCCTGCAGAGGTGCAACAAAAGCATTTGATGTCTGTCCCACTGCTCCTTCCTTTGGTGTGGTGGGGAGTAATTGCTTTCCCTGAGAGCTGGGCTCCCCATGGGGCGCAGCTCCTTCTCTTCCAGCACTAACACCAGCCACTCTTGTGAAGCTCTAGATAGCCCCCTGTTTGCCCAAGTAACTGTTTTCAGTCAGGGAAGGACCCAGATATGTTTCTGCCTGCTAGAAACTGACAGATGAGACTTACTAAAAGTGTATATTAGAGCAGGTTAAAAGAAAGAAAAATCTTGCTTGTAGTGGATTTTTTCCCTTGGAAGGTTGGACTCCCACTGCTAGAGCTAGTCAAAACTGGAGGTGGGGGGACAAATACAGTAGAGCAAATAATGTGAAGGCTTGTGAAAGCAGTGGGTGCTAGCAGGGCTGCGGGGCTCGTGATCAAATGTTGGAGAGTGCTGAAAGGGAGGGACTAGAGGTGTTGTCAGTCAAGTGTTTCCTTCACCATCACTGCTAACCATGAGGTGCATGCAAGAGGGAGGTGCTGGCTGGTGTGTGAAGCCTTTGGTGTCTTGCAATTCTGAGGCACCATCATTCAGAAGTGAGGGCTTAGCTTCTGAATGCAGGAAAAGGGCCTTGCTAAGCCAGGGGGAAAAGACTTTTCTGTCCCTTAGTCCTGTCTCTCCCTCCCTCCCTTCCCCTGCGTAAAACACTAAGCCCTTTGAAGGGTATTCATCTCAATAGAGTAGTTTTCCCCTTTCTAAAGAGGTGATTGTGTGGGAATGCTCCAGAGAGAACTGGTACAATTTTGCTTTGAGATAAGTGAGGCAGGAAGAGGAGTTAAACTGCTCTGGTCGCATGCACAATGAGCCTTTTAATGGACTGTGCTGTAGCAATTTGTTTTTTTCTCTCTTCCTTTGATGCTGTTGCTAAGGCATGTTTAATTGTTCCCTTTCAGATGCTGTTGAAATTATTCCTGGGTCAGCTTCTAGTGCCTCCTCTATAAGCACGACATCCCTGGATACCTTGTACACTGCTTCTTCTGTGTCAGAGACCATTCTCCCGACAGCCACCTCCAGTCCTGCCAACACTCCACCCCCTGTCCCAAGCCGGAGCGTCCACACCACGATCACGCGCAACTTGGACACCGGCTCTGTGACCCATTCCCGTTACGGGACTTCCCCAAAGGATGGGGCCAGCAAGTCTCCCCAGTCCAAGCGCACCGCCCCGGCCCCGCCGGCTGAAGGGGGGACCCAGAGGTCCCACACTGTGGATGGGGAGAAGACTTCTCAGGGGAAGAAAGCTGCTCCAGCCCCGCCGGCGAGCCTGGATGCCTTCAGCAACCTCTGCCTGGAGGACAAGAAGACGGCTGTGGTGGAGCCGGTGCCACCAGAGCCCAGTGGCCTGGTGGCCTCTGTGCCCAAGACGATAGGAGCCGAACTGATCGAGCTGGTGCGCAGGAACACCCACCTCAGCTATGAGCTGTCCCGCGTGGCCATCGGCATCGTCATCGGCCACATCCAGACCTCCATCCCCGCCACCAGCAGCATCATGGAGCAGATTCTCATCTCCGTGGTGGAGAGTAAGGTAATGCCTGCAGGGCTGGGCTGGGGGCTGCTGCAAACCACCTCCTGGTATCAAGGATGAGGTGTTGTGAGCTCAGTGAGCTCTTGATGTTCAGGATGAGAAATGCAGTGAGATCTCAAAGGGAGGGTGCTAGAGGAGGGTAATTGTCTAGCCAAAGGAACCAGGGTCTGAGTACTGGTAGAAATGGAAAACAGGTGAGTTTATTCCCCGGATGAGCTGCAGATGTACGACATAACCTTGAGTTTGGAGCTGGGGGTCAGAGGTGGAACCAGCTGAGAGACCCCCTTGTGCTGGGAAGCACTAGTAGGCTGTGGTGGAAGGGTGGATGTCATCTGAGATGTGGAGAGGGTGATGACATGGACAGTTGAACCACATGAGCACACCAGTGGGAGATGACATCCTTTCGGGTCCCAGGGTGGCAAAGCAGCAGTGGGAATGGATGCAGCAGGACTTGAGGCACACTGAAAACCTCTGACAGGAGTTGTTGACCTCTCATTCTGAAAGATCACAGATCTTTAAGTGGCGGCATAAAATCACAGAAAAAAATAAATAGTGACTTTTAAAAGAGGTATTTTCTGTTATAACCATGACAAATAGAAGCTGAGGAAGATGGAGCCTGCACTATAAGTGCTTCTGTATAGAAACCTTTTATAAAATAATGAATTGTAGAAACTTATCCTGTGGTGCTGCACATCCTCTGTGTAGATTCAGCATGCTTTTGCATACTATAAATCTGCACAGATTCTTGTCCCTTTGGATGATGGAGCACCCAAAATTTCCATATGTCTAACCTGGTCTTTCATCACAGCAATGAAAACTGGTCTCCACAGAATGTGAACCTCTCTCTTCTGTAACACATGCCTCGGCCCTGCATTTTTTAAAGACTGTGGAAGAGTAGTTTTTCAGCCACTGAAGAGCACTGTCCTGAGCTTGGTCTAAATAAACCTTATGCCAAAATAATCCTATATTCTTCCTCCTTCTGCAGCAGTCATTGAAATGGTGAAGTGCACCTGGGCAGCTGCCTGCTTTAGTTGGAGGGATAATAAATTTCAGCTCCCACTCTGAATGCAACCCTGAGGAGTAAGCTTCATATAAACATCTAAGATTGGAATTCCATTGCTAATGGCAAGATTATAATGAACAGTTCAGAGGCATTTGAATATGGAAAACTAATGACATTCAAATTTTAGATCAAATCATAATCTGGTTGACTGTCTGCACTGAATAGAGGGTCCTGTAAGCAATCATCAAGTCTCTGTTTGTGGCCATAACCCAACAGTTAATTACTTCCTACTCCAATTACAATGCCCTGTCAATGTGTGATCTAGATTCAGCAAAAAAATTTAGCTATTTCAAGCAAATGTTCCGGCTCTGACTTGAGTGCTGAGAAGTTCAGTTTTCTGTTACTTGGACCTTGTCCAAGATCTGAATACTATTGTTATTGTTAATACCTTTACTGAGGATACAATAAGCTTAATTCCACAGAAGTCATTTAGTGCCAGGTTTCTGCAGAGGGGATTTGAAAACCTCAATTTCACAGCCATTGCTGCAGACCAGCCTGAAAAGGATGGTAAGAAATTCTGATGCTGGTGCAGAGATCCATGAGTATGGATCTCATATCTGGTGCAATATCTGTAATCTAGGACATCTGTGGGACCTTAAAATGACCGGTAGTAGTGTATGGAGACACAGCAGAAGGACCTGTCCCATTTCATAATACCTCATCACACCTATCCTGAGCAGTACTGCTTTCAGGAGAGCCTAGATGAGCTTGCAGAGTGCTGAAGTGTAAATGTTGTGGTTGTGCATTTTTTTTCTCAGTGTCCCACATAGAGGATGTAGCTCTGCTGATACGTGGGGGCCTGGTCCCAGGTGAGGTGGTTCACCTGGTGTAGAAGACCAGCTCTAGCAGCTGGAAGGGCAGTCGTGCGTACTTGTGGGATCATTGTACTGCCATAGCTTCACCAGTGTAGTTTAAGGGTACAAATTGTTATCGTTGACTTTGTGTTGTTCATTAAACCAAATCATTCCACAATCTCAAGGGTTTCTGTGTAGAATTGTTGCTGAGTCGTCAGTTCTAGGTCAAGGACTTTTTTCTTTAATTTGTAACTTCTGAAATCCCTCTACTCCCCAGTCCATGCAAATACGTGGGCAATTCTCCTCTTGCATATTTTTCAAGGTTTTTATTCTTCTACTCCCTAAAACAGAGCAAGATATCAGCTTTGATTTAAAGCTTCGATCTGTTCATAGTAGATATGAACAACTGCTTCAACCTTTTGTATTATGTTCTTTAATTAGTTATATCCTTTCTATTCCTATTCCAGTCTTAATTTAAAGTCAGCTCAGTGGTTTACTAAATCAATTCCAGAATCCATTACCTCGCTTCTATCCCCAGTGCCTTCTGAAGGTTGACTGGCAGTGGCACTTCCCTCTTATTTACCTTGCTGATCCTCCACTGTGGATTCTGCCTAGGCGTGTGTGTTTTAGAGAATAAAGACTCTTCTGCTGGGACAGCATCCTGCTCCTGCTTTTAGAGAAGTGACTTAAGGCTAAGCTGGGGGAACAGCACAGACAAGAGCATGCTGAGGAGCTCACACCTTAGGAAAGATGCTTTAGAGATGCCGTACTACTTGGGGAAGCCTGATCTGCAGGAGCAAAACTGCTTACTTGACTTCCCTGAGTCAGCATTTACCCGGCCTTGGAAATGGCTCCTCTTCTTGTCCCTGAGTGGCACAGTGACTGGGCAAGATGTGCAAAGGGAAATGAAACCTCTTTTCAAAGGCATTGCTGCAGTGACTGTCTAAACTGGAGCTGTCTTGCAAGGGACCTTGTTGAAAATTTGGACAGAACTAAAGATAATATAGATGCTGCCTGGTTTTTGAGCTTCTAGAGAATCACTTGGATTAGTATGTATTGGTGATATGTGATTGCCTTTAGCTCTGCTGGGTTATCTCCCATCTCAGAGGAGGGAGTAGCACTGTAGATGTCTCTTGTCTAGGGAAGTTGATTTTGAGGATTTATTAAACTCATTGTGTGGCAGCAAAAATTGTCCAATGCACAAGCTGGCCGCACCTTGAGAGGGAGCACTTAGAAATCACTTATCTGCTTTTTATTACATTAGCATTGCTGTGTTGTAGTTGTGACTCAGACCTATCTCTGGTTGCCTTAAATTTAAGCTTGAAAACTGCTGACAAAGATATGTAATGCAGTTGGATCTTATAGATCAGCCCAGGCTGCTGAGCGGGGTCAAACTGTTCTTGGATGTGTCAGAGATGGAGGAACAAGTCAAGAAGTTGGTGTGGGAGGTAACATGTTTCTGGGGGGGTTTCTTTGGAGTGCTGGGCTGTGACCTGCTCTGAGCTGCCCATCACCAGCCCCTGTTGTCCCCAACAAGCTCTGACAAACCTCATGGCTGATGTGGCCGAGCTCCTCTCCTTCCCCTGATGCCACAGGACTGCCTCCCTGTTCATTCATTGATTCAGCTTTGCTGAAAGGAGACTTGCTTTTGATAAGACACAAAGGCTGCTCTGGGGCTCAGCTTCTCCCCGTGGGAGCTTTGTCCCCCTGCTCGCCCGAGAGAAGGGGAAGGTCAGCAGGGTGAGAGCTTTCAAGGCCGAGTCCTTTGGCTGGACTGTTGGGAGGGCTCCTCCTCAGTGAAATACTGTAACAAAAGGAAATCTGGAGGGTGGGAGGAATACATTACTGCTTAGGCAAGCCTTTTCTTTGCTGATTTCTGGAGGAGACTTTATGAAGGTCCGCAGCAGGGTCTTCATGTGCAGCCATCTCAGTTCAGCTGTAGTTGGGTATCACTCCTCCAGAGCTGCTGGCAATGTCTGCGGAGCAAATGTGCATTGGACTGCAGGTGCCTGGGACCTGCTATATGGTTTTGGGACTCATGTGGAGGGAAACTGCTGGTAGATGTGTGTATCCATGGCACTGGTGATCCATCATGCTAGCTGGTGGGGTGGTGAGGAGGGAAGAATGGGAGGGGGTGAAGAAGAAATGGGCAGGAAGGCAGCTGGGTTTGTATAGCAGGTGTGGTCACCTCTGAGCAGTGTGGGTATGATAAAGTTCCTAAAATGGTTTTGGGCTGCTCAGGAGGAACAAAATCCCTGCAACAGCTTGTTCTATTGGGCGGGGGGAACCATTTGAAGCAGCAAGTTAATGCAAAATGGCATTGTTAGAAATACCAAAACCTCTTCTGCTTATGGGCTCTCCAGCAGATTCCTGGAAACCACCATATGATGATGCTGCAGGTTGTAGTAGCTGCCAAGATGTTTAATAAGCACAGACCTGACCCCGGTGGTGAGAGGGCAGAGAATGGTGCTGAGACTGCACTGAGACAGTTGGATGTAGTTACACTGGTGGGGCGAAAGAGCTTGTTAATGGATTGATCTCATCCAAGTCCATTAGGAGCTTGATGCTGGGGGGAGTTGTCAAGGGCGGCAGATGAAGGATTGGAGAAAGCAGATTAGTGATAAGAGGCTGAATAGAGTGATCATTAAAACAAGTACTCATTAAAATGATCATCCAAAAAGATGTCCTAGCAGTGCCCCAAAGGTAGGACCAGCCCTGCACTGCTCTGGTGAGGAGGATGCAAGTAAGGTACATATATGGAGAACCCTCCCAAGCAGCTGGGATGCATGAGGACAGGCAGGTGACACTGCAGTGCCGTAGGTCCTCCTAAGGAGAAGGGGGAGATGGCAAGATTAAGTGATTCTCTTAATGTATTTGCTCCTGTGATAAATCACCATTCAGTGGGAGATTCTCTTGTGTTTGTACTTGGTTCCTGAAAGCTGTCATGCTCTCTCACAGCTGGTTACCTGCTTTTCTGCTAGACCACCCACAGCTTCCCAAAAATTTAAGACTGTACAGAGGCTTGTGTTAAACCAGCACACTCCTTCCTTCATTACCTGCCTCACAAAAATTATGTAACAAGCAGCAACAACAAGAAAACCTTTTAATTGTATAACTGAAGCATGGACTGCAAGTCCTAACTAATTCATACCCCAAAGACCCCAAAGCAAATGACTAACAATTCTGTCCCTAAAAAAGCAGGTGAGACACTGCTGTTAAACCTGGAGTGGTTTTCCCAGAGAAGGCTGGAGGGTGGGAGGTGACCAGGAAGGGTGCAGCTCCTGCACTTGGCTGTCCACATGTGGGTGTGTGACTGTGCGAATGTCACCACTGGCACAGGATATGGGCTTGTGTCTCCTTCTGCTGTTCTCCCAGTGGAAGTCTGCTTAGGTTTGCTGCCCCTCCCTGCACAGCCAGCCTGTTGGAAGGAGCTGCACCAGGACAGGACTTAATCTTCTCTGGGTTTCCAGGACAAGACACTGTAAAGGCCTTTTCCCGCTGAGTGATCATGACTTGTTGCTGTGTGTGGTAAGACAGCTTCATCCAATAATTGTTAAGAATTTGGTCTCAGTGGGTTTGTTTTCTCTATTGTTTGAATTTCTCAGCTTGGTTCTCTTCCACCTCACTGATCTCCTGCTGCTTGTTGTCACTGCTGCCAGACCCTTGTGTATATAATTTAAGTTCTTCCATAAATTAATCTTTGCCTCTCTTAATGGTGCCTGGGCTCATCACCTGTGATCAGCTTGGTTCCCTGTACCGAACCCCTCTTCTTGTCCTGATTTCAGAAAATCACATAGTTCATATTGTATAGTTGGGTCCTAGAGGCTGATCCTAAATCGCAGAGCACAGCAGCTGGTGGGGAAGATTAAACACTGCCTGACTACTTCCTGTTCTTTCTTGAAGGAGAGGAAAAGCGAAGGAAAGATAACCAAAGAGTGATGCCTTCATGGCAAGGTTGTGTATGACGTAGAAGTGGTGGGGATGCAGTTGACAGCAATTTGAGAAAGGAGTATGTGCAGTAAGATTTGCTGAGTAGCTTCACACTTCAGAGCTGTGGTGAATGGTGGCCAGCTCTGCTGTTTGGAAGAAAGCAGAACCAAACCAGCCCATGGTGAATTGGTTCCTGTCCTTGCTGCAGGGGATCCAGACATATTGAAGAGCTGGCATGTGGAGCACCACACAAGTGCTTGCTCTTGAGCCAAGGATTAAAGGCTGGAGGGAGTGGGCAGCAAAGGGAACTTCTCCTTCCTAGAGACAGTTGTGCAGTGTGGTGGTTCAGTGCCCAGGACATGTCTGTTTTACTGGGGCTGCTCAACTGCTGCGCAGCAGTGGTCCTAACCCATGCTAGATGGGTTTGGCTTTGCCCATTCTCAGGATGATTTTCAGAATCTACAGAGAGTAGAGGCTCCAAAAGTATGAGACCCGAAATAACATGTGTATTAAACTTGCTGGTTTTTTTACTGCCAGCTCTTGACTGAATGAGGTCAGCTGCCAGTCCTGAGACAAGATTGGAGGAAACAAGCACCCAAACAACACTGAGCTGTCAGGGCCCCACTAACCAGTGGCTTTGCTGTCCTGCAGAACCTAAGTGCGGGGCTGCCCTCGGGCCAGATCTGCCACGACGAGCAGCGGCTGGAGGTGATCTTTGCAGATCTGGCCAGGCACAAGGATGATGCTCAGCAGCGCAGCTGGGCACTCTACGAGGATGAGAATGTCATCTGCTGCTACCTGGAGGAGCTACTTCGCATCCTGGTGAGTAAATTTTTCTCTTTACTGCCAGAGCAGAGTAGACAGCCCTGGTGAAGTTCCTTTTTCTGACCTTCTTCACCCCTATGTTGCCATCAGATCTGCTGTTTCAGTGGGCATAGGTTTCTTGTGCATCCTTTACTGTCAGAGTGAAGCCCTGCCCTCCTGTGTGGGCTCTGCAGTGCTCTTGAGCTGCCTTCTACTCTCCACCCCACCTTACAGAGCTGTTCTGAAAAGTGTTACTGAGCTATTCTTCATGCTAGCTGTAGTATTTACCTATCAGAGGAGAGTATAAACCCTCACCTCCAAAAAAACCCAACCTCTCACAGAAAGCCTGGAAGTCTGCTGTGAGGGTTGTTGCACTCCTAGGCCCATTTAAAATGGGCCATCTAATACATCCTCTGTTGCTAGGAATTATCTGTGGGGTGGGGCTCATTACATGTGAAGAAAATTCTTTGGCTGCCTTGAAAGTGAGCTTTAAAGATGTTTCTGTGAGAAACTACAAAGCATCTCACCATATCTGTGCATACAGGAGAGGTACATCCCCACAGTGAGCAGCAGTACAAGCCCATCTGTGTCCAGGGTATGTGATGATATGGGAGCTGCCCTCAGTGCAGTGATGTGATCTGTGTTAGGGGTTTGCTCTTGCACTGTTCTGTATTCCTCTCCGGTTCTGACATAAGCAGAACAGGTAAATTTTCTGTAATAAGCGCTGGGGTCTGTGTCACTCAACATACGGCCTGTGCTGCCTCGCTGGGGGCCTGCGGGGCAAGGCAGAGTTGGGGTTTGTGGAACCACTTCTCGTAATTTAGGGGTGGGAGGAGATGTACTTCTTGGGATGGGAACAGTGCTGGAGCTGCCCTGTGTAACTGTGTGATGCACTCAATAAGGTGCTGCTCAGGTCATGTTTTAGATGTTTTCAGCCCGAGATGTGCTGTATGACAGAGGCATGTCCCTAGAATTCACTTTGATGCAGAATATGAAGGGTGGTGGTTCCTGAGCTCTGCCTCCAGTTTCTTTGTGTGACTGTTGGGCTGGGGCTACTAAGATCTGAAAGCAACTGGACTTCCTCAAGGTCCCTGCAGCAGGCACCTTGTGTCTTGATGTGTCACTGGGCTGACCTGTCTATTCCTCCTTCCAGACAGATGCAGACCCAGAAGTTTGCAAGAAAATGTGCAAGAAGAATGAGTTTGAATCTGTCCTATCCCTTGTGGCATATTATCAGATGGTAAGGTGGCAGAGTGCACCAATTATCTCTTTTTGAGATTTCCCTGGAGATGTAAAAGAGTAGGGTTGGTATGATGAATGTATATAAGATGTTTCCCTTGGGTAGGATGTTGGTAGACCTGTGGTCTAGCTGGAGTTGCAGCATATCCCTTTTGAGTGTTGGCTAATGTCAATGCTATGCATGAAAGTTGTGTGAAAGAGCAGAGGATGCTATAGACTTTGAAGCAGTAGCTAGCACTGCCAAGGGTAAAGCTTGCTGCTTTTACCAGCCCGTTGAGGGACAGCATTGGCATCACTGGTGTCTAGAGGAAATATTTCTGAGGATGCCTTGGGAAAGCTGACAGGCTGTGACTGCTTCTCTTTTAATTGATGCACTCCTGTGCATTAGTAAATAACTTTGCTTAGGAAAGTAGTTGGTGAGTAGAAGCCTTGGGAATGAGGAATGAAATCAGTATTCAGAGGAAGAAATGGAAGTTTTGCTTTCAATGCCTATGCAGCATTGCTTTGCCCCTCTCCTTCCTGGAATGTGCTGTTATAGGACTCTGGGGGGGTTGGAAACTTGTTTCCATCTTCTCCCTAAGTTCTCAGCTACAGCACATCAAGTCTTGTGGCGTTTCACTTTCATCTGGCACTTCTGTGTCAGAGCTCAGCATCAGGGGACTGTAGCACATCTGAGAGCAGAGGGAAGGCAGGCGGGGCACAACAGAGCCTGCTGGCTTTCACTGCCTGCTCTTCTCTGACCAAGACTTCAAGGAAGCCTGACCCGGTGGGGACAGTTGGGTCTCCTGTCCTGGCTGCTGTCATGCCCAGTCCCAGAGCTTGGCTCACTTCTGTTCTCTGAACCCCTGGAGTTGTTGGCTGAGGTTGGAGTATGAAGGTTACCCCAGCATCAGAGTTCCTCCATGGGAGCTGAAGGTCTATTGCCTTTGCTGGAATTCCTTGCATGTCCCAGAAGTTTCTTGTTATACCCTCTGCTCCCAGCACACATCCAACAGCATCACAGTGGAGGAACTGTTCCTGTGCTATTCATTGACCATCACATGCCGAAGAGGGTTTAGAAATGTTATGTTGTCAGAAAACCTCAATCAGAGCAGCATTCACAAAACCCTAGTGTGCTTAGGGAATCCTGGCTCCAGCATATTCAGCCTGTTTGCTGGGATGGATATAGGTGGTTGGTGTGTTATCACATTTAGTGGATGAATTGGGTCATCTCAGAGCTGAGCTCTGGCTGCCACGTGCCCTCTGACCACACGTGCCAAACACCCATAGCCAGCCCAGTTGTGAAGGTTATCGTGTGAACTCCTGTGCTGTTGTTAAAAGCTTGTAGAGCTTCTGGGTTCACTGTCTCCCTGGGAGGGTCTGTGGCTTCCCAACAGCAGGAACTTCTAGGAGTTATGTCTCTGCTTCAGTCAGCCCTCATCTGGAACATGGTTTGAACTAATGACTTGTTTTTGCAGGAACACAGGGTGCCACTGCGGCTGCTGCTGTTGAAGTGCTTTGGAGCCATGTGCAACTTGGATGCTGCCATCATCTCAACACTTGTAAACTCTGTGCTGCCGATGGAGCTGGCCCGGGACATGCAGACCCACACCCAGGGTGAGCCAGAGCTGCTGTACACAGATCCCTGGAACGTCTTTCCATTAAATGATTTGCAGCAGCACTCATGGCCCCCCATTGCCTGGCTGCTCTACATGCCCAGTGCTCTGGGCAGAACGGTGTCTGATTTTCAAGTTATTCACGTTATTACAGCTGTAAATTGAGGATGCACAGGAGGGGATGTTTCAGTCCAATGGTGCGAGGCCCTCCAGCTCCTGAACATCCCATTAATGATCTGTGTCACTTCTTGTAGATGTCTTAAAGCACATTTTGAGCTGTTCCAGGTTTGTTTCATGATGCTGACAAGAGACACCTGCAGATCTCAAGAAAGGTCTCTGCAGTTTCTTAAAGAGTTTTTCTCAGCACTCTATACCTGATCTTTGTGGTGTTTCTTCCTGGTGAATGAGATGTGTGCTAGTTAAAGGAAAGGGCCTTCTCTCCACCCCTGTGCCAAGAGAGATGGTAGTGTGGTCCTGGTCCTCTGCAGGGATAGTGCCACAGCCCTGCTTTTCCCAGCTCTTTGCTTTCCATACCTAAGCTTTGCCTTCAGGTTCCTTCTACTTCATTCTCCTGCTCCCGTTGTTAGGAAGACCTGCCCCTGCTATGAAAAATAATACTCTTCCTTCCCTTTGAGCTCCATTTGCTCAAAAGCTTGGTGGTGGTGGTGTGGCCAGATTTTGCTGGTGTCCCTCGGAGCTACTGTCTTGCCCAGTCTCATTTATCTCCCAGCAGTCAGGACCACATGGTGAGGAAGAACCTGAGAACAAGTTGAACATGTAATAATGCTTCCCAGACATGCTTGATCCTGAGCAGTCACAGCTTTGGTCCCCATTTTGAAGTCAGCCTGTAGGCCACCAGTGCTGTCAGTGTCATTTATTGCTTTTTCCTTGAAAGGGATCTCAAAAATACATTGTTTCGTGTTGATTGTGACCGTTCAGTGACCATGTGGATCAAATCAGAAGAGCCTGGTGTTTGCAGCCTTGCTGCCCTGGTTGCAGTCTGTAGCCTGTTGGTTTGCTGCAGGTGTCATGGAGCTGTGGGGAGAGGTACAATTTGGTGATAAGACTGTGTAGGGATCGACAGGTCTGCACAGACCCTTGACTGGTCACAGTGATGCTGTGTTATGTGGCCTCATCCCAGACAGCACAAGGTGACTCGGCCTCTTGGTGTGATGGAGCATTGAGTTCTGACCTAGGGGAATTCTGCACACTTCTGCTGATCTCCAAGTAGCTCTTAGGGCTGGAGCAGGCCTGTCTCCCAGCGAGTGTTAGCTCTGCTTTAGGGACCCAAGAAGCATTGCAGTGAAAGTGGGTGACAAGTGGCTCTGCTGTGTCCTCCAAACTGCCAACCTGCAGCTCTGCAGCATCTCCTCTTTCCCTAACTTAATCTCAAGGTGAGGATTTTTTCCAGTACAGTTGAAGGGTGGGTGAAAGGCTGCTCCTCCTTTGCTGACAGACTGCTGTGTGGATACAGGAGCCTCACAAATCGGTGTCCTGATCCTGTGCTGCCTTCCCTGTGCTGAGCTTATGGTAGGCACTTGTGCAATGTCATCTGTGCAGCATCCAGTCCTCTTGGCCTTCACAGCAGCGCTGCAGAGAAGTAACCATTGTTTACCCAAACAGGTCTGTCCTTCAGAGGTGTTTTAGGGCTTTAGTAGTTCCCTCCTGCCATTCTGCTGCTTATGGCTCCATGTCCTGCCAGCAAATGGCAAGCAGTACCTTCAGTGAAAACATGACCTTGAATCCTTGAGCTTATTTTGGTACTAAAAACTGGGGAATAGCAGCTGATCTGTGACATGCTGCAGAATAGCTAATCCCTTCTGTGGTGGCTGGAGCCAGAGCAATCAGTGCCAGCACTATGCAACTGGGGAGTGTGGAATTGGCTGCAGCAGCTCTGTGGGATCCCTCCTGCCTTATTACTGAAGAGCAGCCGAGGCAGAAGCTCTGTGCATGGATGCTGGGTGCCTTTGATGAAAAAGACTTTTCCGTGGGACTAGTGCAGGAGTGTTGGCTGCTGGCCAGTTCTTCTGCCAGATGCTTTGGTCTTATTGCTTCTGGACAGCCCCTTCTCTCTGCTGCAGCTGGCCTGCACATCTATCAGTGTTAGAAGACCTTATAATAAGCCACAGCGAGTCAGAATTAGCCAAAACAAGTCTGAAGAAAACAGACAGGGATAATCCAGTCTGTAATTGTGACTTTCTCCCTTGTTGCAGCTCAGTGTACACACAAGTCAGCTGTCAGGCTCCTCTCCCTTCAGTTGTAGACAATTGTGTCTGCTCCCAGGGCCTGAATTCTGCACTGCTGTGTTTAGAGGGTGGAAGCAAGGTCTTTGAAGAAGGCCTCTGAGAAATAACTTTCATACATAATAGTTTCCTTCTAGTACCTCAGCAGGCTTCGGAAATGAAAACAGCTGCATGTCTCCTGCCCTTCATGGCTACTTCAGTGATGCTTATCAGTCTGTCATCAGCAGTCCCTCTGCTTCAAGAGAGCTGCATTAATGCTATTTACTTTCTTGCAGCTACTGATGCTGCTCTGGAAGGTAAAAAAAAAAAAAAGCTGTGTTTTGACTGACAATTACTCTGTTCTTGGGCACTGTGAGTGTTGGATGAGTCCTGCTGCAGCTGGGACACTCCAAAAACTTGTAGAGTCCTGTGTAGGGTGAGTGTCCTTGGTTAATCTGTATTTGCCCCAGGTTCAGCTTTCTGAGTGGTTTCAGCTTCCTTTGATTTTTATTTTTTTTTTTTTTGTCCTTAGGGAAATAGAACAAGATTTGCCTCCTAGTCATGGAGTCTGCTGTCAGCCAAGATGAATGGACATCAGTTAATGGCAGATGGGCCAAGGACATGTAAAACTGCCCTCCTCCCTCCCATCTCTAATTAGTCTCTTCCTCCATATTTGCTACAACCATGTTTATCACTGGCTTCTGGTTCTCAGTTCATTATTTCATTGCTCCTGACGTGATGAGAGAAAATGTTTTGTTGATGAAAGCCTTTCTAGGAATGTGGGAACAGCAGGTTCCTGTGTATCTGCAGCATCCTGCCTCCAATACCCAACTCGTGAAGCCATGGAAGAAAGAATGAAGAAATTGTGAACAGTTTGTCAGATCCCTTTTTTGCTACAGAGAGCTTTGGCATCACTGTCACCTTATAGCTGAGAGCTTCTTATATAAGTGTGAATTATAATTAAGTCATTAAATATCTTCCCTCTCTGTTTACCAAGAGTAAACAACCATTTCCAGCTTTCTTTTGCTGCCACATGGTCTAGAGTGCTCTCCTACAAAGTCTTAATCTTGTTAATGCTGTAGTATCTCTGGTTAAGCCCCCAGTGATCTATTTTTACTCAAAGTGTTTGCTATTTGAAAACTCAGGCATCTGGTGGAGCTCTGATAAAGTCTGTGTGTGCTTTTGTTTATAGGGGCTTTGCTCACAGAGTTGACTTTCCAGGGGCACAGGGCTGGAATGACTCAGTAGCATTTTGTCCCCCATGCTAACAATGAATCTGAGAGCTGCCAAGTGTTGCAAGTCCTTTGGCCAAGTCCAGGAGTATGTGGTAACAGCGAAGGCATCTGGCTGTGCAGTCAAAGCCAAACTACAGGGTGCAGGTGCTTGGGGGTGGGTCGACTTGTGCACGAAGAAGTGAAATACCTTAAAATGTTTGGAGAGGGTACTGGAACCAGCATGTGTCATGCAGGGCAGCAGTGCAGCTGAGAGAAGGAAGCATCATACATTGAGGAAACTTTTTGTCCTCTAATGAAAAGTAGTTTTGGTCAGTTTTTTACAAATAAACCCTCTGTTTCCTTGTAACAAATGTCCCTGGGCACTCTCTGACGGATGCAGCTGAACTGTATTTAGCCAGTATGTGTGGTGACCTATACATAGTAATTCTCATTTTTGTGTTGTCTTCAGACTTGCTGAACTGGATGGAGGCTACATTTGATGGTGACACAGATCCTATTCCATGCCTTTTTTTTCCTTCTGCAAATATCTATTGAGACGTATCCATTAATTAAAATTCAGGAAAGGCACTGGCAGGGCTTCTGGGGAGCATTCAGAAATAGCTGCTGCCAATGAAAATTGTGTTGGACTAGCAGGCTGTGGGATGTATCATTGCTGGAGAAACGTGTGGCCTGGGAGGTGGGCAGATGCACAGCCTGAGTCCTGAGCAGTGATCTGGTCTCCCCAGGGACCTTTTATACCTTCAGGCAGAGCTGAGGTAGCGAAAGTAGAGCAGTGCAGGAGATGGTAACAAGCAGCATGGCTGTCTGGGGGTGGTGTTGGTTGGAACAGGCAGTATTTTGAGGTGGCCAGATGGATGCTTTTTCTGGGTTCAGTAATTACATAACTATGGGATGTGTCCTGGGACTGTGCAGGGGAGGTTTTTAATTATTCAGATCAAGTTTGCCCAGATCCTCTGAAGTGGAGAGGAAAAAAAAATCAAGGATTCTTGTTGTGATTATTTTTAAATTGCTTTGGAAACACATGGCACAGAAGGCGTGTGGTGTGCTAAAACAGGGGGAAAAACACCCTTACAGCTCAGTCAACACAGGACTGAGGAGCAGGCTAATCAGTGTTAAATGCTTGTACTAAATGTGTGGCTTCCCAGCTGCAGCTGGGGAGCAGTTTCTCTCCCTCAGAAGAACTAATGGCAGGACCTTTGTCTTGCAGATCATCAGAAGATGTGCTACTCTGCGCTGGTGCTGGCCATGATGTTCTCCATGGGGGAGCCCCTGCCATATCACCACTACGGTAAGAGTGGGTTAGGTTCACAGCTGGGCAGGACAGCACAGCACAGCTGATGGTGGGACACGTGGGATGTGCTGGCAGACACAGAGAAGGGGCCTTTGGCCAAGGTGGGGACAGCTCAGTGGAAGGCCCAGCAAGGGTAGTGTCTGTCCTGTATCAATAGAGCCTGGCAGCTGAAGCACTGGACTGAGATGTCGGATTTCCAGGGAGCAGCACAAATCTGGGTTAGTGCAGTGGAGGATTGAATGCCATGCTGTAGAAGAGGTGGATTTGCCCATCACTGTAACTAGGTGGCATTTTAGTTTACCTCTGGCCTCTGTGAAAGCATATACCTCTTACTTGCATTAGAGACTGTCTGCTGATGAGGCTGAGATCCCAGATCCCTCCGTGAACGCCCACTAAGGCTGTCAGCTGCATAATGTAGCCTCTTTCTGGTCTCTTTTCTAACAGGATAGCACAGTCCTGTGTAGTTTAAGCCCTTAGGGAAAGTGGAGATGATTAAGGGTTTTGCAGTCAATAATAAAGTGCAAATGTTCTGCCTGTTTTCTCCTCTGTCCTTTCAGCCTTCAGCCAGAAAGCCCTGCCTGCTTCTAGCCAAGGCTGTGTTGTGTTCCCTGTATTTGGGAAACTCTGGGCTTAGTTTTCCTATAAATGCAATAGAGATTTTTATAAGTATCTCCTCAGCAGCTTTACTTTAACACCCAGTAAACACATAAAAGATTTAAACTGATGCAGTAGAGACCGGAGTGAGCCTCCACACCTCCTGCTTTTCTCTCCTCATGTAACCCTGGCAATTATTTTCTGCAGGTGGACTTATTTGCATGAGCTCCTGAGCTTTCCTAATAGCTAAATTGAAAAATGGGTTATTACTAATGATATAGATTATTAGGGTTTTTTTTAAAATAGATTAATTAAGCCAGTGGTCAAGAATACAAATCTCTTCCTACGTTGAAGCCCTCACTAGCAGCAGTGGTGCTGAAACAATTAGAGCAGGATTTGGTGTTTTGTTTACTCAAAAAAATTACCAGTAGGGGACCAAATTTCATTGTTGCCTTGCACCGTGGATAGTTCTCTAAGCCAGTTGTCTCTTACACAAAGACACTTCAGTGGTCTGTCTAGTCCACTTGCAGGGCTGTTCATTCCCTGGAGGCTGACATTAGCACTCCACTAATGGTTTTTAAGCGTAAAAGCACAAAGAAGGGGTCTGCGTATGGTCCCTTGTTGCTTGGTTTATTTTCACTGTGCTGTAAATGCCCCTTTCTCCTTGTGCAGAACATCTCAACTCTCAGTTTGTGCAGTTCCTGCTGGATGTGATTGAGGATGGGCTGCCCTCAGACACCACTGACCAGCTGCCTGACTTATTTGTCAACGTCCTCCTGGCCTTCAATCTCCACATTCCAGGTTGAATTGGTGCTGCTCTGCCTTGGCAGGATTTCAGTGGTCTGGAGTGAGGGTGTGAAGAATGGGGAGGGAGAATCTCACTGGGCCTTTATGGTGCCATAACCATCCCTCCAGCTTCCCTAGGCTGGGGCACTACCCTGTGTTTAAATATGGTGCAAAACCCTAGAGGAAAGTATGGTCATGAGGCCAGACAGCACATCAGGTCCCTCGAGAAGGGCACTTGCCCTCAATCTGCCTCTGTGTTTTGAATCCTGTTGGAAGATTGGAGCATAGTTCCAGGTCCTGCTAAAAAAGCCCACTGCTTAACCCAGAGTCTCCTGTTGCTCCAGTTGTTCCGTTTCTCTTGTTCTGCTTCATGGCTTTATCCTTGACACGGGAGGATAAAGCAGGGATGACGTGTCCAGTAATTTACCTGTTATTTTGAATTGCGCTTCATTAAAATTTATGTGAAAGTTTCTAATTTCATGTGAAAGTTGATTGCACAGAGACTGATTAAGTATATCTGTGCTGCTTTCATTCATTACCCCTTCCCACACTTACCCATATCCTTGCTGGCTGCAGTAATTAGGCAGTAATGCATGACAGGCAGTGTGTTTCTGGGGATTATTGCCCACCTGGGGCGTAGCTGAGAGCAGTGACTTGTTCTCTGCTAAGAACATGTTAAATGATGTTCTGGTTGCTTATTAGTAGATTGCATTTTTTATTCCTCTGTCTGCAAGATTCATCTATCGTGCAGTTCAGTGGTGCAGCATTAGTTCAAAAACTTCTAAAACCATATTATATTGATGCCCTTCAATATAAAGGATCCTGAGGCACTTTGCAGCCTGTGAAATATTACAGGCCACAGGAGTAGTCAACGCTGTGCTGTTTGTGTGATTGAGTGTACACACACACACACGTGTTAAGGCCTGCTAGGGTAAATGTATTTTAGTTACAGCAAATCACCACCAAAGCAGGCTAGGGGACAGTACCTAGAAGAAGTCTTCAGCCCATACCCTTGCACAGCTGAGTGCTGGGAAGAACTTTTTCCTTCTGGGAGGCTCTTGGGACCCTTCTTAAGAGAATTTTCAAGACTTTAAGTTCCAGCAGGGTTAGGGTTAGGGAGCCCACATGTGAATCAGATGTACAGAGAAAGCACCAAGGCCCAAGTGTTTCATGTACTGTTTCTAGATTGACTTCACCTTCCCTCTCCCTGTCCATCCACTCTGTGGGGCTGAAACTTTTCATAGCCCTGATAGATTATGGTTCCCCAGAGCACTGATGTGGAATAGGAGCCCCCCATTATGTGTTTTTATTACCATGGTCTTGAAGAAACAAAGAGGTGTGCTGAACAGGTTTCTTCCTCAGTTCCAGAACACAGTGTGATCATGACTACAATAAGCAAGCACTCGAATGTCAAGACTTTCACAGAGAAGCTGCTGTTGCTGCTGAACAGAGGAGGTGAGTGTGTGTGGCACTCTTGTGTGTCCTGGCAGGGGGTGCAGCTCATGTTGGCTCGGGGAGACAAGCCTGGTGCTCATTATGGGGTGGAAGTCAGGGATGCAGGTAGCTGAGGACCTGTCGGCCCAGACAGGATGGATGTGCTGCTTCCTGGTGAATTTGTGAGGGTGACAGTGTGCATTGTTGAGGGTAGAGCTGCACAAGGAATAAGGTGATGCTGATGGCATGTAGGGAGACAGGAGTGGCCTCTGGGCTGTGGTTTCCATGTACTCCTGGGTCAGATCAGCCCCACCTCACAGCATGGCCAGCTGCCACCTGGGCAAGCTCTTGTCTGGGAGGAAAGCTGGTCCTGGGCCACTTCTATCCTTGGACAGGCAAGACTCAGTGAGTGATGACACACAAACCTGAGCCGGTGCTGGCAATCATCTGCCCTGGGGGAGAGTTCCAGAGGGAGCTGTTGCCTTCTGAAATGCTGCCTGGAGCGCAACTTCCCATTTTGGAATCGCCAGCAGAGGGTTAGCATTGTGTTGGCTCCAGGCATGGAGTGAAAATCTACCACACCTTAGAGCTGTTGCAGAGCAGATTGCTGGAAAGCTGGAGATCTCTGTGGGAAGAGCAGTGCCAGGTCTTTCAGCCTGTGCTGCACGATGCTATTGTGCTTTTTAATACCTTCTGGAGCACAGGGGCTTTGCTGCCTGAGATTCATTTTGTTGATTTGCTGGAAATAACTCATCCTGGGACGCTTGCAGCTCATCTTACTCTGGCTTTAGTTCTCTTTGGGGTAACAAATCACTGTCTCTACACTGTATCAGCTTAAGGGCAGCCGGCACCTCAGTGCTCTTCTGTCTGGCCTCCTCCCAAAGCCTTTGTTTAGCCCTTTTCCTGCCAGAATCCCTGCAGGGATCGCCTTACAGTGAGGAGCTGGGTGAAGAAAGAGGGGGGATCACAACCTAATGAAGATGCTTCTCTTTTGCCTGCCTTCCTGACAACTGCTGGCAGGGCTGCAGTGGCCCAGAGCCCTCTTGGGGTCTGCAGGGATGTGTTTTGGAAGAGAATAGGATGTGGTGACTCATTTAAACTTGGAAGTGTTTTTTTTCTTGCTTCTGGGACAGTACTAGCCTGGTCTCTGGTGAGAGATTAGTTTTGGAAAAGGCTCTGATGCGCTTTTCAGAGTGGTCATTGGACCAGACTTAATAAACCAGTGAGAAAATGAGTGGTGGCTGTTGAGCAAAGAGAGGAGGCACTGAGAGGCGATGTGCTAATGAGCTCTCACCTGGGATGGTAGGTGAGACATAAACAGTGATTAATGCTAATCATAATGAGTTTGGTCTCATCTTGGTAGCCTGCAGAGCTGCCATCCTGATTACACACCCTTGTGCAAGGCACTGAGGTCTGTGGGCATGAATCTTTCCATGGGCAGGGAGGGCCTGGATGAGGGCAGAGCAGCCTCTTCTCTAGAGCCGAAGGGTCTAATGAAGGGATGTGCTCTGAAGATGGAGGAGGGGGGACAGTGGGGAGCATGTGGCTTAGCACAGTCTCTCTGCGTCCCCCAGATGATCCAGTTTGCATCTTCAAGCATCAGCCTCAGCCACCACACTCTGTGCTGAAGTTTCTGCAGGACATCTTTGCCAGCAAGGACACAGCCAGCATCTTCTATCACACAGACATGATGGTCCTGATAGACATCCTGGTGCGGCAGATTGCTGATCTCTCCCCAGGAGACAAGGTGCTCACACCAACCTACGGGCATTGGGGAAGGGAGCACAGTGCCAAAGCAGTGGTGTTTCTCCTGGCCCCCTGTGGGGCCTCTTGCTACAGGCAAGAATGGAGTCTTTGGCACAATGTTTCTGGGTGCTCAAATCAACCTTGGGAGCTGAGGAAAAAGGGGAGATTTATCCTGTCTGGCCCATAGGCATATTTGAAGAAAGATCTGCCAGGCCTCTGGTGGTTGGCAGCCTTCTGACCAGGGACCTTTGGGAAGAGGGACCCTCTGTGAGTAGTAGAAGTAGGAGGAACCTCTCTGGTTTGGTATTGCAAGAGGCAGGGGATGTGCACGTTTGAGGGTTAGGAGCAGCACTGGGTTGCTGTGGGAAAAACAGAGTTTTCCATAGTTACTAATAAGCCTTAAGGAAAAGCAGGTGCCTCTGGAGTCGTGCTCTGGCTGGTGGAGCAGCAGCAGCCGTTCCTGTGCTCATGCTGCACTGGAGGCTGGCATGCTTGTTTATCTCACTTTAAATCTTTCACTGTGCTCTCTGGTTTGTCTCCCCTCCCACTTGGCAGCTGAGGATGGAGTATCTGTCTCTGATGCACGCCATCATCCGCTCCACGCCCTATCTGCAGCACCAGCACCGCCTCGCTGACCTGCAGGGCATCCTGCAGCGCATCCTGGGTGAGGAAGAGGAGGACCAGCAGTGCCAGATGGACAAACTGATCATCCTGGAGATTTACAAGGAGTTCCCAGAAATCTCTCCTGGTACCAGCTAATGCTCCTCAGCTTGGACTGGAGTTTGAACCACTTGGATCGATGACGTCTCTTGTTGACACTTTCTCCCCATTCCCTCCCAGTACAGCTCATACCTTATATCCCTCTGTGCGAGGCCTAAGGTTGGGACAGCATTCACCGGCCCTTTAAAAATGCCAGTGGCAGAAAGGGTGTGAGGTGCCCCCGGGGCCTGGTGCCCAGGGCAGTTGGAGTGGGTGGGCGCTGGCGCATGGTTTTCCTGCAAGACTCGGGCAGGAGCTATTTGGGCAGCTGGTGTTAGTGGGAAGGGCAGGGAGCTTGTGGGGGGCGGGGGTGTTTAGCTGCACTGGTGTCCCAAGGTCTCCTGAAGAGAAAGGCCTTTGCCTTAGAGTATCACTTCTTTTCCATGTGCGTCTCTCTCCCTGCAGTGACCAAGTGGAGTCTGCTGGTGCTTGGAAGAAGCTTTCGTAACATCTGTTTTGTTTTCTGCTGCTAGTGCCAGTGTGCTGCAGCCCTGCCAAGGGAAGGTAGCTGCTCGCTGTCTAACGCCTTGTCTAGTGAGCCTTTCACTGCCTCCTGGCCTTCCGCTTTGCCTCTAGGCAGCAGCCCACCTTGGGTCACGGAGGTCTTACCCCAGCAGCTGCTTTTTTCAATCTGCTTTCTATAGTGATGTTTAAATTTGAATTTCTTGCGCACTGTGGCAGCCTAGAAGTAACGGCCACATGGGCGATGCTGCCTTTAGGAAGCCCTCGGCCCAGACACAGCACAAAGATGTGTCCTGCCAAGTAAAAGCTGCCGCTTGCCAGCCCTTGCGCAGCACTGCCTGTGAGCAGAGGGGCTGCCCGCAGGCAGGTATGCTCTGTTCATGAAGTGTGTGGATTTCTTGCCTTGAGCTTCATAGTAGCTCTGCCTCGCTGCCCTCCCTCTCCCCGTGGCAGCGCTCGGAGGCAGCGTAAGCCTGGTGTCCAGTAGCTGTTTGTGACTATGCTAAGTGTAGGGAACCCTTATTTATATTTCCTTTAGGTTTCTAGTAAATGGGATTAACCTATTTCCCTGTTACAGATAGTCACACACACTAATGTGGGTCTCTTAGATATTCGTGTGCACAGTCTGGTCACTTCCTGTCCCCAGGTCTTCCTTTGCAGTACCCAGTGTAGGAGCAGTTGGAAAGTGGAACTGGAAATACTGGGCACTGTATTTACTTTTTTTTTGTTAGCTTGAGGTGATGACATCAGCTCTGCTCTGTAGGCGTGGACTGGCCACTGGGGCAGTGATGCTTGGGAACAGAGGGGATTGGCCTGGCAGCCAAGGGAGGTGAGGACCTCCTGAAGTCAGCCTGGGAATGCCCAAGCTTAATAACCACCCTAGTAGAGAAACCTATTTTTTCCCTGTAAAAATGTATGAATGTCAAAAGGGATCCTGTATTTTCTTAAACACTAAGTGTAACCTGCAGAGGAATAAAAATGTCTTAAACTGGACTTCTGTGAGCGTAGCCCTGCCTGCCCTGCCCTATCATGGGGGAACCAAAGTGGTGGGGGGACTTGGGTGCCTGCTGCCCACTGAAGCAAAGCAGTGGGTGCTGACATCCAAATGGGGGTAACCCAATAGTTCTCCCACACTCAGCTTTTTGCCTGGTGTTTTTCTGCCATGTTGCTGGCCAACAAGGAGCGGTGGAGGGCAGCAGCCCTTGCTTATAGGGGCACAGCCGTCATTCCTGGGGGCCTGCCCAGTATGGCTGCTCCAGATTAAGGGTTTGGCAGAGCTGGACTCAGCAGTTCGCTCCCTGCAAGGCACACGCAGGCCTCAGCCAGCTCCCGGCGGAGCTGCCGAGGCAGCAAGCCTGGGCAGGAAGGGTTTAATGGTCTGTATCAAGTGCTAATGAATCGCTTTGGCTGTGGATGTCTGCTCCCGAACCTCAGCCCTGCGTGTGCAGCTTTGGGGGTGCCTGGGATGGCCGGGGGGTGTGTGATGGGAGGGCAGTGGGTGCTGGGTAAAGCTGTGCCTTGGCAGCAGGGAAGCTGGTCTGTGCTCCTGGCTGTGTGCTCAGGGAGCCAGCCAGGCAGTGGGCTCAGCCCTGGCCAAGGGTAGGGTGTCAGTGCCAGGTGCAAGCTATGCCACTCCAAACATGAGGACAGCATCAGGCACAGCTGCCTGCAGAAATGGGGCCAGGGCTGTGTCCCAGCTCCTGACTCTTTGACTCGTGTTTCCTAAGTGCCCAGGCATGTGGCCTTGAAGTGTGTCAAGCTGCTCACCTGGGGAGAATCACAACACAAGGGCTGCCAGCACTCTGTGGTGTGTCCCCCACTGTGGCTCTCCTGTGCCCCATTGCTCTGTGCAGCGTGTGGTTGCCTGTCTCCCTGAGCCAGCCTTGGCTTGTTTCTGAGTGCTGCTGGGGTTTGTTGGCCCATGCCCTGCTGCCGTGGTGGGATGTTCCTCTGGCACTTGCCCTCAGTGACGCAGTCCAGGCTTTGCTGTGCCAGGCAAACCCAGCAGTGGCAGAACCCAAGGCTGTGCTTGCCAGGAGCCTGGACTGGTGGAGCTGGTGGCTCCTGTCGATATCCCTGAGTCATTGCCGTCCCTGGGGTCACTCACACCATGTCCCAGCTGCACAGCTGCATGACGACTGCACCACCACCCTGCTGCTGCCACAGCCAGGGCTGGAAGAGCTGGGCAGGGGGGGAGCTGGCTGTGGGGATCACAGGAGAAAGCTCTACCCACTGCCCAGGAAAGGCCTTTGCCCATTGCAGGGAATTGAACTGCATTGTGTAAACTCAGCCTGCTCAGCGGTTCCTGCTCTCTGTGTAGGTGACACATTAGCTGTAATAGGGTGCTATTAGAGCACTGTCTCCTTGTATTGGTGTGTTTTTATTGTGGTGCAACAGTGAAGGGAGTTGGGGGGAGCGATGCATTGCCTGTGACCTGCGCTTCTGCTTTATTGTCTGGAATGATTCAATTACGACTATTTTGTGGCAGTAATACCCTGATAATTTTCTCTTCCTCCCCTGAGCTGTCAGCTGGGCAATTAGAACAAATAAATTTGAAAGCCTTCATTACTTTTAAAAAGTATTGCCTCTCTCCTGATTCACTTTCTTGATGGCACATCCCCAGTTTGAGGGGGTGTGATGGATGATCCAGCCAGCATGTTCCTGTTGCACACGGGTGATGTGCTGCCCTCTGTTAGATGAGGTTTCTCAGGTGAGTTGTGTGTGGGGCCGGGGCTGCTCTGGCATCAGCATAAAGGTACCAGGAGGGCTCAGGTGGGTGCTTGGGGGTCTGGAAAAGAGAATGTAAATCTGGTGCACCACATATGCACGGATGGCATGGCCTTAGCCCCATCAGTGCTGGTGCTGGACCAGCCAAGCCAGAGGTGTTGGGTGGTGGCTGAGGAGTTAATCACACTAGATGGCCAATCCTAGGAGTTTATAAATTAACATGCCAATATCTCCGGAGGCTTAGAAATCCACATCCAGGGAGTATCAGCCCTGAGCATTGTGTAAGCACCAGGAGAACTTCTTTTCAGCACATGTGCTGGCCACCACTTCAGGGCCTGCTTCCCGTGGTGGTCCTAAATCCCATACTCAGCACAAGCATTAGGGCAAGGAAGAGCCCTGTCTGCCCTGCCCACCCTGTGACTGCCCAGGTGGTGGCCAGGCCTCAGCTTCTGCATGGGTGTTGGTGCTGGGAGACACCAGCCCCGCACAGAAAGCCACCAGCCATGAGGATGCTGCAGGGTGATTTGGGGACATGTTGGGTGTGCTGCAGACCCCACGTTGTGTTCACTGAGTTTCTACCCTGGGAGTGGGAGCCTGCTTGCTGTCAAAGTCCCGATCAGTGGGCAGCATGTGCTCATCCCACCCCCCCCATCTACATTAACAATAATTTCTAGGGGACCATCTGTCAATGCCAGTGGAACCGAAGTTGGCTGAGAGCTGGTGGTGGTCGTGGTTGGTGGGGGAGCACAGGAACATGGGGCATCAGCAGAGGCAAGGCACTGGTGACATCAGGATTCAGTGCTGCAGCTGCAGCAGGTGGGCCATGACCCCATCTGCAGCTGGAGCAGAGGGCACCACCATGGCAGTGGCAGCTGGATGCCCTTGAGGTCCCCAGACCTGCTGTGTGCTGGGGCCAACATGTCCACTCTGACCCCCTCCTCACTGTGCAGATGGCCTGCGCTGTCCAAAGCAGTGTGTGGCTCCCAAGCCGCCACTGGGATTTCTGCCAAGGGACTGTGGGACCTTGTACAGCCTTGTGTTGTTTCCTGCAGGGTGGAAGTGGTGTTGGAGAGTGAGCGTGGCTCCTGCTGTGCTGGGAGTGATGGCTGAGCAGCAAAGCCTCGTCTCCAGTCTGAAACCATCCCGCTGTTAGTTTGTGAGGTTTTTGGGGCTGCACAAGGGCTGCTCCCCAGACTACCCACCTTAAACCATAGCCCATCCAGCCCAGTGGCACAGGGGGCTCTTGCAGCCCCCTTGGAGCTGGGATGGGTGTGCAGGCACTGTGTGTCCCATGTACTCCTTGCCTTTCCCTACCCCATCCTGAATTCCCCCATCTCCCAGATTTGCCCTGTTTTCTTCTCTGACACAGCTCTTTCTTCCCTACCGTTCACCCCAGTGTGCCCTCTCCTTCAACAGGATGCAGACAAGGACGTCCCCCCACTGTGGCATGGAACGCTAATGGGGACGTAAACCCCTGCTATTCTTAAGCCCTATTACAAGCTCTAGTGGCTTAGGTTGCGATATTAGTTGATTGAGATCAAACCAGCTAAATTATGAGGCTGATGAGCTAATGACCCACCCCGGTGCAAGGGCCCCAAACTGAATTCTCCTTGGAAACATGTTGGTTGTGTTTGGCTTTTTATCATGGATGCAGGAAGAAAAACGTGTGACTTTCTCCCCGGTGCTGATGCTTCACCTGGTGGGCGGTGGCGGCTGAGGTCTGCGTCTGGAACACGAGTGGGACAGCTAAACCTGCACCGCCCTGGGGGAGCAGCCTGGCCCTGGGGACGCTGGTGGCGGCACAGGGACCGTGCTGGTGCAGGGTCAGCGCCGCAGCCGCGGGTCGGCGGGGTCAGCAGGTGTGTGCTGTGTCACGGTGTCGCTGTCCGCGGGCCCTGCGCTTTCGGCCGGGAGGNGCCGTGCCCGGCACCGCGGGGCTCACACCTTGCTGCGGGGCGGGCAGGGGCACTGCTGGCACCGGCGGGCGCGCGTCCCCGCACGGGCGTCCCCGGGTCGCGGGCACCGAGGCCGGGCCGACACTCGCAGCCCCGAGGCCAGCGCCGCCCGCTGCCCCTCGCCCAAGATGGCGGCGCGGGGCGGGAGG
>VZRE01016166.1:187327-227492 GCA_013396775.1 Cephalopterus ornatus | reverse complement strand
GGACCTACACTACTTCCGAGTGACGGCCACCGACCACGGGGTGCCCCGGCTCTCCGCCACCACCATGGTGGCCATCGCCGTGGCAGACCGCAATGACCACGACCCCGTCTTTGAGCAGGGCGAGTATCGGGAGACCATCCGGGAGAACGTGGAGGAGGGATACCCCATCCTGCAGCTGCGGGCCACAGACGTCGACTCCCCGCCCAACGCCAACATCCGCTACCGCTTTGTCAATGAACGGGCTGCCCATGACGTCTTCGAGATCGACCCGCGCTCCGGCCTCATCACCACCAGCGGGCCGGTGGACAGGGAGAAGATGGAGAGGTACTCCCTCGTGGTGGAAGCCAACGACCAGGGAAGGGAGCCGGGGCCTCGCTCTGCCACGGTCAAGGTCTACATCACAGTCCTTGACGAGAACGACAACATCCCTCAATTCAGCGAGAAGCGCTACATCGTCCAAGTGAGGGAGGACATACGGCCCCACACCGAGATCCTGCGCGTCACCGCCACGGACCTGGACAAGGACAACAACGCGCTGGTACACTACAACATCATCAGCGGGAACAGCCGTGGCCAGTTCTCCATTGACAGTGTCACTGGGGAGATACAGGTGGTGGCCCCACTAGATTTTGAGGTGGAGCGGGAGTATGCCCTGAGGATCCGGGCACAGGACGCAGGGCGTCCTCCCCTTTCTAACAACACTGGCATGGCCAGCATCCAGGTGGTGGACATCAACGATCATGCCCCCATTTTTGTCAGCACCCCTTTTCAAATCTCTGTCCTGGAGAATGCTCCTCTCGGCCACTCTGTCATCCACATTCAGGCCGTGGATGCAGACTATGGGGAGAACTCGCGCCTGGAGTACAAACTCACAGGGGTCTCTGCTGACACACCCTTTGTGGTGAACAGTGCCACGGGGTGGATCACAGTCAGTGGGCCCTTGGACCGGGAGTCAGTTGAGCACTATTTTTTTGGAGTAGAGGCTCGTGACCATGGCTCTCCATCTTTATCCGCCTCGGCCAGTGTCACCATCACTGTCATGGATGTCAATGACAACCGCCCTGAGTTCACTCAGAAGGAGTACTTCATCCGCCTGAATGAGGATGCAGCTGTGGGGACCAGTGTCCTCAGCGTCACAGCAATCGACCGGGATGTGAACAGTGCCATCACGTACCAGATCACGGGAGGCAACACAAGGAACCGCTTCTCCATCAGCACCCAAGGTGGGATGGGACTCATCACTCTGTCTCTGCCACTGGACTACAAGCAGGAGAGGCGCTACGTGCTCACTGTGACAGCGTCTGATCGCACCCTGCGTGACAACTGCCACGTTCACATCAATATCACCGATGCCAACACTCACCGGCCTGTGTTCCAGAGTGCCCATTACTCTGTGAGCATCAATGAGGACCGGCCTGTGGGCAGCACCGTGGTTGTGATCAGTGCCACAGATGATGATGTGGGGGAAAACGCCCGCATAACGTACTACCTGGAAGACAATGTCCCTCAGTTTCGCATTGATCCAGACTCTGGGGCGATCACTCTCCAGGCAGAACTGGACTATGAGGACCAGGTTACGTACACGTTGGCTATCACTGCCAAGGACAACGGGATCCCCCAGAAAGCAGACACAACGTACGTTGAAATCATGGTGAATGATGTTAATGACAATGCCCCCCAGTTCGTCAGCCCTCATTACCAGGGCATGATCTCTGAGGACGCACCTCCCTTCACCAGCGTGCTCCAGATCTCTGCCACTGACCGGGATGCCCACACCAACGGGCGAGTGCAGTACACCTTCCAGAATGGGGAGGATGGGGATGGAGACTTCACCATAGAGCCCACCTCAGGGATTATTCGCACTGTCCGCAGGCTGGACCGAGAGAACGTTCCCGTCTACGAACTGACTGCGTATGCTGTGGACAGGGGCATCCCTCCTCAGCGAACTCCCGTCCACATCCAGGTTACCATTCAGGATGTGAACGACAATGCCCCTGTCTTTCCCGCTGAAGAGTTTGAGGTCTTGGTAAAGGAAAACAGCATTGTAGGCTCTGTGGTGGCCCAAATCACAGCTGTCGACCCAGATGAAGGACCCAATGCCCAGATCATGTACCAAATTGTGGAGGGCAACATCCCTGAGATATTCCAGATGGACATCTTTTCTGGGGAGCTCACAGCCTTGATAGACTTGGATTATGAGACAAAACCTGAGTACGTGATTGTAGTGCAGGCCACCTCTGCCCCTCTGGTCAGCAGAGCCACAGTCCACATCAAACTGATTGACCAGAATGACAACAGCCCTGTTCTCAAGAACTTCCAAATCCTGTTCAATAACTACGTGTCCAATAAGTCCAACACCTTCCCCTCAGGGATCATAGGGAAGGTCCCAGCGTATGACCCAGATGCGTCCGACCGCCTCTTCTACACCTTTGAGCGGGGAAATGAACTGCACTTGTTGATTGTAAATCAATCGAGTGGGGAGCTGAGGCTGAGCCGTAAGCTGGACAACAACCGTCCACTTGTGGCCTCCATGCTGGTGACTGTCACAGGTAGGGAGTGAAAAATCATGAAACCTTTAGTGCAGTACCTTGGGGGAACTCCATGCAGTCCCCCTTGGGCAGCCCATTCTGTATCGGGGACAGGTTGGGGACTGGCAACAAGATTTGGATTGGGAGTCCCTTCTAGTCAGGGAATACTGCTGGAGTGGTGGGAAGGGTGGGAGTGGGGGGAGCAGGCTGCTGGGGAGTGCTCTATAAAGGGGCTGAGGCTGGAGATGGTCTGCAAGAACAAAGCATCATTACTCAGGTGTGGGGATTGCTTTTAGCTGTGAGTGAGGCACCTTTGGAGGTGCTGTGGCCAGCCAGGCTGTGTTGTGTGCCGTAGGGTGCTGGCCAGCCAAGCAGACAGTTCCCAAGAGGACCAAGCTGCTGGCCCAGGGGCTGGTACACTGCTTTGCTCCCAAGCCTGGGTGGTTCTTCTCCCTGCTGGGACTGAGTGCTCCTCTGACTTTGCATGAGAGGGAGGGACTGAACTCCGTGTGGAGGGAACCCTCTTAAAAATACCCATCTGCTGGTAGCAAATGGTTCAGTCTTGATTCTGGCTGTGACACCTGCCAACACCTGCACTTCTGAGGGGTCTTCTAAAGCCTGGTACTACGTTTCTGTGGCCAACTTAGTGTTGCTGGGGACAGCTGTGACAAACCTGAGTGCAGTGCTCGGAACTCTTGCAATAGTGCGTGCTGCCGGAGTATCCAAATGCAGATGCTAGTGGTAGCTGCTGGAGTGGCTTTGCAGAATGTTGGGGTCCCCTCTAGCCCAGCTGAGGACAGGGCAAAGATGGGCCTAGGGCTTTGCCTGTGAGCAAGTGGGGTTTGGACCTGGAGCTCCCAGAGTCAGGTTTGCCTTCACCATCAGCCTTTCTTTACTGGCGGATGCGTGATCTGAAATGGAGGCATCTGTCCATCGCTGAACCGTGGAGTGGCTCTGGGGGAGGGAGGGCAATAGCCCTCTCTGGAGGGGCCAAGCACCGAATTGCCAAGAGTGCCTGGGGAGCCGTACACTAAGTCATGATGCTGCTCCTACCATCAGCTACCAGCTGCCCTCCCATTTACCTCTCTCTGTCCAGCTTATTCAGTGAGAGTAGGATCTTTTTTAAAAGGTGGAGTGAGGGCTTTAAGAGGAGACCTGTTCAAGGCAATCCTGCATGGGCAGCACCAGCCCATGGTGGGCTGGGGCTCTGGGGGGGCTAATTGTAGCCGCGAGGCTGGCCGAGAGCGGGTGCAGGTGCACACATGCCCGTTGCTGGAGATGGGGGGTGGTTTAGACCTTTCCAGCTTCTGCCCCAGTGTGTTTATGCGAGCCCCGACTCCTCACACACTTAACCCTGCACAAAGGCAGGAGACAATCACATCCCGAAGTCCTGTATCGAGCCACCTCGCGGCAAGGGGGCCCTTGCAATTAGAATGTCGTCATCTTCCAGCGGGAAGGGAGAATGGAAGAGGTGTGCTCATGAAGGAGGGGAGAAGATGGAAGGGGAAGAGCCGTTTCAGGGAAGGAAGAGAGACACTGGAACACAGGCCTTTTGTTAGCTTTTGTATTGGCTGTGGAGGTGGAAGTCTGGTTTGGTTTTTCTGTCTTTGTTGTTGGAAGCCCCCCCGCCCAGCTGGCAGCTCCATCAGCCCCATGCTGTCGCTGTGTGCAGAGGGAGGGTGGGTTTACAGAGCTGGCAGCCAGGACATTCAGACCTGGCTGCATTGTTTGCCCAGGGCACAGCACCATGCCAGAGCACCTTCCTGCTGCTGGAAGGCAGCAGTAGCACCTAGGTACCCCGAGGTCAGCATCTGAAGAGGGAGTGGCTTCTCTGTCTGTCTGTGAGTTTTATTGCACCTTTGGGGGAGGCTGAATCCCCCTAAAACACAGGGCGAGGGGGCCTTCTGCCTGCCTGCCTGCAAGCTGTGTGTATCCTTAGTTCAGTCCCTTGTAGGAGACAGGAAAGACTTGGGCCATTACAAACCAGTGCCTTTCCAGTGGGACTGACAACCCCAAAACTGACCCCAACTTCTCACAGGTGTTGTGGACACTTATGGCTGCTAAAATCTGCTCTTGACCGCTGAGGATGCAGGACAGCAGGGTGGAGGGGCTGTGTCCATGGCCAGCACTGCTGTGTGAAATCGGGGCAGTGTAGGAGACTGACATCATGTTGACTTTAAACCATTTCAGACTAGTTTCTCTGGGCCTAGTGGCAAGGGCGGAGGCTCAGCTGCGGGACAGTGACATTCTTCCTCTGTGCTGGTGATGGAAGCCTGATTTTCTTCCAAGATCTCTTAAATGGTAAAGTGTCATCAAAATGTTGAGAGGTCTGCCAAAGCCCTTCAGCAGTGGTGAGGAATGTTCACCATACTGATACTCATCTCCTTCTTTCCTGACTTCTCCCTTTGGACATGTTTTACTGCTCTTCAGCTACAAATGTGAAAGCCACTCTGTCTGTCCCCAGAACGCCCCTGCTATCCCTGGGGTGGCCGCTGCAGCCAGAGTGGTGGCTTTCGCTCTCTTGGACACTTCTCTGCTACTCAGAAAAGGACAGGCAGTGATGCACTGGAGCCTGTTTGTGAGCTCCTGGTAGCCACAAGTGAGGGACTGAGTCAGGGAGGCTGTTTGAGCTGAGCTGCCTTCTTCCCAATCCCTGGAGCTCCCTGGGAGGTTGAAGGCCAAACCATTTGCTGTAGGGGAAGGTAACCTCTGCTAGTGACTCGATGGCTCTTGGGGTAGCAGTGTTGGCTGGAGTCCATGCCTCGTGCCACACAGCAGGCTGAGATGTTGCCCAGTGATCCAGGGAGCCTCTGGCAGCACAAAGGAACAGAAGAGATGGGCTCTCACCCCTAGCAGACCCGGGAGACTGTTGGGCAGTGGTTGGCAGCCCTGCTTTTTGCAAAAGGTTTCTACTACAAGCCTGGGCGTCTGTTCCCAGGCTGACAGTGCAGCTTCCCAAGAGGAGTCTGCTGTCCATCCTGCTCTCCAGACAGAGCTCTTCTTTCTTTAGCTTTGCTGCTTTTGAAGCTGGTAATTGTCAGTCTTGGAAGGGCAAACATGATGCTGCCCAGCATGGGGGTTAGAGCCCCTTGTCCCTTTTCCCTGCTCCATTCCCTGTAGCCATGTTTCTAGGGCTCCTCACTCTGCTGCATGAATATTCACCAGGCACCAGTTCTCCAGCCACAGGATTTAATCAGAAAGGCTGAGCATTTGTGATTAAAATGCCTCCCATGGGGGGTCAGTGCCTCCAGCCAGCTTTGGGCTTTCTTCTGGTTGCCTTTTTTTTTGCTTTCCCCATTTGCAGCGGGTCATTCTCTTAACCATCTGCTTCTTCTTGCACAGAGCTGAGTTTGGAGGCAGCCCTGGATGTGATGCTGAGGTGGGACAGTGTGTAATGGGGAGCTTACTGAAGAGGGCTGTGGGACTGGAGCTGGCTCCACATTGCTGTGGGGAAATGGGAAGGGGGTGCCTGTGGCTTTCCTGCTGTGGGCTGGGCAATGCCAAAAGCATCAGTCACCCTCCAGCCCACCTTCTTCTCCAGGCATAGCCCTCTTGCTCCTGGGAGGCATTGATAGCCCCTGGCCTGCCCTAGGACTCAACATCATGTCAGCCAAGGCCTAATAACAGCCATAAATCAGGCAGATGTCTGCCTGTCTATTGCTGGGCGCTGAGCAACCCTTGGGGAGAGAGAGAGCTGTCCCTGGGGCCTCATGGAGGCTTCCGGGTGAACTATGAGCCAAAGAGAGGAGGGGGAAGGGGGCTGGGCTTGGGCTGAGCTCACTCTTGCCTTGGCCAGAGAGGCAAACTGCGAGGAGGGGACAAAGGGAGAGGAGGGGGAGCTGGGACACAACCCAGCTGTGTGCTGAGAAGGGAGCTGGTGACAAAGTGGTGGCATCCCAGGGTGCTGCCTCTCCAGATGGCCCCTCAGGGAGGGACACCAGGCTGATGCTGGTTTGGGGAACATCTTATTCCAAGTGCAACTGAGTCAGGCTCGTGGCTTTCCTCTCACTCCTGCCCCTCAAGGTCTGGGTTATCTCAGCACCCCATGAGCCTCTTGCAAAGAGAAGGTGCCTCAGGGATGCACGTGATGATGCCAGTTCCTTGCCCAGGCAGGTCTAAATCCACTGGCAAGTCCAGCCAGGTGCCCCACGGAGCCATTTAATAACTGCTGCTCGTGCTGCCCTCCATGTCAGAGCTGGCAGGGTGTCACACAGAGGGGTGGTTTCTCACCTTGCTTCCATGTGGGGTGGGAGCAGTTTGATTTCAGAGAGAAGCAACCACCCCTTTCCTGCAGGAGATTAGCTCCTGGGTGACTGTACTGGCACGCTGCTCCCCCAGCCTGGAGCGAGCCTTATCTCCAGAGCACCAGTCCCAGTGTGCAGGCTGGTGCTTGCACGGGAATTTGCAGGGTCGCCAGAAAGCTTTCACCTTCTGAAAAGCAGAAGAGAGAGGCGGGAAGAAAGGGAGACGTTACAATCTTTAAATCCTCCTGCACTGCAAGCTTCAAACAGGGCTGAGGGAAATCAAAAGGCTTTGCAGTGCAGCAGCCATTGGAAGAGGGGAACAGTAAAGGCACCTTTGCACATGAGGCTTGGAGCTGGGGCATGGATGGGGGATGGGTGGCTGGCATTTGCACCCCTGGTCCTTGTTGGGACTGGGGCTGACCATGGTGCCAGGAAACCTGCTGCCTTTTGTGCCTCCTTGCACTGGGTTGGAGGAGGCGAAGCACATAGGGGATGTTGCACCAAGGCTTGGGATCCAGGATTAGTCCTGGTAGTCACTATTGAGATGTGCTGATTGTGAGTTGTTGTCTTGGTATGACGACGGAGAGCCAGGTTTCCGGGGAAATGTGGGAGTTTGGGGCTCTCAGGTGGATGTGGGGTGGGAGATGGGAACAACAGGTGACATCTGTATGCTGCTGATGCCCACAGGGCACCAGCTTTGGGGTGCTGGCAATGAGCTGGAAGATGGATTGACTCATTTCAGGAGCAGTGAGGTTCCTGATGAGCCTCATCGAACGTTTCTGGGGGTTCCTGATGAGCCTCATTGAATGTTTCTGGGGCTGCTGAGATTGGTGTGGTCCTTGCTTTGCTATGCTGAAGGCTGGCTCTGCCTGCCAGAGCCTGTGCTGGGACTGGAGTGCCCAGAAGGAGCAGACCAGGAGAAAGGAGGCATCCTGGGGTAGCAAACAGGCTTCTCCCTGCTGTGTGTCTGGCAAAAGCTTCCAGCAGAGGTGTCCGGGGTGGCCTGGTGGGGTGGACATATGACCCTCCAAGCTAGCAGGATCTGTTGGGTTGCTGGGAGCTGAGTAGGTGGGGTGAGACAGGGGCCCCTGCAGAACTGCTGGGGTAGGATCTTTGCCACTGCCTGTTTGGGCTGTGCTGTGTTGCCTGTGCCCCTGCAGCCTGAGCTGCTGCCTGTGAGCATACCTGACCTGGAGCAGGTGAGCTGCTACTGCTGGCCAAGGTCCTGGGAGAGAGCAGGCAGGCACACTCCAGTGTGCTTGCATGCTCCTGTGCTCCTGCCTGGGAGATTCCGGGGTCCCAAAGGGAGGGGGTTTGTTTCCAAGGAAAATAGAGATTAAAGGGAATTAAACAAACCGGAGATGGACGGAGGGAGGAAGAGATGCAGAGCAGATGGTGGGAAAGGGAGAAGCAGGGAAGCAGGGAGACCAGCACAAAAGCCTGGGAGAGCCTGGAGGAGAGGAAGGAAATGACGGAGGAGAGCGCAGGGAAAGGCAGCGTGGGGGAGGCAGACAGGGCACAGCAGGGAAGCAAAACACCCCGGGGCCGTGGCATCGACTTCTGTGTTTGTCAAACCTCCTGCTGGGACTTCCTTCTGTTCCTGAGTACCTTCATTCCTCAGAGCTCAGTTTGCTGCCGAGATCCGGGACAGGGAGAAAACCTGAGAGTTCTCTCAGTGAAGAGCCTGATGGGAGGGAGAAGGTGCAGCCACACTGGCCGCTCCCCCTCCAGCCCAGGTGGCACCCTGCTGCTCCTGGGGCTGTGCCTCCAGGCTTCCTTAGCCAAGGACTCAGCCCTGTCGGCAGCCACACTGGGTTGCAGGTCTCTGCCCTGGGGTGGGAGGGAGGAAACCCTCCAAGCGGCAGAAACCTGCAGTGTGTCCCTGTTCCCTCCAACAGATGGGATCCACAGCGTGACGGCCCAGTGCGTCCTGCGGGTGATCATCATCACGGAGGACATGTTGGCCAACAGCATTACGGTGCGGCTGGAGAACATGTGGCAGGAGCGCTTCCTCTCCCCGCTGCTGTCCACCTTCCTGGAAGGAGTGGCCACTGTGCTTGCGACGCCCAAGGAGGACATCTTCATCTTCAACATCCAGAATGACACAGATGTGGGCGGCACAGTGCTCAATGTCAGCTTCTCGGCCCTGGCGCCGCGGGGCGGGCGCTACTTCAGCTCGGAAGAGCTGCAGGAGCAGCTGTACATGAAGCGCATGGTGCTGACGGGTGCCTCCATGCTGGAGGTACTGCCCTTCGATGACAACGTCTGCCTGCGGGAGCCCTGCCAGAACTACATGAAGTGCATCTCCGTCCTCAAGTTCGACAGCTCGGCCCCCTTCATTGCCTCCCCCTCCACCCTCTTCAGGCCCATCCACCCCATCACTGGCCTGCGGTGCCGCTGCCCACAGGGCTTCACCGGGGACTACTGTGAGACAGAGATCAACCTCTGCTACTCCAACCCCTGCCTGAATGGTGGGATCTGCACCCGCAAGGAGGGGGGATACACCTGCGTTTGCCACCAGCACTTCATCGGTGAGTGCTGAGCTTGGGGACTGTGGGGGGACAGGTGGGCGGGTCCCTTGACATTGCTGTCACCATGGTGGGGTGCTCTTCCCAGGAGGGCAGTGAGTGTCGGAGCCCAGCTCTCTGTGTTTCCATGGTGCTGGATGTGTAGGCCTGAGGTTGCCATAGAAATCTGTCTTGTTGGGAGGTGGCATGAAAGGCTCTTGGGGAGCCTGGCCATCACCTTTCAACCTTTTTCACAGAGCAGGAGCACTAAGCTGGACTGTATTAGGCTGGGGCACAGGAGGCTTCTTGGCCATCCCCCCAGGCTAGCAGGCTCTGGGACTATCTGAGCTGCTGGTGTCTGCCTGTGCTTTAGCTGGCCTGGCAGAGGTGTGGAGCCTGCACTGGCCCTGTGTGCTGCCCACCCAGAACAGAAGGGGAGGCTGGGCCTTACTGCTCCACCAGGTAGGATCCGATCCAGGCAGATCTGGTCCTAGCTGTGGGGGACAAATTTGCAGTCCAACCTGCGTCTTGTTGCCACAAGTCACCAGCAGGCTGTGGAGACCCATGTCTGGCAACTGTGGGTGAGGGGAGGTGGCCTGTGGCTACTGAGGAGGGATCCCCTGCCTTGCCCTTGCTGCCTGGAGGGAGTGTGGCAGCAGATGGCTGCCTTGGAGCCGCTTTCCTCTTGGTGGCTCCTGGTGAGATAAGCAGAGTCAGTGGTAATTAACCCCCAGCATTTGAAGAGTGAACAGCCATTAGCGGAAGGGTTAATGAGCTCATTTCCCTGTCACTTCATGCTGTCTCCTCATCCTCCTTGCCTGCCACAGAGCAAGTAATGGGAGCAGTGCCCAGGGCGTAGGACTGCAGCTGAGTGGTTCCCTGTGTGCTGTGGGGATAGCATGGGAAAAAGGCGCTGGCCAGACCCCCTGCACTGCACTGCTGAGATGGCATGAGGCATCCCTGTTACCCATGCCAGCAAGGTGCAAGGATATTTGGTGTCCCTCATTTGACAGGTTTCCACTTAGCTTTTGCTCCTGTGTCAGAGCCTGCACAAGGGTTTGGAGGCACCTGGCAGGGGAGCTCAGGGGCACTGGGCTGTCCCCATACCCCAGCGACAGAACTATGATGCCTGCCCCAGGCCTATGTGGTGGCAGGGACCAAGGAGGTACTTTCATCGTTACCATGACTTCCCTGGCTTGTCTTTGCCTCTCCATCCTTAGGACTCTGCAGCCCAGCTGCGGCCAGTGCCCTCCTGTCCCATTCTCATGCCATACTGGATCCAACTTGCCCCTTCAGTCAGAGATGGCATCACATCCAGCCCAGTGGCTTGTGCTGCAAGGCTGGCAGTGGTAGCTCACTCACTGGCTATCTGTGGGGAACTACTACTGTGGGGAACACCTGGGTGACACTTGGGTTGTCATATCCTTCATTGGCCCCCAGCTGCTCCACAAAGTCCTGTCCCTTGGCTGCCCTGCCCCAAGCCTGGGCTGAAGTCTGCACTCCTGGGGCAAGGATGGGTGGCCACTGCGCCTGTGTCCCAAGCCTCTTTCCTTGCTCCCCCAGGTGAGAACTGTGAAGTGGACAGCCGCTCGGGGCGATGTGTGCCCGGCGTGTGCCACAATGGTGGCACCTGCACCAACGCTGCCGACGGGGGCTTCCGCTGCCAGTGCCCGGTGGGCGGCTTCGAGATGCCCTTCTGCGAGGTGTCTACACGCTCCTTCCCACCACGATCCTTCGTCATGTTCCGGGGCCTTCGCCAGCGCTTCCACTTCACCCTTGCCCTCTCGTGAGTGCTCTCCTTCCTCTCCTGAACACCAGTGTCCCCAGTTCACCTGGCCCTGCTCTGGTGGCTCTTGTGCTCGCTGGGCCAATGTAGGGGCTGGCTGATGGTCTCCAGACCTGTGTGTTACTGGCTTTACTTTCCCATGGGGCTGCCGTGGCACCTTTGACCAAAGGGCTCTGATTCTGCCCCGGCATCAGCTCATCCTTCCCTTCAGTGCCTCAGCCTTTCTGTGTTGCCAGCTCACTGCCTCCATGCTCAGGTCTCAGTGTCCCTGTGCTGGGATGCTGGCTCATGCCACAGGAGAGCGAGAATCTCCACATGCTCCTTGTACTCACTGCCTTCCTGCTTCCTCCCTTGCCCCAGGTTCAGCACCGTGGAGCCCAGCGGCCTCCTGCTCTACAATGGGCGCCTGAACGAGAGGCATGACTTCCTGGCAGTGGAGATCATCCAGGGGCAGGTCCAGCTGAAATACTCCACAGGTATGCTCAGCCCTGCCTCTTGTGGGATTTGTGTCATGGGAGCTGTGAGGCCTGTGCTGAGTGGGGAGAGCATAATGCTGCCCTGGATGCAGCCCATGCTCCGGGAGGCAGGGATGAGAGGTCTTGGTGAGCATCAGTGGATAACACAGGGGACAGGTGTGTCTCAGGACCCTCCCTGGGTTCAGGAGTGAATTGCAGCAGTGGTTTGTGAGCACAAACCAGGACAAACCCTTTTGGGGTCTCTGCTGCTGTTCTGGCCCATTATGTCACCATGAGCTTCACAGGGCCATGAGCAGCATGGTGGGCTTGGTGCTTCAGGAAGGGCAGGCACATCTAAGGGCTGTCCAGCTTCCCTCAGCCTGCCATCATCCCTGTCTCCTCAGGAGAGTCCAGCACGGTGGTGAGCCCCTACCTGCCAGGGGGTGTGAGTGATGGGCAGTGGCACACCCTGCAGCTCCGCTACTACAACAAGGTACGTGTGGCTCTCTCTTACCACTAGTGAGAGGCTCTGGCTCTCCAGTTCTCTGAGGAAGGCTGTGGAGGGAAGGTAGAGGTGCCTTTCAGCCCTTTAGGGATGAATGCAGTGGAGCAGACAGCGGGGTGCAGGGGGAGATTGACACTCAGGACAGCACTTGGAGGCTGCAGGAATGCTCTCCGTGCAGTGTCCTTGCGCATGCCCCACTCTGGTGCTGCTTTCTGGACTCTGCCAGAGATGTCCCCCGTGCATTGCTCAAACCTCCAGCAGTGCAGCAGTGCCTGAGTCATGCTCCGGCCTTTCCTCACGGTTGTGTGAACCCTTGAGTGCTTGGGTCTGGGCACATGTGCTGGTGACACCCTGCATTTGCTTTCAGCCCAAGGTCAGCACCCTGGGGGTGGTCCAAGGCCCCTCCAAGGACAAGGTGGCCATCTTGACAATAGATGAATGTGATGCCTCGGTGGCCCTGCAGTTCGGCAGCGAGATTGGGAACTACTCCTGTGCCGCAGAAGGTGTGCAGACCAGCTCGAAGAAGTGAGTTCCTTGGAGACTGGTGGGCACTGCTGTGGTGGGGAGAGGTCCCCTGAGGAGCCAGCCTTTCACATCTGGGACCTTGGCTGTGTGTGCCTGTCCCCGAGGATGTCTGCTTCCCAGCCCCATGCACTGGGGGGCTGACTGGGCCAGCCTGAGGTGCTGTAGCTCCTAACATCCTGGGCTTCTGTTCCTGTAGGTCCCTGGATCTCACAGGTCCCTTGCTCCTTGGAGGGGTCCCCAACCTTCCGGAAAACTTCCCCATCACTCACCGTGACTTTGTGGGATGCATGAGAGACCTGTACATTGACAGCAAACGCATCGACCTGGCCTCCTACATCGCCAACAACGGAACCACTGCAGGTACCAGCACCTCTGTCTGCTCCTGCCAGCCCCTGCCCTGGGAATTGCTCAGGCAGCAGCACTGCTGAGCTGTAATAGCATCATGGCAACACAGCTGGAGCTGAGCAGCTTCCCACTGGGGAACAGGGCTTCCAGATCCCCCTAAATGAGCCAATGCCCACCTCAGCTAATATTCTGGGAATGTCCCCTGATCCCAAGTACAGAGCCTGCAGAGCTGGCCTGTCTGGGAGATGCTAGATAGTCTGCCCAGCTCTACAGTGTCTTTATTCTGGCGTAAGGAGTAGTGACAGCCTTGACCCTCATTGCTGGGCCTGTGTGGAGAGACCAAGTGGCTGGGCTTGCCCCTCTGGCAGCCAGGGAAAAGGCTGGCAGGCTCTCCCCCTTTCCATGTGGGCTGGGGGGAGGTAGTGAGCAGGTTAATGCTGATACAGGTGACTTTGCTACCTCTAGGCTGTCATGCCAAGCACACGTTCTGCGACTCCAGCCCCTGCAAGAACGGTGGCACCTGCTCTGTTAGCTGGGGGACCTACTCCTGCCTCTGTCCTGTTGGCTTCGGGGGCAAAGATTGCCATCACCGTGAGTGAGCGGGCACTGCTGGGCACGGGCAGGGCGGGTATGTGCCGGGCTGTGCTGGGGTTGCTGTGGAAACAGACTAAGGGATCTGTGTGAGCTGAACTAGCTCTGTTGTCCTTGCATCTAGTGCTCCCTGTGAAGTGCCCATCCCTTCTCCTCACCTCCACTTTCCTTTCCAGCCATGCACCATGCCCACTATTTCCAGGGCAACAGTGTCCTGACCTGGGACTTCAAGACAGATGTGAAGATCTCAGTGCCATGGTACCTGGGGCTGGCATTTCGGACACGCCAGATGGATGGAGTGCTTCTGCAGGCCCATGCAGGCCAGTACACCACCCTGCTCTGTCAGGTAGGGACACAGCCTCAGCCTCTGTTGCTGTCTGCCCTAGGAGAGCAGAGGGACACTGCTCTCCCTGCTGACTCCATCCCAAGCAGAGTGTGATTGTGGGGAGAGACATTTAGAGGGCTGGGATTCTTCAGGTAGGGGCTAGGCTGGAAGCAGACAGAGTTGACGAGGCCTTTGCTCACTGCTGGCATTGCTGGTTCCCTCTCTGCAGCTGGCTGGGGGCCTGCTCTCCTTCTTGGTGAGCAGGGGGTCCGGGCGCAGCACCAACCTTCTCCTGGACCAGCTGCAGCTCAGCGATGGGAAATGGCACGACCTCCAGCTGGAGCTGCGGGATGTGCGCAGTGGGCGAGACTCGCGCTATGTCATCACCCTCACCCTGGACTTCGGGCTTTACCAGGTAGGTGCTGTTTGAGACCCTGGCACCAGGATAGGAACTGTGGGGGGTGCTTGGCAAACACAGGACAGGCTGTGCCTCTGCACCCTCGGAGAGGGTTGGGGCAGGGCTGGTGCTGGTTGCCTTATGTTACTCCCTTTCCTACTGCAGGATACAGTGGTTGTAGGAAATGAACTACATGGCCTGAAGGTGAAACACCTGCACGTGGGGGGAGTCCTGGGCTCTGGCGAGGTGCAGAATGGGCTGAGGGGCTGCATACAGGTGAGTCCATTGCTCTGGTCCTTCCTCAGTGGATATGTTACTTGGAGGGGTGAAAACACAGGTCTGGTGGCTGCTGTCAGTGTCCATCCTGCTGGTGTCACTCTCCCTCTGAGCATTCAAGGCTCTGAGATGCTGTGGGGCAGCCATAAATAGTGGTGGTGGAGAGTGGCTGCTGCTGGGGGGTTGTGGAGAGTAAGGGGCTGGAGTCTTGTGTGTCTGTCAAAGCTTCACTGTGAATTTGTCACCTGCACTGCAGGGTGTGCGACTGGGTGACAGTGTCACTGGGACTGTGCTGCCCAAGCCCAGCCATGCCCTGAGAGTGGAGGCTGGCTGCAGTGTGCCAAGCCCTTGTGACTCCAATCCCTGCCCAGCCAACAGCATCTGCAAGGATGAGTGGCAGAGCTACTCCTGTGTTTGCCAGCCAGGTAGGACCTGCAGCATCCTGCCACTCCCCTGCTCTCTGTGCCCGCCTGTCTTCTCCTCTACCCCGTGACTGTCTCCTGGCCTGTGGCTGCTCTCCTGTCCATTCCTTGGGCAAGTCACATCCCTGTCAGATACTCGTCCATTTTCCTGGAGGGCAGAATCCCTTCTGAGCCCTCTGAGTGCACTCCTTGGTGCTCTGGCCCCTCTCAGGGGGAAGATACTTGTTTTACATGGTGGTGTCTGTCCACACCTCAGGGTACTACGGAGGGGACTGTGTGGATGTGTGTCACCTCAACCCCTGCAAGAACAAGTCTGTGTGTCGCCGCAAGCCAGGCTCCCCCCTGGGCTACGTGTGCGAGTGCAGCGGGAACTTCTTTGGGCAGTACTGTGAGCACAGGTGAGATACAGGGCACAGCCATATCCTCTGTGCCTGGCTCTATGCTGGCCTCTCATCCTGGCACCCCTCAGTGCCATCTGGCTCCTTGGAGCTGCTGAGCAGCTGGGCTGGTGGGAGGAGAAGGCCTGGGGGATTTGGCTGTAACAGTGAAGGTGTCTCTCTCCTTAGGATGGACCAGCAGTGTCCGAAGGGCTGGTGGGGGAACCCCACCTGCGGGCCCTGTAACTGTGATGTGAACAAGGGCTTTGACCCCGACTGCAATAAAACCAACGGGCAGTGCCACTGCAAGGTGAGGGGCAGCTGTGCCAATGGGAATGTGGCCCATGGCTTGCCTGAAGCTCTGCTCATTCTTGATGCTGCTCCTTGTTCCCTCCAAAGGCTTGGCAGCTGCCCAGGTCCTGCTCTGTGTGCCAGTTCTGGGCTGGATCCCTGCTCAGCTCCTCTGTGTGGCCCTCCTGCCCCAGCATGGTGATGGTGGGGGCACTGTGGGTGCTTGCAAATCAGGACAGCCTGGCTCTTCTCTGCTCTGGCTCCAAGGGTTCCCCAGACACTGGCCTCTGCTGCTGTCCCAATGGGTTCTCTGATGACTGTGCCTGTCTCCCCCCAGGACTTCCACTACCGTCCCAGAGGCAGTGATACCTGCCTGCCGTGCGACTGCTACCCTGTGGGCTCCACCTCCCGCTCCTGTGACAGGGAGACAGGCCGGTGCCACTGCCGTTCTGGAGTCATCGGCCGCCAGTGCAACAGCTGTGACAGCCCTTTTGCTGAGGTGACACCCAGCGGCTGTGAGGGTGAGTGTGGGCACAGTGGGGAGCTGATGCCGTGGGGCTCAGTGTCAGTGGCTTCCCCTTGTGACCAGCACCTCGGGCTGCATGTCTCCACAGTGCTCTATGACGGCTGCCCCAAAAGCCTGAAGGCAGGTGTGTGGTGGCCTCAGACCAAGTTTGGCTTCTCAGCTGCAGTGCTGTGTCCCAAAGGCTCCTTGGGTGAGTGGTGGACACAATGGGGAGGAAAGGGGGCAGCCTGGCTGTTCTGCCGGGGACTGTAACAGCCTCAGTGATATCACTGTTCTTGTGCTACCCCAGCCTCGTTTCGCTGGGCTTGAGTTTTGGGAGAAGGAATTTGGCGGAGAAAATGCCACAGCCTTGGGGAGAGCAGAGGGGGCTGGACATGGGGCTGGGGCTGGGTACAGGCTGTGGGGTCTAGGCACATCACTCAGCCCTGAGGCTGTGCTGTCCCCTCCGCCTTGGTTCCTACCTTGTTTCTGCTGCTTTTTGGGTTCCGTGGGCTTGAGGCTGAAGTCAGGCCTGCCACAGCAGCTCAGCAGCACAGTGCCTTTCTGCAGTTCTCTGGCCCCATCTCCATGTGCCCTGCGAGGGAAGCAGGGCACAGCGTGCCATCAGGCGAATGTTGGGTAGGAGACAGCACTTGGAGCTGGAGGAGGTGAAGCTATCCTCGGTGATGGGGTGTCTGGGATGTAGGGCAGTGGGAGCCCCAGGGGACAATACAAACCCTGTCCTTCTTCAGCCATTCACCCCAGGAGGAGGC
The DNA here is from genome assembly GCA_013396775.1 of Cephalopterus ornatus. NCBI lineage: Eukaryota > Metazoa > Chordata > Aves > Passeriformes > Cotingidae > Cephalopterus > Cephalopterus ornatus. Next base: position 210,640 of record VZRE01016166.1, on the reverse strand, counting down.
AGGTTCGGCTCCTAACTGTTGTCGCTTCTTTCCCCGGTTCTCTCGCCCTCCGTGCTCAGGCTTGAGGGGTGCAGGTAAGGTTGTTCCTGTCTCCTTCACCTTGTGCTATAAGGGCTGCGCCACACAGCTTTCCCTCCCTGCTCTCTGCCTGACACCCTACGCACCCCTGCACTTTCCCTTCTGCTTCTGGAGCTGCCAAGAGTCTTCCCAATGCTTTGCCTGGCCTCACTGCTCCTACACGCTCTTCCCTGCTCCCAGCACACTAACCAGCACAAACCCAGCTGCAGCTGCATGCAGCCCTGGCCACCCACTGTCCTGAGCCTGCAGTGCTGGCTCTGGGTGGGCCCATGCCCTGCTCCCTGGCTGCGAGGGATGCCAGCTCTCCTGGGTGATACCTGCTTGCTTAGGCTGGGAGGGGAAGGAGCTGGTGATGAGCAACAGATGAATGGCCGTAGGGTGGAGGAAGGGGGAAGTTTTTAGAGTTGGGGGGCAGTAGGACGGGGTCAGGAACTGATGGTCAGGCACAGCACAAGGTCCTGTTTCCTCTGCCCAGCTGGTGGGGGCAGGCACAGGGACCTGGGGATCAGATCCTGAGCTGATCTCTGTTCTGTCCAAGACGAAGGTCAGCAGTGTGAAGATTTCATTGTCCTCCCTGCTTCCAGCTGCAGTGGCATTGGTCCCTGTGCTTCTGCAGCTGGGAGAAAGGTGGCTGGGAGGACAGCTAGGAGCTGGAGGTGGTGAGAGGGACACGTTTATTACTGGGGATTTTCTGAGCCGCAGCTGGAGTCTCCTCCAGTCTCTCTCTCCCTGCCCTGGCCATGCTGTTGCCATCTCCCAGCCATGGGCTTTCAGGTAGGCTCCTGTGCCCTGGTGCTCTCCCCCAGAGGACCCCCTCCACAGTCCTGCTGGGTACACTGGGGTTGCCTGTTTCCTCTTGTGTAAAGTGTTTGTGGAGACAGTCCTGGCCCAGAATACTGTTGTCTGTGTCGGCTTTAGGAGGGCTTTTGGTGATGTTTAACAGCTGATCCCACTCAGTGCTGGTGACTCCATTGCTGTGCAGTAGTGCTGGGGCCCCAGCCAGGTGTTGGGGTCTGGCACTGGATATTGAACTCACAGTGCTGGATCCTCCACACTGAGGTCCTCCATCCCACTGCTCCATCCCCATCAACTGCAGGGGCTCATCTCTGTGGCAGGTTTGCCAGCCCACAGCAGCGCTGTTGTGCTCCTGGAGTGACTTTGCCCAGTAGAGAGAGCAGGACCTCAGCAAGCATTGCAGGCTGTCGGCCAGGGGATGCCTAGAGCTGCATGGGCTTCTGTAGCTTGGGGTGAGATGTGCCCTGAGGACACAGTCACATGCCCTGGAGCTTCTCCAGCCTGAGTCCTGCCAAGTCACTTAGTCGTTTTTGCAGTTCTATGTGATGGTAGCTGGTGTGATGCAGCCCCAAAGCACACAGAGGAATCCAGCTCCTGGAGGGAGGGGACAGCAGCAGCTGCAGGTGTTACAGATCAAGGGTAGAATGAATTGCACAAGTGCAGGACAATAGCCCTGGGGTGTTATAGGCCCTCCGCATCACTTGCCGTGCTGCTCTTTGGGATCAGCTGCTGCAGAGGGTCCCTGCTGGGGATGTGAATCCTGTGCTGAATTTCCAACATGCCCTTCCTCCTTGCTTCAGGTGCAGCTGTCAGACACTGTGATGAGGAGAAGGGCTGGCTGGAGCCAGATCTCTTCAACTGCACTTCACCTCCCTTCAAGGAACTGTCTGTGCTGGTAATCCTCTTGGCTCTGCAGCCCTGATAGAGCATGGGCCCTCTGACAAGGGCTCACAGCCAGATTTCAAAGCACTCAGCTCTCCAAGGGTGCTTGGAGTATGAGAGGGACTTGCCCCACAGTGCTCAGCACCATTTTTTTTTTTCTTATCTCCTGCCCCTAAACCCATCCTGTGGGAGCACTAGTCTGAGCTTAAGTTCACTTGGCCCCATCTAATCTGAGTGTCCCCATCAGAAATGACCTGTGTCCTGCCACAGCATTTGAGAGGAAAATAAATAACCCTGAGCTGGGCTGAGTGGTTTGAAGCTGATGGGATGTCTGCTCCATGGAAGCTCTGAAACCCCCAGATTCTGTCAGTGACAAATCCCTTTGACACTTCCAGGCAAGTGTCTTCAATACTTGCATCTCACCTGGGCTGAATTGAAACTGAAGCCAGGAGAGTTTCCAGGGAATTATTGCCAAGCCCTTGCCGTGTCCTTTCATCTTGGCCTCTGTTGTGTATGGCACTGGGTTAGCTGGGCCAGTGCAGCTCCTGGCATGTTGCTGGAGACTGCTAGAAGTGCTCCCTGTTCTAGCAATCACCTCTGTGAGTGTCAGTGGCTTGTGCCATGGCTTCAAAAATAATCTCTGTGTCCAGTGGGGTCCGCAGCATCCCAATTTCCCGGTAAGGAACCTGCTTAATTATTTAATCCTCTCTTTTCTCCACACTGGCAGCTGGAGGGCTTGGAGAGGAACAAGACTGAGCTCAACACAATTGAAGCCAAAAAGCTGGCCCACCGGCTCCGGGCTGTGACAGACCACATGGACCACTACTTTGGCAATGATGTGCACATCGCCTTCCGCCTGCTGTCCCGCCTCATGGCCTTCGAGAGCCAGCAGCGTGGATTCGGCCTAACAGCCACACAGGATGCCCACTTCAATGAGGTGAGTCCTTCCCCCAAATCAGTGACTTCTGATGGTTCTTCTCCTATCAGCCACCCTGAGCCTGTGTCTCTGAGGGCATTGAGGATGTGGTGAGACCCTGTCAGGAGCACTGGGCTCCCCTGTGCCACACAGGCAGTGGCCCACAGAAACTAGGTCACAGGCATGGTCAGTGCTGGAGCACCAGCTGGATGAGGAGGGGCAGAGACCTGGGTTTGCTCAGCCTGGGAAGGTAAAAGGAGGTCTTACTGCTGCCTGCAAGTCCCTCATGGCAGGACTGCAGGGAAGATGTCTCTGTAGGGCACTGGTTGATGGGCGTTGAGGGTGGAGGCCCATTGTAGCAGACAGTACCTCTCCTACCCCAAGCCCTTGTGCAGCAAGTTGGGCAGAGAGTGCAGTGCTGCAGTCTGGGGGTGACCAGGAGGGTCCCAAAGGCAGAGCTTCCTCACCCCCTGCCCCCATGTCTCTCCCGTGCAGAACCTGCTGCGTGCAGGCAGCTCCGTGCTGGCACCTGAGAACCGGGAGCACTGGGCCATGCTGCCACACGGAGAGCACGGCAGCGCCAGCCTCATGGAGCAGCTGCGGGACTACTCAGGCACCTTGGCCAGCAACATGAAACTCACCTACCTCAATCCCGTTGGCGTCATCACCCCCAACATCAGTAAGTAGGAGCTGTCTGGGGCTGGGGCTGTCTGGGATGATGCAGAGACACTCCTCCATTACACCTGCGTCCCTTCTTATTTCACTGCATGTCAGGGAAGGTGCTGATAATGTCCTTGGTGGCTCTCTCAAACATGGGGAGATGTTCATGAGAGAAGTCCTGGTCCCATCCCTGCCTGAACTAGCTGACAAAAAGCCCCAGAGCCAGGAGTGTGCTGCCTGCTCCCAGTTACTTCCCAGTCTAGAGTAAAAAAGCAGCTGGTCTTGGTAGCTAAAGTAGTCTGCCCTGTAGCAGATCATGGATCTGGGCTGGGAAGGAGCACTGTGGGTGCTGAGGTTTGTGTCATGCCCAAACACAGGACGTAGCCACAACCCAGCCTGTGGTTCATGTAGTCCTTTTGCCAATGACTTGAAACCTGGGGTGTCCTGGAACGTGGTTCTCTCCAGATGGCCATTCTAGATCTGACTTCACTCCCTTACTCCTCTGCAGTGCTGAGCATCGATCGCATGGAGAACCACTCCCATATCCGCCGGCGCTACCCTCGCTACCACAGCAGCCTCTTCCGGGGCCAGCCCGCCTGGGACCCCCACACTCACGTTGTGCTGCCACTGTCTGTGCTGAGCCCGCCGAAAGCTGAAGGTGAGCGTGTGAGCATCACTCAAGGAGCAGCTCGGGTGGGTATGGCTGGCAGGAAAGATGTAGAATCATGAAATGGTTCTGGTTGGAAGGGACCTTTAAAGGCCATCTAGTTTGCAGGTATACCCTGCTGAGACCTGGCTCTGTCAGAGGTCCACAGGTCACCCCTGATAGCCTGAGCTTCTGGCTTCACCACATCCTGAAGGCTCCTGATGGCCTCCCAAGTTGTCTTCAGAGCAGCATGTGCGTGTGTGTTTTCTGATCACCCCGTTATGTGCCTCAGCTGCCCCTACAGCAGTGCCCACACTGGCTGGGGGCGAAGGGAACTACACTGTGGAGAACTCCCCGAGGCAGGGGCTGCCAGAGCCTGAGCCCGCTCTCACTGTGGTCATTCTCATTATGTACCGCACCCTCGGGGGGCTGCTGCCTGCACGCTACCAGGTGGATCGTCGCAGCGTCAGGTATGTCCCCTGCCCTTTGCCCCCACAAGCACCAGTGGAGAGGGGCTGGCTGGACTCTCTTCTATTCCCTCCAGCAATCACCAAGCCTGTCTGCAATGGTGTGGGTTTGGTTCCCAGCCAGGCAGTCCCACAGTTCTTTGCCTGTTCCCCACCCTGGCATTGCTTTGTCCCATGTTTCCCATCCCCTTGCTGTGGACTGGGCAGACCTGTTCCTTGTGAGATGTCAGGGCAGGACATCTGGGAAGTCCCCACGGGTCTGCAGATAACATGCACAGCGATGGTAGAGCTCTGTTGCTCCTTGCAGGCTCCCCAAGAATCCTGTGATGAACTCCCCCATCGTGAGTGTGTCTGTGTTCAGCAATCACACCTTCCTGCGAGGGCCCCTGGACACCCCTCTTGTGCTGGAATTTTATCTGCTGGAGACAGCCAACAGGAGCAAACCTCTCTGTGTCCAATGGAACCACTCTAACCTGTGAGTCGAATATGGCTGGGCCACTCTCTTTGAGCTACTTTCCCCAGACAACTCCTTGTTCCCCAGGTTTCCCTGGCTGTAACAGTCTGTGTACCTGAGCAGCACTGGGATGTGGAGGATTTCCACTCTCTCCTGGTGGGGTTCCCTGCTGGGAGGGCACAGCAGGGTCATGGAATTGTTTAGGTTGGAAAAGCCCTCTAAAGACCATTGAGTCCAACTGTTAACCCTGCACTGTCCAGCCCACCACTAACCCATGTCCCTCAGTGCCATGTGCACACTCTGGCTCCAGTACTTAAGCTGTAGGAGTACAGTTGTATCTGCTGGCTGAAAAGCCTTGCCAGTCACCCATCTTCTCTGCAGTTCCTCCCACACACACCACACTCATCTGTCTTCTCTCCTAAGTGCACTCTGCTTTTTGGTGGCTGCAGGACCAACCCCTCTGGTTTCTGGACAGCCAGGGACTGCGAGCTTGTGTACCGAAACACCACACACGTCCACTGCCAGTGCTCCCAGTTTGGCACCTTTGGAGTTTTGATGGACAGCTCACACCGAGAGGTAAACTCTGCCTGTGGGGCTGTGGGCACTGGTGGGGACTGTTAAATAATAATAAAGAGGCACAGGCAGAAAATTCCTTGTGGGCACAACTAGAGTTTAAGAGCTCTGCAAGTGTCCTGTGTCTGCCTCTAACACCACTGTTTGCTTTTGGTTCTCTGCTGCTTCAGCAACTGGAAGGTGACCTGGAGACATTGGCAATTGTCACCTATTCCTTGGTGTCTCTCTCCTTGGTGTCTCTGCTGCTGACCTTCTCCTTCCTGACCTGCCTCAAAGGCCTCAAGTCCAACACCCGTGGCATCCACTCTAACATATCAGTCACCCTCTTTTTCTCTGAGCTGCTCTTTCTCCTGGGCATCAACCGCACAGAGAACCAGGTCTGTGGTAGAGCCAGCATGCCTGTGGGGATGAGGGTGAGGTGTGGATGATGCCATTAGTGTTGGCAGAGTGGCACCATCTCTGAGTGGCTTTTGTCTCCCCAGTTTCTTTGCACTGTGATTGCCATCCTCCTCCACTGCTTCTTCCTCTCCACCTTTGCCTGGCTCTTTGTCCAGGGCCTCCACATCTACCGCATGCAGACTGAAGCTCGCAACGTCAACTTCGGAGCCATGCGTTTCTACTATGCCATCGGCTGGGGCGTGCCTGCCATCATCACTGGTAAGAGCTGCTTGTCCTACGGCCGTGCCAAAACCATTTGTACTGGTTCTCAGGAGCCTCCTGACCACCTGGTGTTGCCCAGCTCACCCAGCGTGAAGAGCTGAGGGTGGGTTTGCCATGGACAGCAGTCCTGGCAGCAAGCAGTGCTGGGATGTTCAGCTGGGGACCATGTATCAAGGGCTGTCACCTTGCCTCCTGGGGAGAAGTAATTTCTCAGCATATCTCCCCATGGCTTATCCCAGGACTTGTAGTTGAAGTTTCCTGTTTTCCTAAGCATGCGTGCTTGAGTGAGCTGTTGCTGGCAGTGACTGCCTGCTGGGCTGGGCTGTATCAGGGATACCTGGGGAAAAGGAAATAAAGGCACTTGGTGCTGGGGCTCACAGTCCTGGCTCTTTCCCTGTGGTGGGGAAGCTTGTGCACAGGGCAAGGAGCCAGGAGAGAGCCTCTTCACTGCCTTTAGTGCTGCGATGGGAGTGATATGGCTTGGACAAGTCCAAGGCTGCTGGGTCGGGACCTGACCTCTTCCCTCCTCTTGCAGGGCTGGCTGTTGGCCTGGATCCTGAGGGCTATGGGAACCCCGATTTCTGCTGGATTTCCATTCATGATAAGCTGGTCTGGAGCTTTGCAGGCCCCATTACTGTCGTCATTGTGGTAAAACCCTGTCCTGTTTCACCCACAACCCTCTCCTGCCTCCCTTCTCCGCACCATGGGCACTTGCTCCTCCTTGGCTGCCCACTGCCTGCCCATTCTCTGTATCCCCCTCCCTCAGTTAGAGGACCTCTTTTTGTCCCTCCTCACTCCAGTCAAACCTGGGGGAGGCCATGGCTCGGGCATGAAGGGGAAAGGAAGGGATGTTTGCATGGGCCTGGTGGACCTGGAATCTGCCCATGTTCTGCACTGGGGAAGTCAGGTCAGAGCCAGCCCTTGGCACAGCTTCTAATCAGTGCCAACGCTTTCAGATGAATGGGGTCATGTTCCTGCTTGTGGCCAAGATGTCCTGTTCCCCAGGCCAAAAGGAGACCAAGAAGAAATCGGTTCTGTGAGTATTAGTGGCTGAACTCCCAGCAGAGCTCCAAGAGCTCATGGTTTTTAGCATTTCCAGTGACCATCCTCCTTCTTCCACCATCGCAGAGGGCCCCTCTGTGCATCAGTGTCAGCCTTGCAGCCACTCTCCTCTCCCACAGCTGCCAGCCACATTAACCCTTCCTAAACTTTGTCCTTTCTTCTTGTTCCTGTGTCTCCATCTCCACATTGACCCACCAACTGGTCCCCCTTCACCACCTGCCCTCACAGCCATCCCATGTGTCTGCTTGGATTCAGCACTTCACCCTTTTCAGCTACCAGGACCTGCTTCTTCCTCTCATACATGCTCCTGAGACCTTCTCCCACTCCCTTCTGAGCCAGCCCTAGAGCATGGCTCAGCTCTCTGTGGCTCCAAGTGACCTGCGTTTGCCATGTGTGATCCAGAAGGGAAGGCCTGGGAGTTGGCAGGAGCTGGACTGCTGTGCAGGGATGTGCCCACAGTGCTGGGAACAACAGGGAGGGCTGGAGAGGATTGCTTTCCCCTCTGGATCTCTGTCTGTGAGCACTAGCCTGTAGATTAACAGTACGCACTAACCTCTTGGTGTGTGTCTGTGTGCCTGTCTGTCTGTCTCTCTCTCTCCAGCATGACGTTACGGAGCTCCTTTGTTCTGCTTCTAGTTATTAGCGCTACCTGGCTCTTTGGCCTCTTGGCTGTCAACAACAGTGTCCTGGCTTTCCACTACCTCTACACTGTCCTCTGCAGCCTCCAGGTAACTGCCCAGCCTCTACTGGGGAGGGCGTGGGTCAGCCCAGGAGAGCATCCCTGTGGTCCCCACAGCCACCTGTGGAGAGTGGGTGGCCTGCACTGAGCTCCCAGCATCTTGCTGTGTTCCATGGCCTTTCTGCTGTCACCACTGTGACACTGTGACTGGCAGTGAGTGACTCCTGCCAGTCCTTGATGCTGTGCCGGTGGTGAGCAGGAGGTGGCTGCAAGGTGTTTGGTTCAGAGGTGACATCCGAGGGATAGCAAGGCCCATCTTTGGAGGGAAGGTGCCTCCATGCTCTCAGAGGGCAGAGTGAGAGAACAGCGTGCAGAAGTGTTGGATACCCAAAATCAGACCCATGGCAGCACCCTGCCAACTTCCTGCTACCACTTGTGGCTGGTGTTGCTGCAGAGGACCCTGCCATCTGCTCCTTGGCTACTGCCAGCCAGGACGACACCCCACCCCTTCCTCTCTCACCCATGGCCACCATGGGTGGTAGCTCCAATCAGCTTTGTGGGGGTCTTTGGTGCATCCCAGTCCTGGTGGCCACCAGAGCCAACGCACTGGGCTCCTGAGGAGCCAGGGACTGTCCCGCCACTGGTGCTGTGGGCGAGCATGTCAGCTGGCAATGAGGGGCTGTCTCTCATGGCATCTCTCCCCACAGGGCCTGGCTGTGCTGGTTCTGTTCTGTGTGCTAAATGAGGAGGTGTGGGAGGCCTGGAAGCTGGCCTGCCTCGGCAAGAAGGGTCAGAGTGAGGAGGCCACGAGGAGCACACAGGTGGGCAAGAGCAGAGTAGCCCAGGGCTCTGGGGTCAGGCTGCATGTCTGGGACTGGAGCTGACAGGCATGTTCCCACTTCCCCATGGCAGCTGCCATGGCAACTCCTTAACATACCCTCTCCCTGCCCTCCCAGGGCCCTAGTGCCTACAACAACACAGCGCTGTTTGAGGAGAGTGGGCTCATCCGCATCACCCTGGGAGCCTCCACTGTCTCCTCGGTGAGCAGTGTGCGCTCTGCCCGCACCCACTCCAGCCAGCGGGCGTACCTCAGGTAGGGAGCAGGGCTCTGGGGGGCCACAGTGCCCAGGCAGACCTAGGCTCCTGCCTCTGTGACCATTTAGGCCTCCTGTGTTTCAGAGACAACGTGACAGCACGTCAGGGCTCAGCCCTGGATCACAGCCTGTTGGCTCATGCTGGACCCACAGACATTGACGTGGCCATGTTCCACCGTGATGCTGGGGGAGGTAAGACTCAGCCCTGTGCCTGGGTTTAGGGCCTACTCTGTGCATCCCAAATTAACTCCTGGGTTAAGGAAATTCTTCCCAGTGCAGGCTCTGGCTATATGGTTATATCCCTCACCCCATGCTCAGCTGTGACTTCCAAACACTATGGATAGGAGGGAGAGGCAGCCACTGTGTCATTTAGCACAGCCTCCTCCTGGAAAGATGGCAAAGGGCATAGCCAGGCCCCAAGGGGCTAGAGATGGAGAAAGCGAGAGAGGGAACATTGGCTGTTGCGGGATCTCTGGGAATACTGGGCTCTCCAGGACAGCACAGACATTTGACTCACTGGAGTGAGACCAGCAGAAACCACCCTCACAGCTGGGGCATGGGGCAAGCAAGCAGAGGCTGAGGGAGGTGGGCTTGCTCAGCCTGGAGGAGGAGGAGGCAGAGGGGATCTTGTGGCTGTTTGCAGCTGCCTTACAGGGAAGTACAGTGAGAGGGAGCTAGGCTTCTCTCATGGGTACCTGGTGATAGAGCCAGGGCAGCTGGCACAGTCTACTGCTGAGGGAAAGGCAGTGAGGGGTAAGTCACTCTCACAAGGGTAGTCAGCCATGAGGTGTTTGCACCTTCCTGGCATTGCCGCCAGAAGCCTCTCTCACCTTCCTTCCAAACATCTTCCTGACACACACCGTGCTCCTACAGACCAGGACTCAGACTCTGACAGTGACCTGTCTCTGGACGAAGAGCGCAGCCTGTCCATCCCGTCCTCGGAGAGCGAGGAGAATGTACGCCTGCGGGGCCGCTTCCAGCGCCAGTTCAAGCGGGCGGCACACAGCGAACGCCTCCTCACTAACCCTGCCAACACCACTCCCAAAGGCAAGTCCAGGGCTTTGACAGGGAAAAGGATGAGCTCAGGTCCCTGGTGACCAGGCCATGTCTTGTGATGGCTCGACTGCTGCTCATGGAAATATTCTCTCCCTCTTCCCTGGGGCCCGTTTTGCTGCATCCTTCAGATGTGGATGGCAATGACCTCATGTCCTATTGGCCAGCTCTGGGCGAGTGCGAGGTTCACCCCTGCTCCCTGCAGAAATGGGGCTCCGAGCGGAAGCTGGGCTTTGACATCAACAAGGATGCAGCCAATAATAATCAGCCAGACCTGGCTTTGACCAGTGGGGATGAGAACTCCCTCACCCAGACCCAACGGCAGAGAAAAGGTAACAGCCTGGAGCAAGCGGGCAAGAGTGGCCTTGCCTGTTTCAGGCTGACTTGGCCCTGGAGGCTCAGCATCAGGTCCAGCTGGCCGTGCCCTTGGGGAGGTATGGCTTATCTCCCTGGTTTTCATGCTTTTTTTGCTGTTGTGCGAAGATTTGACTTCTCTTTCTGTCTGGTGCAGGGATTTTGAAGAACCGTCTCCAGTACCCACCGACTCTCCAGGGCCTGCCATCTGTTGGCAGGATGACCAACGAGCTGACGTGGTACAAGACCTCCACGTTGGGCCACAGGGCTGTCCCTGCTGCCTCCTACGGCAGAATCTACTCTGGAGCTGGCAGTCTGTCGCAGCCAGCCAGCCGGTACTCGTCGCGGGAGCAGCTTGACATGCTGATGAGGAGACAGATGTCCCGGGAGCAGCTGAGCAGACACAACTCAGGAGAGTGCTTGGAAGCTGTGCCCAGTCGGCATGGGTCCAGGGAGGAGCTGGACACTATACCCAGTAGGCATGGGTCTACTGAACACCTGGAAAGTATCCCAAGCAGACATGCATCTAGGGAAAACTTGGATCTACTCGCTGCTAGGCCCAGTCAGAGAGATCATGGGAACACGCTGCCCCGGAGACAGGGCTCCAGAGACTGTCTTGACACTTTACCTTGCAGATTTGGGTCAAGAGAGCAGCTAGACTGTGGGCCAGTAAGAGAAGTCTCTAGAGAGTGGCTAAACACATTGCCAAGTAGGCAAGTGTCCAGAGACCGAATAGACATGTTACCAAGTCGAGATACTTCTCGAGAGCAATTGGATTTACTTTCTAGAAGACAGCCTTCGAGGGACCTGCTAGCATCAGCTAGACAAGCTTCTAGGGAGCAGCTGGACTTTCTATCCAGAAGATCTAATTCCAGAGAGCCTCTGGACACAGTGCCTAGCAGGCAGCCCTCACAGGACAACCTGGGGAGTCTCTCTCGGAGGCAGCTGTCTAGGGAAAGCCTAGAGCCGCTGTCGAGGAGACACCCTTCTAGGGAGAACCTGGAGGCCATTCCCAGCCGACATCCTTCCACTGAACAGTTAGATATCCTTTCTTCCATCCTTGCTTCTTTTAACTCCTCCGTCCTGTCCTCGGTGCAATCTTCCAGCACACCTTCAGGCCCCCAGACCACCGCTACCCCCTCCGCCTTGCAGACCTCAACACCCTCCGCAGTGTGTCCCTCGACGCCTCGCTCTGCCACCTCCCACAGCATTTCGGAGCTGTCACCAGACTCAGAGTAAGTGTGTTCCTTCCTTCCTCAGTCAGTTCTTGTTCAGCTGATCTTGTGCATGTTCCACCTGCTTGGCTTCTTCCCAGAAGGGATTCGGTTTGGAGCAACAGGGCTGTGTAAGGGTGAGACCCCAGGGTGAGTGGCAGTCTCCTGGTCCTGAACAGTGACTGGGCAGGGAGAAGCTTCAGGTGTGACAGCTCTGGGTGCTTGCAGTGCAGCATGGGCACGAACATTTGTGTATGTGAGTCTGCCCACTCTTCCAGAGACAATGGCCCTTGCTTGTGGCCTGTGGGGACTTGGGGACGATGCTCTGTGCAGCCAGGCTGGCCTCATGGCTGGTCCCCTTGGTCAGTGCTGGCTCTAAGTCCCAGTGGGCAGATGTATGCAAGGGCCAGGCTGGCTGGAGAGGAGGGAGCCCAGATTCTAGGGGAGCTCTGCCTGGTTCAGCCATGTTTCTCCCCAGGAACCCTGTCCCAGTCTGTCATTTTTTCCCCTGCAGCTCTGCTCCCTGCTTGGTATTGCTGCTACGACACCCCACCACACTTTATCCCTCTTTTCCTCTTCCCTGAACTCAGGGACTTGGATACAGTTGTTCCTGCCCTGATATGGGAGTGGGTTTCTGCCCTGTCCCCATCTGGCCTAGCAGGGGAAGGATGCTGGAGCCCAGGAGAGATGCCATGTCTTAACACTGTTTTTCTTTCCTCTGAGAAGAATAATGAGAAGTGAGGGCCATTCCTGAGGGGCTGAAGTTGTCCAGAAGAGAGATGGAAGAAGCAGGGCCCTTTGCCAGGCACTGCCAGCCAAGGTTTGGTGTCCCCAGGGGGCCGGGGCCAGAACTGATGGTGTTCAGAGGCCCAAAACCAACCCTGCCTTCCCCTGCCCTGTGGGCTGAGGGGCCGGCAGCCTACACCACCCACTGCCAGGAGCCTTCAGGCTCTCGACTGCTGCTGTGCTCCCCGTCACCTGCTCGGTGTGACAGGTAGTACTGGGCAAGGGTGGCAACTCCAACTCGCCAGGGCTGAGCTCTTTCTCTGCGAGCTGTTTGTACGTGGCGTGTGTGTGTGTGCAGAGGGTGGGCAGCGGCAGAGGGACAGAGATGGAGCCCAGGACGTGGGAGCAGGGGAGGGTTTTCTACCTTTTTGTATCTTTGTAATCAGAGAGAAAAGAAATTTCTATGGTTATTTTTACGGATGGTCTGTTCCCAGGACCTGGAGCATTTGTTTCACCAACAGCCCTTTGCCAGCTTTGCTGGGGCTATGAGGACCACAATCCCAGTGGACTGGAGAGACAGTGCCAAGCAGTCCTTAAGTCTTTGTTGGCACTGCTTTGTCCAAGCCCCACTGCAGGACAGCTGGCCCTGCTGCCCCCCACCCTCCCACCGTGCAGCTCCACATGTGTCTTGCCACCCTCCTGCCTGGTGTCCCTCAGCTCCCTGCAACCAGGCCTCCCTCTGCCCTCCCATGGGACCCTCCCCCTTGGGGCGGCCCCATCTTGGTGAGGGGCTGTGTGCCAGGGAGAGCACAAATGAATGGGGCAGCAAATTTGGGAGTAGGGACCTGCTGGGGAGGAGACAAGCTTTGCTGTGCAGCCCTGTCCTGTACCAGGATGGTCCTAGTCTCATCAATGCTGGTTTCCTCTGTTCAGCAAGGGAGCACTTGTGTTTTTAACCACTGGGTGTTGTGCTCTTTAACCTGGATGTTACAGAGCAAATCTCTTAGTTTGTGGGTCTGGGCAAGGAGCTGGATGACCCTTGTCCTGCTCATCAGCAGGCTAGGCTGTTCCCAGAGCCAGTGCTCCCTCTGTGGAGGACTAGCATCCACAGGAGCATGATGTGGCTCCAGTTTGGGGGTCCAGCAGTATACCCACCCACATGGGAGCTCTGTATATCTGCTATTCTCTGACTAGCAGAGGACCCCAGCTCAGAGTGGCCTGGATTTTGGGAGATGAACAGCACTTTGCCCTCTCTGGAAATTCAGGTTGCCCTGATGGTGTCTCTGCTCAACCTGGGGCCTGGCCTGGGGCTCCTACTGGCCCTGCCATGAAGTAACACTCCTCTGTGCCTACCCCAGCCTCGGGCCAGGGCATTTGGCTCGGGGCTGGCGTGCTCCCTCTCACCGGCCGAGTGTGGTGCCTCTGCTCGGCCGCCCCATGGTGCTCTTGGGGCTGTGTGACCGTGTGCCCCTTACTGCCTTACTGCCACACTGCCGTAGCATCTTACTGTAACCCAGCCCGACATGTTTACAGAATAGGACTTGGGCTGCTGTCCTCCAGGCCCCTGGGGAGGCCAAGGCCTCTTGGCTACATCCCGGAGTCAGTGGGAAGAGCGCAGAGGGAACAGAAGGGCTGGTGACTGCGGGTGCCATGGGCCCCCTGGCACAGCCCTGATGAGGCAGGCTTGCTGTTTTCCCAGGGACGAGGACGGCAGGGCCTGCTGACATGTTTACATGCCATTCGGGACCAGTGTGCAGAGGGAAAGCCTGCTGGCCCCACATGCTGGGAACAGCCAGGCCCCTCCATGCTGCCCATCTTTGCCTTTGGGAACAAGCTCGTTTACGTGTTTCTCTCCGGCTGTGCAGTGCTGGCACCAGAGTATTGGGATTCCCTCCCTGTGGTGCTGTAGGGCCCATGTTTCTGCCAAGTTGGGCATGGGGCTCTTAATGCTGGTGTCAAATGGAGAGCAAGTGACAAGTGCCAAAAAGAAGAGAGCAGCGGAGCTGGTGGCCGTCCCTGCAGACCTGGGATGGTCAAGAAGCAGGAGTTTACTTCTTGCAGACCAGTCTGTGGCTTGGTCCCTGATTGTAGTGCTGTGACCTGGGCTCTGGGGAGCATCCTCCTTGGGTTTGGGTTTTTTCCTTTGTGGGGTTTGGTTGGGTTTTTTTTCCTCTCTTTGTCTCCCAATTCTGTTGGCAGGGAGCGGGGAGATGCCCGTTCCCCCTCTCTGGCTGTGTAAAAGTGTATCATGGAAGCGCCAGATTTGGAAATAAAAGTCTATAAAATGGTGCTGGCCTCTCTGCCATCTCTCCCTTCGCAGAGGATTCGTGGATGGGTGCGGCACCTGGGCTTGAGGGGATAGGGGGAGGAGGCTCGGGCAGGAGCTCCCAGCCAGGGCGTAGGCTGAAGCGGAGTTGCTGGGGACAGGGTGAGGGGACCAGGACTTCAGGTGCTGTCAGTTGCTTGAACTGAGCTCTGTCCAGGCTGGTTCACCCAGAACTGGGATCGGCTGCAGTGGTGGCCAGTGGCCCCAGCACTGCCAGCAGGGCTGTGGTGGCTCAGTGGCTGTGGTTAGCCATGGGGCCTGTGCCTGGCAGCAGCTGGCACCCCCATCTGGACCTAGATCAAGGGAAGAAGATCCATTGTCCAAAGGCTGCCTGACCTCAGCAGTGTCAAGCTGGCTGCCAGTAAGGAGAAGGAAGTGTGTGGAGAAAAGGCCGAGCATGATCCTGATGCCCTCCGTCCCTCCCTTCCTGTTGAAGAGAAAAGAGCAGGAGATTAAAGGGCAGCATTGATCCACAGCACCCTGAGCAAGGGTCACCATCAATTGTCATCCCTCTGTCCCTCATGGGCTCTGTCCCCTTGGCAGTCAGGGTGGCCCTTGGGAATCGCAGTAGCAGTGCTGGGAGCTGTGGTCCTGTCCTGCAGCCCTTCTTGAGGCTGGTGTGGGGGTGAGGGGCAGGGAGAGCAGGCTGGGGGCTGGGGTGGCAAAGGGGAGTCACAGGCAGAGTGGCCAGCCTGGGGTGCAGGTCAGGGGCTGGAGGCTGGGATGTGGGAAGGAATGGATCTATACGGGTGGGGACAAGGAGCGGCGATAAGGAGGCAGTAAATGACTTCCAAGCAGGAGCCCTGGAATGGCCTCTGATTCCCTGCTGGGTGAGTGAATAAACAATGAGGAGGCAATAGTTACGTGGTGCCTGCATCAGCATCATTTTGCCTTTACCTGGCCACGGGGGGGACTGATGGGCACGTGGGTGGACAGCAGGGGCCAGGGATGTGGGAGAGGCTGAGGGAGCAGCCTCAGCCCCACTGCCTGAAAGGTGTGTGGCTGCTGTGGGACCTGGGTCATGCTCACTACAGGGAGAGCCAGGGTGGCCATGGGTTACCCTACACCAGGGAGGGGGCGAGTTGCTCCGACCTTGGAAATTCTGGCCCTGGATGTAACCACTTACTCCACTCACCAGCCCTATCACACCACCCAGGGGACCCAGGACTCTTTGATGCCTGGCCCTGCTCACTGCCTTCACCTCACACCGTGGTACCAGTCAGCTATGGGTGCCTGGATTTCCGTGGTCATGTCCCTATGGGACTGGGCCACGCATGACTCAGAAATTCTCTGAAACCAATTCTAGGTCATGATGGAGCCCAGGAAGGAATGATGGGTTCAATGGAACTCTGGTGCCCGCTGGGGACCTTTGGAACAAGATAACGGCTGGGTCTGTGCAAATTGTGGGAGAGCGGGGCAGTCCACAGGGCACAGCACACCTCTGCCAAGCAAGGTAAGTGAGGGGCTGTGGGAAATACTCTGGATGCTCTGACCTGAGGTTTTGGGTAGCCCTCCTTTGTCCTGAGCACAGCTCCTGCTCCAGGATGTGGGGTGGGGAAGGGACATCCATGGGAGCTGTGCAGGCACAGGAGGGTGATGGCAGGACCTTGAGCAGTGCCCTGGGGTGATGAGTGCCCAGCAGCTCTTGGCAGGAGGTTGGCACCAGGATGTGCCCAGCAGCAAGAGGACCACTGCCCTGTACCTGGCATGGGTGGTTGGGCATGGCAGCAACCTGGGTATGGCTGCTGACCAGGAGCTGAGACTGGAATGGACAGTCCCCAGTATGGGATAGTTCTGGGGACATGGTGACAGCTCTGGGCCTGCCACAGCTGAGGAACTCAGCACACCAGGGCATGTAGGGGAGCGTGGTCGGTGCCGTGGGTGCAGCAGCGGGGCTGGGAAGCAGGCAGCTTCTCGGCAGGGCAGGAGGAAGGACAGGAGGTAGGGAGCGGTGTCTCAAAGATCACGGGCTGGCTTTAATAAATAGGAGGAAGCAGAACGTGCACCTGACTGCCAGCTCCTGACCAACTTGGGCACAGCAGGTAGGAGTGATAACAGGGGGCAACACAGGGACTCGGGCTGGCACAAGCCAAGGCACCCTGTGAGGGGATCATGGGTCCAGTTGCACCTCAGGACCAGGCAGGTCACAAGCTGGGTGAGCTCAGCAGGATGGTGCAGCTCTCAGCCTGAGCCCTGAGCAAGACTAGGCTGTGGATCTAGACAGATACATCTCAGTCCCACCATCCCAGCCCTGTGAAGGGTGAGACCTCAGCCCAGCCTCCCTCCTCTGACCACAAGCTCACCCTGACTCTGCAGTGCAGTGGTCAGGGGAGGGCACTGTTGGAGGGATGGAAAGCTGTGACTTTTGCCGGGGGTTCACATTCCTGCTCCCCTCATGCGCAAAGGGACAAAGTCTGCAGACGGGGCTGTGGGATGGCCGAGGCTCTGCTCGGCAGCTGTGCCCTGCTCTGCTGCGGTACACAGAGGGGAAGGGTGGTTGGCACCGAGGTGGGTCCTGCACGGGCAGGCAGAGGGGGAGCCTCCCCGGGGCAGCTCTGCTGGCAGACCCCACCCGTGCATTCCAGTGGGGCAGAACAGGCTGGTGCGGGACAGGAGCGGGCAGCGCTAATTGCTGAAGCCTCAGCTCCCTCCCTGCCCACCTGCCGTTGTGAGCCACTGCCGCTGCTTCAGGACTCCCAAAACTCAGCTCATGCTTATTCTCAGGGCCAATCCTGCCTGCCTGACCGGGATGGGATGGCTCTGTGGGGCAAGTGGAGCTGAAGAAGGGACTGGGGAGCAGGGAGGGTGTTGAGTGTCCCCAGCTGTGGGGACGTAGCTGAGCTGTCCCTGATGTCCCTGCAGGGGACTGGCGTGCAGGAAGGTGAGGTGGGCATGGCAGCAGAGATGACACTGAGCCACCGAGCACCCCGTGAAGTGCTGAGTGAGGCTGAACTGGAGGAGGTGGCACAGAGGAAACCTCCCACCAAGCCCTCGATTGGTCTCCGCAAGATCAGGTAGGACCATATGGCCAGGGGGATGTGCCTGGACCTCAGCAGGCACTGTACACCCCAGCCCCACCACTATGGGTAGCTGCAGACCT
Source organism: Cephalopterus ornatus (assembly GCA_013396775.1). Classification (NCBI taxonomy): domain Eukaryota; kingdom Metazoa; phylum Chordata; class Aves; order Passeriformes; family Cotingidae; genus Cephalopterus; species Cephalopterus ornatus. Next base: position 192,901 of record VZRE01016166.1, on the reverse strand, counting down.
GGGAGTCCTTTCCCCTAAGCCCAAGTACCCATGTCCCTACTTTGTTCTGATCAAAGGGACACCAGGCTCCAATGGATGGAGCTGGGTGTCCCATGGGACCCATTGCTTCTCATGGGGCCCTGTCTACCCCTACTGATGTCCCCAAGCCCCTGCACTTGTGCTCAGCCTCAGCTCCTACTCCTTTCCCTCCAGATGCACCGGCTCCACTGCCAAGTCCCTGCTGTTCCGTTTCCTGCCCTTCCTGCACTGGCTGCCTCGGTACCCAGTCAAGGACTGGCTCCTGGGGGACATTACTTCAGGCTTCAGTGTGGGCATCATGCACTTGCCCCAGGGTGAGTGATACTATGCCCAGGCTTCCAGGGGCTCCCTGCAGGTTGAGGGGGAGCCAGGGGTTGTCCCTTCATGACATTTCTCCCTGCTCCACCATCCAGGTCTTGCCTATGCACTGCTGGCTGGGTTGCCACCTGTCACCGGTCTCTACTCTTCCTTTTACCCTGTCTTCCTCTACTTCTTCTTCGGCACATCAAGGCACAACTCCGTGGGTGAGCTGAGGGACCACGTGCTTGCACAGCAACAGTGGGGAGGGAGCAAGGATGAGAGGGACAAGCCTTCACCCATGGCACAGCATTGCCACATGAATGGTTGGGGAGGGAGCTTTCTTGCCTTCACTTTGCCCCACCAGGAAGGTGGTTGGCCAAACCAGAGCCAAAGCACAGTGGGTGGGCTTTGAGCCTTGCCCGAAGGGAAAGGAACTGGCCCCTTAAGAGGTGCCCTCAAAGAGGTCCTGGTGCTCACCTTGGGCTCCCTGCCCACACTGTACCTGTCCCCAGGTCCTTTTGCTGTCATCTCCGTCATGATCGGGAGCTTGACGGAGTCCCTGCTGCCTAGTGAGAACTTTGTGGAGTCCGTCAATGGCAGCAACGCCACAGTCAATGAGGCATTGCGGGATGCTGCCAGGGTGGAGCTGGTGGCCACCATCACTGTCCTTACAGGCATCTTCCAGGTAAGGTGGCCCCAGCCTAGCCTAGCAGAGAACAGGGGACTGAAAGCTGTGGGTCACTTCTGGTGCCTCTCCTTCCAGGTGGCCCTGGGCCTCCTGCAGTTTGGATTTGTGGTGACCTACCTCTCGGACCCATTGGTGCGTGGCTACACCACTGCTGCCTCCGTTCATGTCCTTGTCTCTCAGCTCAAGAATGTCTTCGGGGTCTCTGTAGGCGAGCACTCAGGGCCACTTTCATTGTTTGTGGTGAGTGGGGGCTTGCTGCTACCTAGGACACCCTGGGGGCTCACCTGTGATGTGAGGCCCCCACAAACCTTCTGGGTGAGACATCTGATTTCCTGAGCACATTCCCTCCTTCTGTATCCTCTAGACTGTCATTGAGATCTGCAAGAAGCTGCCAGAAACCAATGTGGGAACTCTGGTGACTGCTATCATCGCCATGGTGGCCATCTTCATTGTGAAAGAGCTCAACCACAAGTTTGCTGCCAAGCTGCCCATGCCCATCCCCATTGAGCTTGTCACGGTACCCCGAGCTGCCCCAGCTTGCTCTGGGGATGTATTCATGCGTATCCCTGTCCCTTCCAGGGAGGGGAGGCATGGGATGGGGTTCCTTGGCAAGTGCAGGTCCAGGGCACACATCGTGCCCTCCTCCTCCTCCTCCACCACGGTCCCTGTGCAGGAAGGCCCTGCCTCACTCCAGTCATTCTCTCTCAGATCATCGTCTCCACCGGCATCTCCTACGGCGTCAACCTGAATGACAAGTTTGGCATCTCTGTGGTGGGCGACATCCCCAGTGGGTGAGCAGGGCCAGGTGGTAGCAGGGCCTGGGCCGTGCCCCCCACAGCACCCCTGTTTGAGCCACATCTCTCTGTCTTGAATGTAGGTTGAAGCCACCTGTGGCCCCTAATGTCAGCTACTTCGGGCAGGTGGCAGGCAATGCCTTTGCCATTGCCGTGGTTGGCTATGCCATCTGCATCTCCCTGGGCAAGATCTTTGCCCTGAAGCATGGCTACAAAGTGGACAGCAACCAGGTGAGGCTCTGAGGTGCAGGGCCCCTGCCCTGGGCGAAAGCCAAGCTTGCCCTTGTAGCCAGAGGAAAGCATGGTGCTGCCCTGCTGCTGCTCTGTCCCTGCAGGAGCTGATCGCGCTGGGCCTCTGCAACTTCCTGGGAGGCTTCTTCCAGTGTTTTGCCATCAGCTGCTCCATGTCGCGGAGCCTGGTACAGGAGACCACAGGTGGCAACAGTCAGGTGGGTCTGGGCAGTGCTGCCTCCCTCCACAGGGCTGGAGCAGGGGTAGGCAGCACGGCAAGCAGTGGGAGTTCACCCCTCACCTCCCGCTCTCCTTCTATACAGGTAGCTGGTGTCATCGCATCCCTGGTCATCCTGGTGACCATCCTGAAGATCGGAGAGCTCTTCTATGACCTGCCCAAGGTACATTTAAACCCATGGCCTCCGTGCCGTATCCCACCCCGGTGCTCATCTCATGGCATGGTAGTGTGGCAGGGCAACAGCCAACGGCCACTCCCAGACTTGCCCTCAGCTTCCTCATAGCTGCAGAGTCTTCTCTTTTAGGCCATATTGTCTGCCATCATCATCATCAACCTCAAGGGCATGTTTAAGCAGTTCAGTGACCTCAGCACACTCTGGAAATCCAACCGGGTGGACCTGGTAAGGTGCTGATCAGCCCCAGGGCTGTGCTCTTGTCCCTGGAGAGGGTTTCTCCACCCTCCCTGAGGCTTGCGGGTGCCTGGGAGAGGCTGTGCTGCGGCCGACCGTGTCCCCTCTCCAGGTGGTCTGGATTGTGACATTTGTGGCCACCCTCCTGCTGAACTTGGACATCGGCCTGGCGGCCTCAGTGGCCTTTGGGCTGCTCACGGTCATCTTCCGCACCCAGCTGTGAGTACCCTGGGGCTGGGGCTGGGGCTGCATCCCAAGGGCAGGAGAAGCCCATGGTGACCTCAGCCCCTCACTCTGTTCCCTGCAGCCCCCACTACTCCATCCTGGGGCGCATCTCCAACACCGATGTCTACAAGGATGTGGCGGAATACGAGATGGTAACTGCACCGGGTTGGAGGAAGAGCCACCTGCAATGGGAGGGTGTTCCAATGCACGCCCAGTGGCTGTTCACTGAGGAAAGGAGCTGGGGGCATTTTGGGGAAGGGAGGGAAGGGGAGCAGGTGGCTTCATCACTGGGGGTAGTACCCTCCCCATCTGTCCCCAGGCACAGGAGGTCCCTGGTGTGAAGATCTTCCGCTCCTCCTGCACTGTCTACTTTGCCAATGTGGAGCTGTACGCTGACGCCCTGAAGAAGAAGGTAGGAGAGTCACCAGCCCCCCAGTGCTCCCCATGTCCCCCTGTCTGCCAACACCACGATAGCAATGGGGCAGCTGGGGACACAAAGCTGCACTGCTTCACAGAGCGGCATCAATGTGGACCGCCTGATTGAGAAGAAGAAGAAGGCCCTCAAGAAGCTGAAGAAACAACAGAAGAAAGCGGAGAAGGAAAAGGCAAAGGGGAAAAAGGTGCTTCCCTGACACAGGAGACCACTCTGGTGCCACCCTGCGTTGCCTCTCTGCCTGCCTCTGCCCTATTGTCCATGCACCGGCCTGGCTCAGTGGCCCACAGGGTTCCCAGCTCAGTTTGGGGCCAATGGGTGAGAAAGGCATGGGGACTGAACTGGGCCACACCATCACACCCAAGGTTGGAGGGAAAGCTGGGCTGTTAATGATTATGTGGTGAAGCCAGAGAGTCATTAACCTTTCAGCAAGTTAATCAGAATTAAGAGCAAGAGCAAAGGTTGGCCTGGTGCCAGCTAATGAGACCAGTTCCAGAGAACAGCACTGGGGAGAGGGTCTCGATGCATCTGGAAAGAGCCCAAAAATGGGTCAAGATGTGAGAGGGGCACCCACTCCTGGGACCACCCACCACCCATGCCCTCGTGCAGCCAAAGAGCATCACCAAGCCACACTGCACTGTAGGGCAGGATGAGCCCAGGGGGCTCCAGCCCCAGAGCAGTGACATTGGGTCTCCTTCCCTCCCCCAGAACACAGAGGATGGTCCAGGCGTGGCAGTGATTGAATTGAGTGCAGGGGAGAGCAATGCGCCCTCAGAGCCCACCCTGCGCAGCCTGGGGCTGCCCCAGCCCGGCTTCCACACTGTCATCTTGGACTTCAGCTCTGTCAGCTTCGTGGATACTGTCTCCATCAAGATCCTGAAGAATGTAAGGGCCCAGGGCAGCAGGCAGGACAGCAGCCTCACCGAGGGTGTCTCCAAGCCTCTGGGGGGTGGCCCCATGGATGCTGCCCCTCCCCCTCCCTTCTCCTGTGTAAAATATTTTCTGCCTTTTTCAGATCTTCAAGGATTTCCGTGACATAGAAGTGGACGTCTTCATTGCCAGCTGCCCGGGTGAGGGGGATCTGCAGAGCCATGAGCCCCTGAAGGGCATGGCCACCCCTCCTGCACACAGCTGCTGGCCTGGGGGGCCCTCCATGGTGCTCCCATCCCCAGGGTTTCCCCAGGGGATGGCTGCTGCAGGTTGTCCCATGGATCCAATCTGAGCCTGGGTCCCTGGTGCTGCTCCTGGTGTCCCCCCGCTACATAGAAGGCGGGAGGCTGCTCCAGGTGGGGGGTGGGGGGATTAGCTAAGTGCCATCACTTTAGATGCTTCTCCCTCCACACAGGGCCCGTGCTGGCCCAGCTGGAACGGGGCAACTTCTTCAGCTCAACCATCACCAAGCACTCCTTTTTCCCCTCTGTGCATGATGCCGTGGAGCACGTCAGCAGGGAGAGGCGCCAGGCCTCGGTGAGCACCCAGCCACACCATCCCCATCACGGGTCGGGGGGAACGGAGCGGGCAGCCAAACCAACCTCTCCTCGTCTGTCCCACTTAGGCGGACCACAGCACCAGGATGTAGCCCTGCGAGAGGAAGACGTCTCCCCGAGGAGCCGGGTGGGCGAGGAGGATTCTGCCACCCTGATGGCACCAACTTACCCGCCCCGGGGCCCGAAGGCCCTGTACCCCCACCAGCCCCTCTGGATTCTGACTGCTGGTGTCCTGCCCTGGCTGTGAACCCCTGTGACGGGGCTGCAGCTGGACGGAGCTGCTGCTGGCCCTCACACCGAGGGGCCGCCCGGTGCCCTCTCTTGGTGACCCCATTTGGTGCTCCCACTCTGCCTCAGCACGGGCCTTCCCGCTGGGCCAGGACATGGTTTGGGGGGCGGTGGAGGGGCCAAGGGGGTCCCACTCCCAGCAGTGGGCTGGCATCACCAATAAAGCCACATAGTGTTTCTCAGGGTGGGTTTCAATGCCCTTTCCTCAATAACAGCGCTCTCGGGCCGGGCCGCCCGGCTGGTAGCCAGCACCACCCTGCGGGTGGGCTGCCACGACACCCCCTGGCTCTGTTCTGCTCCTTCTCCCCGTGACCCTTCCAGGCCCGTGGAGCTGGGGCCGAGGGACTGGAACGAGCTGGTACCCCCTTTCGACAGAATCGTCATTCCCAGGACCTCCATTCCCCGTGACTCCCGTCCCCCAGGATTCCCATCCCTGGGACCCCCATCCCCCGGGACCCCCATC
>VZRE01016166.1:165001-186748 GCA_013396775.1 Cephalopterus ornatus | reverse complement strand
CCGCCGGGCCCAGCCTGTGCGCCGGCCGGGAAGGTCACGGGGACGCGGCGGGCTGCGCGGGGCGGGCGGCGGCGGCCGTGAGACCCCCGGGGCTGGAGTGGGGCTGAGCGGGCGCGGGGCGGCGGTGGCTGTCACTGTCACCCGGTGCGGGGCTTGCCGGGGGCCCGCCGTCCGCTCCCCGCCCCGGTGCCGGGGTGTACCCGGTCCGTGCGGCTCTTCCCTGGGGTTTTCCTCCTGCTCCAAACCTCTGGCGCCGCGGCGGGTTCCGGACCCTGCCGAGGGGAGCTGCTGGCTAGTGGCCGTGACGGCCTTTGTCTTTTCAGGCAGCTTTATTGACTTTGACAAGGAAGCGAGGTGCTGCCACCTATGCCCAGACACTCCAAAATATCCCCGAGACCCAGGTCACCACCCTGGAGAACGGGCTCCGTGTGGCCTCAGAGGAGTCCAGGCACCCAACCTGCACGGTAAGTTTAAGATAGGTTGAGAGCTTGCTTGAAGCCTGTATCTGGTCTCCAAAAAGTGACAGACCCTGTCTGAACCAAAGCTTTTGGTAGAGACCCCACTGCTTCTCTCTCTGAACTGGTGGGATCAATTAATTAATTAACTAACAGTGGAAGGCCCAGTCTGGTGTTGTCTTAAGTCTGTAGTCAAGCTTTCATGCTTTACAGGTTTTCTCAGCCTTACGTTTTTTGTGTGAGCAATAAGTGATCAGTAGGAGTTCTCTCTTTGGCAAAACCAGCTTTGGTGAAGCTGACAGATAAAAAGCCAAAACGTGCAGGAAACAGTTGCTGGTGTTTGCTTGTTTTGATAGTACTGGTGTAATGTGTGGGTAGCAGACTTCTTGTCCCTGCTGTTGTGCTTGCGGCACGAGGATGCTGATTGTTTTCTTCTCTGATGTTGTCACTCCCTGTTTTTGCTGCCAGGTGGGTGTGTGGATTGAGGCCGGGAGCCGCTATGAAAACACAAAGAACAACGGGGCGGGTTTTTTTGTGGAACACCTGGCCTTTAAGGTAAGGAGGTGTGCTGGGTCTGCACAGAGCTGCTCTGAATACTCTGTCCATATGTTGTTAACTCTTACTTGCTGTTTACCTGTTTTTCCTCTCAAAGTAAAAAATGTTGTAATTGATAATTCAGACCAAGTATCTGACATTTTGGTTCCAATCCCTGGCTATCCCAACCACTGTGTAACACACCTATAGCACTGTGGTATGAGGCATGTTTCCTCAGGTTAGCAGAGAGAGCTCGGAGCAGCGTTTCTTACAGCCATTTATTTTTCTTTGATTTTCTTAGTGGTTGAGGGAAGCTTAGAGGCTACAGCTGTTGCTTTTTAAATAACCTAAGTCTCTGCTGAACAGGGCAGAGGGCATCTAAGCCTGGGACTTCCTGTCTCTAGTCCAGCCTGTGCCTACATGGGCAGTTGCAGTATCTGGCTTACCCCTTAGGAAATAAGATCTGTATTAGAAGTTTTCTGCTTCTTCTGAATTTCACTGCTTGGATAGTTAGAAACCTGCTTATTTTTGGTTCAGGCTTGTTCTGGTTTACTTCCACAGATGTACTCTTCAACCACTATTGTCTCTCAGCACAAGTCTTCTCTTTCCCTGCTGAGTTTATGTTGGTCTTTGAAAATGCACCTCAGCCATCCTTCATCTAAGGAAAATAAGCCAAGTTTTAAATCTCTTGCCTTCTGTGCTTTCTCTTGGCTTTTATGAGTCATATGACAGTTTTTATTGCTTTAGGTCTTTGTTGTTATTTTCCTTGCTTTAATTCTGTCTGGTGGGGGGAAAGTTGTTCATTTCATGATTGAGTTTATCTGTTTCCTTTTAGGGCACAAAGAAGCGCCCTGGCTCTGCCTTTGAGAAGGAAGTGGAGAGTCTGGGTGCTCACCTGAATGGGTACACATCCCGTGAGCAGACTGCCTTCTACATAAAGGCCTTGTCCAAGGACATGCCCAAAGGTAGGATGGCCAGGGGATAAAGTCTGATTGGGAGCTTAAGCAAGTGCATGTGCTTGTGTTTCTCTGTTCCACGCATCTTTTCTACCAGCCAGGGATTGAAGTTGTAGCTGAACAGTAAATTGGAGGTCCTGGTTGGTAGTAGAAGAGAGCAGTGCAGTGACATGGTGCTTCAGTGCTGCAGAGTTCATGTGTTCCTAAACAAAGAGCTTTAGTTATGCCAGGCTGGACTGTATTGCCAGGAGGGAGGAGGGAGGGATTCCGGAGTCTGTGGTTGTTTTATGGAGCTGGGAAACTGAGTTCAGCAACAGCTGAGATGCTGTGTGAGGAGTCCTCATTGCAGCTCTTGTGGGTGCTGCTTGTGCTCTGCTGCCATGTGCAGACTCCTCTGGGTTGGTTTCGGCCAGAGGCAGCGATTTGAGTCAGAGCTGTGGGCCCTGCTGTAGATATGGGCTATGTTGTAAGTATCACAAATCTTCTGTAAGTAGTCAATGTGTTTCTGGAGCAGTGTCCTGCTTCTGACATGCTTCAGCTTCTGCAGATGTTGCCTGCTTTCCACAGTCAGTGATGAGCTGACTTGGAGACTTCTTGCTAAACCAGTGTTTGTGCTGTGGGAACGGGCAGCACTCAGTTCTTTTATGTTGCATCCCCTCCCCAGCGTGGTTTGTTGCTCACTCCTCCTGTGTGTCTCTTCTCCTTTCAGCAGCACTGGGTGTCAGTCAGGCAGTGGGATGCTAACATGGGAATTGTGTTGCAGTTGTAGAACTCCTGGCTGACATCGTGCAGAACTGTGCGCTGGAGGACTCTCAGATCGAGAAGGAACGTGGCGTCATCCTTCAGGAGCTGAAAGAAATGGACAGCAACCTGATGGATGTCACCTTTGATTACCTTCATGCCACTGCTTTCCAGGGCACTCCGCTGGCCCACACTGTGGAGGGGACCACAGAGAACATCAAGTGAGCAACAGGCTGGATGCAGGGCACAGCCCAGGGGTTCAGTCCATGAGGTGCATGACTGCTGCTGCTTGGTTGTGGTGACTGCACGAGGAAACCAGTGTGTGCACAGAGGTGATCTGTGCCCATGGGGCTCTTCTTGTGCCCTGACTGTTTTCCTTGTTGGGGCTGGTGAAAGCATAATTCTGCACACATTCCTTAGAACCCCCTCGTTCAAGACCTGAGGTTGGAAGAGACAAGTTGAACCTTCTCCCATGCTTGTCAGTTTGACACTGTTAGAGAAATTAAGAGGTAGGGTGGTCATTGAAGCCTTGCATTAGGTCAGTGACTGGGCTCAGTACTCTCCAGTCTGCATTGAATTTTATCCTTAACTCTTCATCTTAGCTGCTGGTTCCTGTTCTTCGTGTTCTAGAATTAGAGCACAGGGAAAACAAAGTCACAGTCTTGTTTCTAAAAACTGTATTTTCTAAAAAGTATTGTTACCCCACAACAAAGAGAATCACTGCTGTCTCTGCACTGCAAACTTGCTTCTCCTAAGCCTCTCATTCCTCCAAGTCAGAGATGCTGATGTACGAGGTCTCTGTGTTCTCTCTAGGCGGCTGACTCGAGCAGATCTGGCTTCATATGTTGATACTCACTTCAAGGCACCTCGTATGGTCCTGGCAGCTGCTGGAGGTAAGTTCTAGATCCTTGTGATTCTGGGAAGCCTGAGTATTTTCAAGCTGGTGATCAAACGCCTGTCACACATCTCTAATGTAAAATCAGATCATTTTGTTAAGGTACTCTAGGACTGCAAGTCTCTCTTTTTGCCGTTGCCAGGTATTTCGCACAAAGAGCTGGTAGACGCAGCTAAGCAGCACTTCAGTGAAGTGCCTGTCACATACAAAGACGATGCTGTGCCTATCCTCCCGCACTGTCGCTTCACAGGAAGTGAGGTAAAGTTGTTTTGGTCCCCATCAAAACAAGCAGGTGTTGCCCAATTGTTGAATGAATGTGAAACCAATTACAGCTGCTTCTGAGAGGAAAAGTGTGCGTATCTCAGAGAAGCTGGTGATGCAGCATCTTGGTAGTGCTCCCATGTTCTCTTCTTGGGGCTTATTGCCACATGTTGGGTTTTAGATGGGACCCACATCCATTAGGAATGAGAGACCGTTGCTCACATCATCTGCTGGAAAACTCACATCAGAGCAGTTTGTGCTCAGTAGTGCCTGAGACTCTTTCATGTCGCTGGAATCACATCAAGTACCCTACTTTGTCAGCCTGGCATTGCAGCAGGCTGCGGGCAAGTCACAGTGCTCATGCTGTTCTCCTCCACTCCTTGATGATTTTTGTAGATCCGTGCCAGAGATGATGCTCTGCCCCTTGCCCATATTGCTCTTGCTGTGGAGGGGCCAGGATGGGCTGATCCAGACAACGTTGTCCTCAACGTGGCCAATGCCATCATTGGGCGCTATGACCGCACTTTCGGAGGTGGGAAGGTAAGAGGTTTGTGAGTGTGACAGGGGGAGCCTGGAGCCTTTTAATATGAAATACTATGGGGATCCTAGGTGTGAATGCGCCTTAGGGAAGGCTGTTGTGGTTAGCTTCCAACTGTGAAGGGGTTAGGAGCCTGGAAAATAGGATAGAAGAGTAATCGAGGGTAATCCGGGACAGATCTTGAGGGGTGATGCTGGGACCTTCTCTGCTAAGTTTGGAAGAGGTTTAGCTGGTGAATTCTCAGCAGCTTATTCCCACTCTCATGACTAACCACTTGGTGGGGGCGGTGATGGAAGCATAGCAGAATAGTCTACAGTCTCATGATGCAAGCTTGCCTTACAACTGCAGAGCAAGTGGAACTTGTTCAAAACCCCAGTATTGCATCCATTATCGTCTGGAATCTGTCTGGACAGTATAACTGCTAACCCCTGCTGCTGGGAGACCGTGTGCTTCCCATTTTCTCCCACTCCTACGGTGGTATGCATACCAGCTCCTCATCTGCAGCTGGGAAAGGAAATGGGTTTTGCTGGATGGACTCCTAGGCCTTTGTCTGTGGCTTTTCCAGCAGTGAGTCTCATCTGTTGACCACATGAAGGGTCTAAATTAAGATCCCCTTCAGCAAAGTGTTCCGCTCTGTCTTGTCTGTGGTCTTTGTGAAAACAGCTCAGTGGGAAAGAATTTGAGCTGTGAGGAAGCTGAGAGCAAAATGGCTGACAGTATCTCCTTATTTACAGAATCAGTCTAGCAGGCTGGCTACACTTGCTGTGGAGCATAATCTCTGCCACAGTTTCCAGACATTCAACACCTCTTACTCTGACACTGGCCTCTTCGGTTTCCATTTTGTGTCCGATCCTCTGTCCATAGATGATATGATGTTTTGTGCACAGGGGGAGTGGTAAGTACAACTTTGGCAGAAGTTGTGTTTAAGATTTTACCCTCTTGTGGGGGACTGAGCTGCTGGGGGAGCACATTAAGTCTGCAGAGAGCTGTGTCTCTTTATGACCTTCTTGGTAACTTGCATTCTGGTTAAGTGATCCTGTAAGTGGTTTCTGTAAATCTCGTAGGATGTGGTTTTTGAGGAGCTGTTTTAATCCCTTAGGGCTCTTCAGGTCTTTATTTCACGCTTTCAAGTATTAGCACTGAGGCTTTGGGGTTTTTTTTGTATACAATGGAGATCATTCCCCAGAGACAAGGCTTTCCCGGGTGCCCAGGAGGCATATCTCCATTGTCTTGTTAAGCCTAAGAAAAGCAGGCGGAGTTCTTGCCACTCAGGCTGTTGTGTTGCAGCTGATTGATGTCCTGCTGCTGGAGTCATACCAATGTTTGGGAACCTTCTGGCTGTCCATCTTATTGTATCCACAAACCAGTAATGGTTTGAGGCTACATGTGAGATTCGGAGTTGAGCCGTGCTGTGTAAGGAGCAGGTGGAGTGAGCCCTTGCCCCAGAGACTTTGCTGTTGGCAGGGGAGGAAGGGATTTAGCAGCTGGAGTCCAAACAGACTCTGTGGAGCTGTCTTGTTCTTTCAGCATCAGTTTCCATAGCAGCTTGCCATGCGTGGGAATGGCTGACACGCCTTCCTTCTCCTGTGATAGGGCAATGCATTCCACATGCTGCTGGGCAAGCCAGAGCCAGCACCAGGGCTGCTCAGACCTTTGTGATTGTAACTCAGCATATATCCTGCTGGCTGAATCCCCTGGGTGTGAGCTTGAGCTCTTGCCTCCTGCTGTTCAGTGCTCCCCAGTACTTAGCTGCTCTGTGCAGATCAAGGACGAATCTCAGCCTGTAAGACAAGTGGTGTTGATAATAGCTTATTTTTGCAGAGGCTTGGGAAAGGGAGGAATTCCCTTTCTGTCTGAGCACACAAGCAAGTTTAAGAGCTTTCGTGGTCTTTCCATCTCCTCTCCAGGATGCGTCTATGCACTAGTACCACAGAGTCAGAGGTGACAAGAGCCAAGAACTATCTCCGAAATGCCATGGTGGCTCAGCTGGATGGTATGTTCCGGTTTATGGATGGACCACTCTGCATCTTTCAGAGGGCTATTGCTTGTGTCTCTCCTGGGCAGCAGAAGCTGTGCTAGATGTTGCAGTTCTGCTGGCAGGCACTGGACAAAACTTCCTGCTCCTCGTTCTTCTGCCATGTTGTCAAAGCAGCTGACCACAGCCTGCTGTGCTCCAGCGAGTGACATACTGCCTGGTGACCTAAAAATTGAGACCCTCAGACTGGTCTGCCTTGGCTGTAAGACTTTGGAGACTAGTGAACCAATCTGTGTATTGCGTAGCTTCTGCTGGAGCTGCATAGAGTGGGAATTAGGACTGTCCTTCGATAGCAACTGGTTTAATGGTTAGAGTTTCTTCTCTGTGCTTTGGCTGATGATCAGGCCGTGCTATTGTGGAAGGCTTTCTGCTTCACTGACCATGTGATATTTTCAATGTCTAGGTACTACACGAGTGTGTGAGAATATTGCAAGCCATCTGTTGAACTATGGACGCCGTATCCCTCTAGAGGAGTGGGATGCCAGGATTTCTGTAGGTATCCATTTGTGTTGGCTGGGGTACCTGAGCATGGTTAATGTCAGCATTTTCTGGCCTTAGTTTGTTGGAGTAACATGTGGCTTATTTATGACTGCCTGGAGTCCAGGTGGTTATCCCACTGACAGTGATATAGATATCAGCATCTCTGGCATAGACTCAGTGTATCCTGTGTCTCCATGGGCATCCTAGAAAGAAGGCATACATCTGTTTTAAGCAGCACAACTTGAAATTCCTTCAATATTTCTCCTAGAGGTGTCCAACACGTAGTTTATGTAGTTCTGCAGCCACTGTATCCCTTGGAAGGCTTCAGATTTTGGACTGCTTTGTCTTCTGTACCTTCAGAAGAATGCACTGTGTGGAACATTGGCCAGCATTGCAGGCAGAGGCTGGGCAGTTGGTCCCCAAGAGTCTGAGTGTATCTTTTTAATTATCTTGATATGTAATGGCAACAGTAACTTGCAACTTTGAGAAGTGCAGGTCTGCTGGAAGAGTCATTAATTGTTCGTTTGATATTTATTAGGCTGTTGATGCAAGAATGGTGAGAGATGTCTGCAGTAAATACATTTATGACAAATGCCCAGCGATTGCAGCAGTGGGTAAGTAGTGTGTGGCAATTAGTACTTGACTACAAAAGAGGACGGGGCCAAGAGCTGAGTGGAAGTGAGTTGCAGGCAGTCCTTAAGTGTCTGTCATGACCTCCTTAACCGCTCTGGTTCTTTACTGGTATCCTCCTGTCTGTGCACATGAGGTGTGCCAAGGCACGTTTTCTAGGAGATCAGACCTGCAGGTGATGGAGACGCAGTGGCAAGGAGCTGCTGGCTGTCCTCCCAGCCTCTCCTTGCTGTGGAGCCGTGACTGACTGGGAGTCCTGTAGCTGGCTGTGGGCCCAGCACAGCTGCCGGGTGTCCTTACCCTGGGGTCAGAGTGGTTTATGTAAGGGAAGTGAAGGGACCTGATTCTCCTGTGCTGCTCTGGCATGTCTGTCTGGCCAAGGACAAATTCCTCTCGGAAAACCTGCCTAAGCAGCTCAGCTCCGCTCTGCTGCCTCCTTCCTGTGTGTTGTGAATTCCCCTCCTCCAGGCAGCTGTTTCCTCTGGCCTTCAAAGTGGAGCAGCTTGGAAAGGGAGACAGTTTATGAACAGGAAGTTGGAATGGAGTTGGAACAGGAAGTTGGTGGCTCCCTGTATTGCATACCTGTGTGTGGAGCTGTACTGAGCATTTTGGAGCAGTGTGAGAAAATAGCTTATTCTGTCAGGAGACAGTATTTGCTGGTTTTCCTGATGCAGGTTTGAGCTGTGGTTGCCTGGTTTTGTGCAAAACTGCTCTGGATTGTGAGCATGGTCTGCTCTGCCACCATCTGCTTTAAGACCATGAGAAACTGGACAGGGATTTTAACTATGTCTCCAGTGACTAACTCTTGTTCTTTTTCCTCAGGTCCCATTGAACAGCTCTTGGATTACAACCGTCTCCGCAGTGGCATGTACTGGATCCGCCTCTAGGATATGTGCCTGCAGGTTGGAAGGACTGAAGCTGTGGACTGTGACAGGTTCCTTCTGCCACTGAATGCCTTGTGCATCATGGGCCGGCTGATTCCATTCAAAGCAGCTGTCTTCTCGGTGTTAAATGTATAAAAATAAATACATCCCATGTGGAGTTGGTTCTGCTGAGAGTCAAGTGTGTCTTGCTGGGTTGTGTATGTAGACATGGTTAATCTTGCCAAATTGGGGAGATATTGGACCCATCAATCTTTGATTTGTCAGAGCTCATGCTAGAATCTTATATGTGTGCCTGTTGTTAGCCCTGCCTTCTCTGTCCTGAGCTGGCAGTGTCATTTAGAGGTTTTGTCTCTAGGCCGGTTGAATGAAATCTTTCCACTGGGATGAGGCTGCCAGGGTAGCTCAAGCTATTCCCAGTGTGCCCTTCTGTGCAAGGAGCATCCTGGTCAAACTGGAGCTGTAGCTGTGCTGTTTGTGCAGACCTAAGAGTAAAGGACACTGGGGGAACCTCTGCACTTTCCCGCTTACCAACGAGATCAAAATGCATCAATGGAAAGTGGGTCTTTGTCCTGTCTCGGCTGTGGTGTTAGTGTTTGTGACCCTCTTGTTGGAGGGAGCACCGGTGTGGTGGGGCAGCTCGTGCAACCCCTCTGTCCCTCATCAGCTGCAGCCAGACCTGGCCAGCTGAGTCCCCACCACCTGCTGAGGCTGGAGAGGGTGGTCACTTGGGCCTTGCTGGTGCTGCTCTAGCAGAGTCAGGATGGTGTGAGGTGCTGGAGCTGTTGCTAGACAAACATTTCTCCGAGGAGCCACGTTACAATAACCCATATGTTTCTATAGGGAGATGTGTCACTTAATCTTCCTGGTTATCTGTAAACCAGTTTAATAATGAGCAGAGATTGTTGTGAAGTGTGTTTGATGTTTGTCTACACGTTCTTGCAGATCAGCCTCTATCCATCCAGTCAGGCTCAACTACACAATAGCTGAGAAGCTGTGGCCTATACCTGGAAGATAATCTGAATAGTTGGAAGAGCTACCCAGCCCTTTCTGCTTTTTTGGTGTTAATCTGGTTGTTGCTCCTTTGTCTTGCCTCTGGGAAGCTGGAATTTGGAACAGAAAGGATGATACTGAGCAAGGAGGGGGTGGAGAAAAGTTTCCCACCAGGTGGCACTAGCCTGACACCGCTACCCTTGGAGGCTGCAAGGTATTCCTGTTTGATTTTTGTCTTTGGGATGAGTGTCTCTGGGATTCTCATTTAATTTCAAGGTTCTGCCCTGACAAGTGAGATTTAAAAATAGTGTAAAAGTTTCTCAGAGTTAGTCATTACACTTGAGACTAATCCAGTGTACTAAATCATTTGTGCTGAATCTGGATTCTTGATTAGAGAGTCAGTGTGTCTGAACTCATTGCGTATTCAAGGCAAGTTTGAAACTGTTAAATGTTCTTGATGCAATTTGGATTTAACTATCATCGCAAGCTCTGGCTCGTTACAAGTGCACTGAGGGCTGAAAAACTAAACAGCCTCACTTATGCCTCAAGCCTTGTGGAACCAATAAATGATTCTGTCTTGGTTTGGTGACTGCAGTCAGACTGTAATCCTCTTTTGTCTTCCATTACTATATATTTTCCCCTCCCGGGTGAGCTTCCAGGGTGTTTTGCTGTTGGTGAGAAATAAAAGGGAAGCGAGATGTGTATCCTTGCTTTAGCATTTCCTACAAGTTTTCTTCTTTGGAGGTATCTTTTTATTGAGTAATTAATTCCTCAGGCTCTCCTGCACTAGTTTATACTAGGAACAGATTCAAACCCCCCTGCAACTGCTGCTTTCCAAGTTGCTCTGTTTCTGTGCAAAAGCAGCTGGCTGTGCTGAGCAGTGTGCTCCCAGCACTGCAGCACGGGTAACTCCTGACTAAAGGGCTGCAGCTCTGCAAGGGTGCCTGGCTTATGCAGCCTTAGGTGTATTTTTAGATGCTTTTTCCATGTAGAACTCTGAGTATCTGGGCTGATCTGGACTAGGAGCCATGCCCTGGTGACTGGCATTGGATGCAGAGGGCTCTTGGGTGCCTGCTAGGAGTTGAGGTTGAGGTGTTAGCCTCTTCTGGCTGCGGTTGTGATGGCACTCTGCCTTGTAGTGAGTGCCTGTTGTGTTTGTGTGCTGTGGCACTCTATGCTTCCAGAAACACAGGCATCTTCCTAGCTCCAAGGACTGAGAGGTTTGCCATGTAACTTTTTCTTGGTAAACAAGCATTCAGACTGTAGATCTAAAAGATGGGGAGGGTAAACCCATTTGGGAGTCGAGAGCGTTATTGCTTGGCAAAGATACCTAGGCTCTGAGCCTTATCAGGAACTTGGGAAGTGTAGCCTGGAATTGATGCAGAGTCATTGAGCATTTGGCAGCTGAATCCCTTGGTGCTGGAGGAACTGAAGCTCTAATCTCATTGGCAAGTCCCTTGTTTGAGCTATCTGAGGGTGTTTCTGTTGCTCCACTGGAGCAGCCTCAGTCCAAGGGAATCAAAGTGTCTGGCATGATGGAAGTGTCCTACCTCAGTGTTTTTTCTGAACCTTGAAAAAGTGAGATCTTTTGCTGGACCCCTCCCCTTCCTGCAGTTTCCGCTGCCCAGTGAAGGACAGTGGCAGTGCCAGAGGAGGGAGTTGGAACCATCCCTAGAACCATCCCAAGTTCACTGTAACTGGAGATGGCCTGGGTGACCTAATAAATCTGTTTCCTGGCTCCATGGACAATGCAGGATTGTTCAGCAGGGCTCTCTGACCAGTTTAGTTTTCAATGGCTTAAGTGTTTTATTTTGCTACTTCACTTGGAAGGTTACTTGGGATCCCATTAGACTGTGCTGATAAATTTAGCCTGGTGTCTGAATTGGCCTTTGCTCCCTCCCCTTCTGCACGGTCGCGTCCTCTCTGGGTGAATTTCCTCTTTGAACCTCGCACCCTCCACCTACCTCTAGGCAGTTTCCTTTCCTCCATGACACCTTGGCATTCTGTCTGTTGGCTGTCAAAAAGGAGGGTTTGGAAAGGAGAGTACTGTGCTCATTGTGGAATCCTATGCAAGGCTCTGCACAGTTACCTGCACTGTGGCTTGTGTCCACCATGCAGAGCTATTCCAGATATGTAAACTCCAGCAGTGAAAGTGGGGAGCACTCACTAGAGCTGTGTGCTGAGCGCTCTGTTTCCGTGTTCTCTGTAGGACAAGCTGCCAGTACCCCCAGTGCAGGGCTGGGCAGATGCGCAGGGTGGATCTGCTTGTGGAGCAGGCAGCCGCTTTGATATGTGAGATGCTTGTTTGGGATCCGGGTGCTTGCCAAGAGAGGGGCCACAGCAGCCAATTGTCAGAGTTGCCTCACCTGAACTAATTACCCACCCTGGAAAGTACAGTTGATACTAATCATAGGTGCTGAGCCAAGCCTGTCCTCGGGAAGCAGGGAGCTGCAGGGAGGCTTTCACAGAAATGAGAGGCTTGGAGCCGAGCTGCTCTTTGGTGCCAGAGAGCTTCTGGGAGGAGAGCCCACAGCCCTCTGGGCCTGCTTTTCTACCTGCTCTCCTGCCAAGGCTGGTGAAGCAGTGGGAGCCATAGGTGAGTGGGGTTTAGGAGACAGGGCAGCAGTGCAGCTCTGTGATGCATCTTGTTGCTGGAGCCTTGCTCTGCTCAGACCCCCGGTGCAGGGATTGACCGAGGCATCAGCATGGCTGCGACCAGGGGCCTTCTCCCCCAGCCAGCCCCTGGGAGGGGGTGTGGTTTTCTCAGGAGAGGGGTGAGTTCTCCTTGTGATGAAGTGCCACTCAGCAGGGCTGCAGGATTGCCAGGCTGAGGGTGGCACCTGGTGCTTGGCAGAGTCACAGGATTGCCCTGCCCAGGGCTCCTGCACTTCACCTTAACCTTCTGTGCACTGCTGGGGCTTTGTACACCAGGAGAGAGGAGCTGTGAGCAGTGGTATCCAGACACACATACAGAGATCTTGTTTCCTATTTGGAAAAGGACATGCCCCGTGTAAAGCTTTAGCATGTTCATTGCGTGGAAAAGCAGTGGACAAAAGGCCCATCCAGGCCTGACTGCCAGCTACAGCCAACCCGGGCTGCTCTGAGGCATGAGGCATGGTGGCAGGACTTGTCTTTGTCTCGGTTCTGTCTTCAATGGTGTATCAGGAAGGGGTGACTCAGAGCCCTGAACATCCTCATTAAAAGTTGCTTTACCCCACGTGCCATCCAGAGAGGATCAGTGGTTCTCACTTTTCCATG
Organism: Cephalopterus ornatus; assembly: GCA_013396775.1. Classification (NCBI taxonomy): domain Eukaryota; kingdom Metazoa; phylum Chordata; class Aves; order Passeriformes; family Cotingidae; genus Cephalopterus; species Cephalopterus ornatus. Next base: position 174,091 of record VZRE01016166.1, on the reverse strand, counting down.
CAAGTCGCAGCTTTCCAGTCCTTTCCCCTTACACGTTTTCCTTCCTTGAAGCTGTGAGGTTTTTAGTGGGGCTGCCAGGCACAGGTTTGGCTTTGCTGCCCATTCAGCCCATCACGGGATACCCAGAGAAGCTACTTCAAGCGTGGGGCCTGGAGGAGGATCTGCCCAGGTTCCTTACCTGTCCAGGAATGGAAAATGGAGCTCCTGGCCCAGCACTGGGCTGCTGGGGTGGCAGCATGGGGAGATTCCAGCCCTGGTCTGTGAGAGCAGGAGGAATTTATTCTGTACAAAGGGGTGTCAACAGTATTGGATCACCCGTAAGATGCCCTGAAGATACTGCTCCTGCTCAGTGTCCACCACCCATCACTGAGCCTCTGCTGTGCTCTGGGGTTATTTAAGGTTCCATATCCTGCTCTGATGCAAGAAGTACACAGCACAGACAGCATGGGGATAGTGAAGGAAGCTGGCTTGAGTGCCACATGGCCTGATTTGAGCAAGGCTTAAGGTACTGAAAGAGGAGCCTAAGTGTTTGAGTGCTGTTCTTGGTTCTGCCAAGAGCCTGCAGTGTGATGTTGAGCATTCAGCTTTTCTGGGTGCTGAGTTGTTCTGCCATGAAGGTGCGTGCTGACACCAGGTGCACAGGAAAAGCTGCTCCCTGTGCACTGCACTCAGCACGTGGCAACTCAGGTGTGCAAAGCGTTCTGTAAAACAGCCCCAGTACTGTGCACTCACTGCTTTTCTGCTTTGCATGTGACTTTTATCCGGAGTAGGCACTTGGATAATGCTATAAAGGGAATGTGCTGCTTATCTTTGATTTGTTACATCCAGGGAAGGAAGTTTACTCTTCTGAGGGGTAGTTCTTTCTTCCCTATTTGAATGTTTAATCCAGGGAATTAAAGTTATGTTGCTTCAAGATTCAGCAGCTGATGCATTTCAGCTTCAGAAAAATGCATTCAGAGTTTCTCAGGGTGCTGTGCACAGTTTGGCACAGGTTGCTGGATAAACAAACCCGTGGCCCCTCCGTTCAGACCGTGCTGCTCTTGAGCAGTGCTTGTAGTGATTGAGAAGCAGACCTGGTGCTACCCATGAAGCCTGGAGGGCAGGATTTCCAGGTAGGGATAACTGCCCATGGGTATGGTGAGCAGGGCTGGTGTCTCTCACAGGAGGCTCGGTGAGCAGTAGCTTTAGAACTGGAGTAGCAGGCACTGTGTCTGTGGCAAGTTTCTGCCTCTGCTCCCCTGGCAGCAGGATGCCCCAGTGTGCCAAGGGGCTGTCAGGGAGAGGCAGCCTGTCAGTGTGCTTGAGCCCTGGGCATCCGGGATCCACATGGCAGTTCTGCTTTTCCATCCCTTCCCCCACTGGCTGCTGCAAGGCTGGAGGTCCCTGCTTGCCCCTGGCAGTTGTCCGCTGTGGTTCTCAGTCTTCCCCTGCTTTGTTTACAGCTGTTCCAGATGTGCAGCACTTGGCAGGAGCCCCTATGACATGGGAACACAAGTATCTCCTGTTCCTGCCTCGCACGCGCAGCGGTGACTCACAGGTGACCTTGCCCCAGCTTTGCTGAGGGGGATGGAGGATGAGGTCCTTGTGGTTCAAGGTGACTCCAGAAGGTGGTGAGGGGCCAGAGACAGGATGCTGCACTCTTCCCTCCTTTATGGAAGCATGGGGGGCTGCAGAGGTGCTGGTGACACTTTTTCTGCAAGGAACTGGAGCTCTGAGAGCCCCCCATTGTCATTCCCCTGGGAATGCACTCTGTGGGTGCAAACCATACTCCCACCCTCTTTGGGTCCCCCAGCTGGACTGCTCAGCATTCCCGCTGGCACTCAGCAGCATCCTGCCCCATGTCCACCCCACAAGGTCTTTGTGTGGGGTGTACGTGTCCCCCCGCCCTGTGCTATCCCAGTGGCGCTCAGTGGAGATATGAAGTCATCCTGGGGGAGCCTGGGGAGGGAGGAGTTCCCATGGTGACAGACAGCGATTCACCCGACAGGGCAGGGCGGGTGCTTCGTCCTTTTTATTCCTTTCTTCTGGAGTCGGGCACCCAGCCAAAGAGCTGAAGGAGCAATGGCCCAGCCTCGCGGGGGAGAGACATGAGGACAAGTCTGGTCTTGTGAACTGCACAAATGCCTCTGGAGCACAGTCCCCGCTGCAGCCTCGCTGCTGCCCCACATGGAGGGGCGATCCTGACCCCTCCTGCAGCCTTGGTCCCCTGGGTGCAGGCTCCCTGCAGCTTCCTCACTACCCCAGCAGCCTGATGACCAGACCTTTATCACTCTTCCCATGTGTAAAACACTCAGGGCAGCATCCTGCAGCTGCTGGAGATCCAGCATACCTCTGCTACAGGCAGGTGCAAGTAAAAGAGCTTGTGCCATCCATGTGCCTTTACCAGTACCCAAGGCTTTCCAAAGCCCCTTCCCCAGAGGCTGCAGCATGTCCCAGCTGTCCAGAGGTATGTACCCCATGCTGTGCCCCTGCCTGTCCCAGGCAGGGCCCCCGCCACGCCTGGGTGTGAGCTGTGCCGTCCCCTCCCTGGCGGAGCACGTGCCCATAGGTGCCTGCTGGGCTGCAGAGCCCCCCTCCATACACATCTCCCCCCAGCCCTCGAGCTGCAGGCGATGCTCCCCACAGCTCTGCCGGGCGTCCCTTGCGCAAGGAGCAGCCAAGCCCTGGGGAGAGTGAGATGGGGGCTCTTTTCATGAGTCCTGCCAGAACTTTATAAGAAGCCGCAGGTAGTTTTTAGTGGGGTGTTGGTGCAGATTGTGAAACACTTGAGTAGAAGCAGAGAGGAAGAATTGAGCAACCACCGCATCCTCTCAAATGCCAGACTTGCATCCCAGATGCAGAACTGGAGAAGTAAGAGCAGAATCAGCCAAAAATAAAGTGAGGGACAGCCTTTCCCTGGCACAAGGGCTGATAGAGAACTGGTTTGGAAGAGCTGAGGTGAGCAAATTCCCTCTTGGGCAGCTCCAGAGTGAGTCTCTCTTGCTGTCACTTGTGAGCAGAGGCCAGTGTGCTGCTCTGCCACAGCCAGTGGTGCCAATGCCTGTGGGCTGGCAGCAGGAGGGACTGAGCACAAGGTGTTAGTGACTTGTTATTTCCATCTTTTGGGAAGGATATGGCACTCCACAGTGAGCCCCTGAGGGCTGGCTCCTCGGACTCACAGCTATTCCTCTTGGCAACACTCCTCCCCTGGGAATACAGCTGCCCTAAGCCCCTGCAGCTGGGGAGGCATCTGCTGTTGCCGTTGGAGGGAGGAACAAATACTCCCGGCCCCATCAGGCTGTGTGAACCCCCCACGAGGAGCAGCTTCTTGCAGCACAGCTGGCAGCATCCCGGGAATGACTCCAGCTTCCCAGGCCCACATGCTGCCTGTCTGCTCTTCCTCCTCCCTGCCTGGTGAGCAGTTTCTGTGAGCCCCTGCCACACTGCTGCCCACTCCTGCACAGTCTTCAGGGCCCGTGAGGGCTCCCATGGCCAGGTCAGGCTTCAGCTGCCCTAGCTGGGGAGGAGGGATGGGGCAGCTATGGCTTTGTGGTGCTTGTCCCCTCTGATGGGCTGTGGTGGTGGTGCCGGGTTTGGGATCTGGCAGACAGCTTGTCCCCACATGTGGCAGGGGCTGCTGTGCTGCTGCAAGTGCCCTGGCTCTGCAGGGCTGGGCTCTGTCCTGAGCTGCTGCAGACACCCCTGCTTGGCTGCTCCCAGGTCAGTCTGGTTTGAAGCAGAGCTGTGGTACCACCCTGCTAGTGGTGCTGGTCTGCATTCCTGTGAGGTACCTGGGAACAGTGTTGGGGCTCCTGTGTGCCCCTCCAGTTCTCTGAAGCCATGTGCCCCTGGGAGCCAGATTTGGACCAGTGTGGCAGACATCCTGCAAGGCCAAGTGACAGCCCCCAGCACCCAGGAGGGGCTGAGCTGTCCTATCTGCCACCTGCCTTTCCAGACGGATGGCTGGCAAGAGCTTGAGGCAGCCAGAGATGTAGCACCTTGGTGTTTGCAGGTAAGATGATCCCCTCACTTTCCCCAGCACTGCAGGGAAGCACCAGTGGCCTGGCCTCGGCCCCGGGCTGCTCTCCCTGGAGCTGGGGCAGCAGGAATGCCACCTTTCACCTTTGCATCTTGTCACCTGGCCCGAGGTGCTGCGCTGCCGATGATGCTGGTCCCTGGGGACCCCACGCAGGGTTGGGCAGGCAGGCTGGGCAGCTCTGGTGGGTGCAGGCAGGCACGGGCTGGCTCAGCCACCCTACATGTCAAGTCATGCTCTGCGCACTGTCCGCCCAGCCTACACATGCCCTGAGTGTGCACAGCGTGGGCTGGCAGTGCTCCCTCGGCTTCCCTTCATCTCCTTCCTGCAGGCACCCAAGGGGAAACCGCTCCCTCTGCTCTGCTAGTCCCTGCTCTCACACTGCTTTGGGTCCTTGGGTCTCCCTTCATACAGCCCAAGCCTGGCTGTGCCCCAGGTGCTGCCAGACACTGCCTGTTGCTGCCTGCAAACCCTGCAGCCAGGGCTGGGCTGGGCTGGGAACACCTCGATCCTCGTAACCCCAAGGCAGGGAATTCATCTGCCCCTACAAAGAAGCAGGAGTTTCCCTTCCATAGCTATGTGTGCTGGGCTGTCTGGGATATCTCTAGGGCGTGAGCACCCCATGGGACTCTCAGTGTGGGGAAAAGCGGCATCGGCTTCACACAAAGGTGTTGGAGGAGCTTTGCTGCACGTGGTCCCTGTATTTCCACTGTCTCCTGCATCCTCATCCGCAAGGGCAAGCAAGACTGATTTTACCGAGCCTGGACCCTGCTGTAAAGTTGGTGCTCTAGGGCCAGGAGTGTAGGGGAGCAGCTCTTGCCTCAGTCAGTGGAGCAGCTGGATTCCTGCAGATGAGCCGGGCTGTGTGAGTGGTACTCGCAGCTCCTGCCTGCAGCCTGCTTAACCCTTCCCCCTGCTTCCCCCTGGGTCCCTGACACCCAGCCCCAGCCACTGTGCAGCCTCTCTGGGCATCCCCAGCATCACCCAAAGCCCAGCCACAGGACGCAACTGAAGGCAGGTTGCTAACTGGCAACTCTAGAACCCCATGCAGTGCTGCTGGCTCCTCATCCTGCTTCCATCACCCCATCATCACCTTCCCCTTCTGGCATGCTAGCCACATGCCTTTGCAAAGCACTGCTGGCCCTTTGCAGAGCCCTGGCGGTGCCTGGCTCTCCTCTCCCTCGCTGTCCCTGAGAGCCAGCGTACTGTCTTCTGACCAGGGCTGCCTTCTCCTGCCCAACTTAGCCAAGGGGGGGGTCACATCCCCATGGTGTTACCATTCTCTCCCCGAGCCTGTTCTGCACGGCCGGCAGAGCCTGGCTGCATTCCAGCACAGCTTCGTGCGATGCTGGTGTGCGGCCGTGCCGGCAGCAGCTTCCAGACACAACAGTTTACGGGCAGGAAAAACTTCCTATCCTTGCATAGCAGCTGTGGGAGAGCTGGGACACACACCCCACGGAGAGCCCTGGTGTGGGGGCACACTGGGCTCATCCTAACTCCAAGCCTGACTCCAGTGGGACCACTTGTCTCCATCCTCCCCACAACTGGGAGCATCACCCTCGCTTGGGGCACCCCCAGAGCCACTGGGCAGAGAGGGCAGCTCGCTGGTCATGGCTTCACCCTTATGTCATACTTCGATTCCTTTTCCTGCAGGGATGTGGCTTTGGGCAGTGGCAGGATGGGGGTGCTGCCAGCTGTCCCCTGTGGCACAGAAGAGCTGGGGGTCTGGCTGTCTGTTCCACTTGTGAATTGCAGCCTGGAGGGGCTGGCACGGCTGTCTCTCACGCCAGATTCCTTGTGACAGGTCAGCAGGTGGTAAAGGGTGACCAGTTCCCCACCCTGGCCTATTTTGTGGCCCCTGGGCTTGCTGGGGTGTCCCACAGGGTGTCAGAGGGGTTCCCCAAGGCTGCACTGTGAGTGTGACGCTGTCCCTCTGGGCTGTCCCCGAGCTGACCGGTGATGATGGCAAGGGGTCATGGGCCCCTTTCCCAGGATGCTGGTACTGGGTGGCTGGGTGCCACAGCATAGAGCTGTCGGTGACTGGTGCTGGGAGACATTCCTGGAGCGTGTCCCAACTGGCCCCTGTGGCAGGCAAGGTTCCCCCTCAGGGCTCTGGCCAGCTTCTCCTCTTCTCACCCGCCTCGGCACCAGCCCCCCGTTGCTCCCCTCTGTCTGAAAGCTTCCCAATTTAAAAGTGCCTGGAGAGGGAGTTTCTCCCTCCCAGCCCCCCAGAGCTGCCCCATGCATTCCCACTGGCTGGGGAATGCCTGTGTAATGCTGGAGTGAGGAGCACTGTAGGACCAGAAAACTGAAGTCCTGTAAAGGTTGTGCTGAATCCCAGCCCATGTCAGATCAGCACCAGAGGCAGTGGCTGTGGGGTGTGGAGGCGGTGGGCAGAGGATGGGGCACAGACCCCACAGCACCACAAGCACAGATGGCTCTGCATCCTAGCACCCGTCTCACCGTGCATCATCTCACCATGATGTATGTATGACTCATCCCACTCGAGAGAGCTGAAACCTCACCTGGGGCTGAAGAAAACAGATTTACTTCTTATTTCCCACTAAAGCAGCAGTGAGGCCTCACACCTGGCAAGTGTGGGCAGGGAGAAGCTCAGCCCTGGTGCTTCCCTTGCGTGCACTCTTAAACTCGGGGGGCTCCTATGCCTGGGGGTGGCGTGACCTCCTGCTTGCCTGGGCAGTACCCTGCAAGGACCAGGGTCAGTGGGACCTGGGGTATGTTTTTTGTCTTCTTATGATCTGACCAGCTGGTGAGTGGCATTTGGGAACCAGAATGGCATGCACAGGCAAGAAGCTGGGGTTAGGGTCAGCCCTCCAAACTTTGATCAGTGTCAGTGGAGTCAGCGTGCTTTGGGGCTGAGCCAGCTGCGAGATGGGGAACCCCAAGTCTGGGCTATGGGAGTGACTGGTGGCCTGGCTGCCAGCCTGTCAGGCTTCAGGAAGGGCTGACAGCCTTTCAGGATGTTCCCGGAGGGACTGGCTGCAGCGGCGCGGGGCGCCCGCGTGAGTCACTCGCACCTGGTGCTCTCGCTCTGCAGAGGTAGCACCGTCCCGCGCCGCGGGCCGCGGATTCCTTCCCTGGCCCTGGTATGCAGTGGGAAGCTGGGAAACACCGCAGAGGGGGAGGCACTCTGGTGTTGGGGACCCAGCACACATGCGTACCCCCCTCCAGTGCCAGTGTAAGGGGAATGCTGCTGAAAAGATGGTCAAGATGCTATCCGTGGGCAATTGGGGTTTGGGGACCACCACAAATCTCTGCCTGCCACAGTCCTAGGGCAGAGGTGGCAGGTAGAGCCCCCGGCATGGCTGCGAAGTGTCGCTGTCCCGATGCCGCTGCCTGCGGTGCCCGCTGGGTGATGCTCGCCCCAGCGCTGCCCCCGTTTGCCGGGGTGACCCCCGGCCGCCCGTGCCCTGTTGCCGGCACCGCGCCTTGGGGCTGCTCCACCAGCTCCGGGCCTGGGGCCAGACACAGCGCCCTTGGCAGGCCCCTCCGCTCCCTGTTTAACGAAGCCCCTTGTCTAATTGGGACAGGCCGCCCTGTCTTCATTAAACGAGCTCTGGCGGGAGGAGGGTTTGAGGATGGTCCTGACCTGAGGATGCTGGACTCAGGCCGGACTCACAGGGCTGGGGCAGGCAGGGGGGAACCTGTGACCGCGCTGAACCTCGGAACGCCCCGGCCAGGTGTGGGGGCCGGGGCTGGGGTCTAAGGAGAGGAGGGCTAATGAAGAGGAGGGGATGCATTGCTTGCTGCGCCTTTAAGAAGAGCTGGGGCATCGCCACTCCTCCCCTGCTCGGGAACAGCGTGTGCCTGGGAAAGTTGCCTGCAGCCGACCCTGGAGCATCTTTGCTCGGTGGCCGGTGGCCCTGCCCCGGGCCCCCAGCTGTGAGGTGGCCCTGGGTCCCAGCGACCCCCACTGTCACTCTCCTTGCTGCCCACAAGAAGATGTCCCCGGACCTGTCCACTGCCCTGCCAGGAGCCGCAGGGGAGCCGCTGCGCCGGTGGCTGGGAGGGCACAGGTGTATGTGAGGTGCTGGGGATAGGTGAATGTGGGGTGACCAAGGGGGCAGAGCAGGTGTAGCATGAGGCGCATGGCGGGGCCATGAGTCAGGGTCAGCCCCAGGTGAGCGCAGACACCGGGGTGGAGGATGAGGTGCAGTGTGATGTGCCCCAAGGAGCAGTGTGGTCCCACAGGGTGCCCTGGGGGTCAGGGGTGCCCCCTGGGCTGCGGAGGAGCCCCGGTGGACAGTTCCACCAGTCACTGGCTGGGCAGAAAGTGAGACCAGGGCAACGCGGGGTCCCTGCCCACCTTGCCAGGCACTCCTTTCTTATTGCCTCCTCCCAGCAACTGCAGCCACATCTTCAGTGGCCAGTTTCTCCAGCTCTGGAGTAGGTTTCAGGCACTGGTCTACTCTGGTAGCTGCTGGGAGATAGTGTCTAGAGCAGGGCAGAAGGATGCCCCATAGATGGCTCCAGGGCAGTTCCTATACAAGAACCATGGGTGTTAGAGCCCTACATGCTGGGTACCCCAAGCTGTGGGGGCAGGAAAGGTCCTGGCCAAGGCCCGGTAGTCCTGAAGCCTTGTGGAAGCTGTGCCGGTGTGGGGAGCAGCTCTTCACCACCATCGTCCTTCCCAGCGCTGGTGCGCAGAGTCAGGCTCTAACCCGGAGGGGTCAGGTGCTCAGGTCCCGGTGGCAGCTCCATCCAGCTCTGCCCAGGGTGAGGCTCTGAAGTCCCTGGGGTCACATCTCACCTGGATGGAGGTGAGCAGTCAGCTCCTGGCTGGCAGGTCCCGGAGCTGCTCACCTGCAGGATGCAAGTGCTGGAGGGAAGACTGCCTTAAGCCGTATTGGAGACTACTCGGCCCCTCGATGAGATCTCGAGGGAAAGTCCAGCAGAAATGCTCCCCGGGGGTCCAGCCTCTCCTGCTTCATCCCCACCTCGGAGCCCTTCAGCCCCTGTGCGTGGTGCAGCCAAGGGTGGCATTTGATGGGAGACAGCCCGAGGAGCTGCTTCCCTTCCTTCCCTCCCAGGGGAGCGAGTGGGAAAAGCCCTTT
>VZRE01016166.1:130577-164213 GCA_013396775.1 Cephalopterus ornatus | reverse complement strand
GGCTGCTGTGGGGCAATGGTGGCAGCATCCTCTCTTACAGGCTCCCATGATGAGCAGCCTGGGTGCGCTCATGGCTGTACTCTTCCTGGCTGTGCTCCCCGCTCTCCTGGGTCCCCTGCCTGCCATGGCACAGAAGAGGAGCCAAGGTGGGTGCTGAGCACTGGGTGTATGCAGCGGGTGAGATGTTGAGAGAGGGCCAGCATCACCATGCCATTGTGCTGATCCATGCCCTGAGCACTGTCACTGCTCCATAGCCGTGTGTGAGGATGTGCTGGAGGCCGACATCGCCTTCCTGGTGGACGGCTCGTCCAGCATCGGCAGGAACAACTTCCGCACTGTCCGCACCTTCATGGATGACCTGGTGGGGCCCTTCGTGCAGGTGGTGGGTGAGAAGGCGGTGCGCTTTGCTGTGGCACAGTACAGCGATGACCCACGGTGAGCCCTCGGAAAGGGGCATGTGGGGCAGCAGGCTGGCAGGGCTGGAAGGTGACACTGTCCCCTTGCACCCCCCAGGGTGGAGTTCACCTTCTCCCAGCACACTGATGGCACAAGTGTCCGGAGGGCCATCCAGCAGCTGAGCTACAAGGGTGGCAACACACGGACTGGTGCTGGCTTCCGCTACGTTGCTGACAACTTCTTTGGCCCCACACAGCTCCGCCCTGGGGTCCCCCAGGTACATGCAGGGCTCTGGCGCCACGGGGAGAAGTGTTGGGTCCATGGGCCCCGTGCTGGGTCTCACATCTCTTGCCCGGCCCCCACAGATCTGCATCCTCATCACAGATGGCAAGTCCCAGGATGATGCTGAGGGGCCAGCAGCAAAGCTGAAGAGCCAGGGCATCAAGATATTTGCCGTGGGTGAGAGAGGCTTCAGTGCCGTGTGAGGGGGTCTCCTGCTTGGTTCAGGGTTCTTTCCTCACCCATCGTCTCCATCCCTCCCAGGGGTTAAGAACGCCGACCACAAGGAGCTAATTCGTGTGGCCTCAATGCCTACTGAGGCGTTCTTCTTCTACGTTGGTGACTTCAAGCTGCTGAGCACACTGGTGCCACTGATGACACGCAGAGTGTGCACGAGTGTCGGGGGTACCCTGCGCCTGCTGGGTATGGGCCCCCATCTCCTCCCTGACAGGAGCCAGGCTGTGCATTCTTAGCACCCATCCCTACCCAAAATGCTCTCCTGTCCATCCTATCCCAACAGACACACCTCTGTTCTGCCCCACCAAGGTCTCCCCTCTTCCTCATGCACCCTGGAACTGACAGCCCCTGTGCTTCCCCATAGATGGGCAGAGCCATACCGGCCCCTCCAACCTGGAGATCCTGGAGCGGGGCCTCGACCAGCTGCAGATCCGCTGGACGGCAGCCAGCGGCCCCGTTACTGGCTACCGGGTGCAGCACGTGCCACTGACGGGCCTGGGGCAGCCAATCATGGCAGAGAGGCAGGAGGTGAGTGCTCCGACCTGGCTGCTCAGGGTTCCTGGGGGTCCCTGGTGGCTCCGTGAGTGACCTGGGGAGATTGAGGGGGTGACACTGTTGCTGCCCAGGTGAGCCTGGGGCCACGGGAGACAACCACTGTGCTGCGGGGACTGCATGTGGGGACGGAATACCTGGTCACTGTCACCGCCCAGTATGCCAACAGCATTGGAGAGTCAGTGTCCACCCGAGCACGGACCCGTGAGTGTCCATACCCTTGGAGACAGGGGCTTGTGCAGGCACTGGGTGCCCGCAGCATGACAGCAGCACATGGGGCTGGGAGCTCAACCCTGCTCCTGTGTACCCCCAGAAAGCCGTGCTGGCTCCATGCTGGATTTTCGCGTGGTAGAGACTGGAGCAACCTTCCTGCGGCTGGCCTGGCAGCCTGGCCCTGAGCTCCCCCAGGGCTACAGCCTCAGCTACACTGTGCAAGGTGAGGGGATGTTCCCTGTGAGGGTCGGTGCTACCTGGATGCCCTGCCTTTGCACAGCAGCCCTGTGGGCACAGGGAGTGCATGGATGGGGGTTGATGCAGGGATGCATGCCCAGAGTGCTGTGGGTGTGTGCACATCCGCCTTCACTGCGGCAGCCGGCACATGTGCGTGGGCTGTGGGGCACGCGTGTGCAGGGCTGTGGAGGCAGCTTGTGTATTCCTACTCCTGGAGGCTTCATGCACAAGGCTTAGGGTGTGTGCTTGGGTGTGCATGACGGCCAGGAGACTCATGTGTGCACCCCAGCTCAGGGCTGGGAGTGCAGGCACACGTCTGCCCCCATGACTGCTGCACGTGGGGGGCAGGCAGCAGACCCCCGTCCCAGCCAGGGGCTGGGCTGGAGCTGCACACCTGGCAGCCTCACCCTGGCCCTGGGCGATCCAAGGGGTGCCCCTGCCCTGGCCCATGTCCCAGCCTCTCCCAGTACTCCCCACCCCTGGCAACAACTGGCATCCTCAGGGCAGGGTGCCAGCTCATAAACACCCCTTCCCTGCCAGGCCTGGTGTGTTCCATGTTCTTGTACCCACCCACACCCCTCTTCTGTCCTTCCAGGAGCAGCCCAGGGGGAGGAGAAGAGCCTGGGGGCCAGTGCACAATCAGCCACACTCAGCAACCTGCGCCCCGATACAGAATACGTGGTGATGCTCCGACCCCGCTATGTGCAGCAGGCTGCTGTCCCTGCCACCCTCACCGCCCGGACACGTAAGCACTGCACCTGGCCCTGGGCTCAGCTGGGGTTAGGGATGGCTTCCCAGCACAGGCATGTCCTTCCAGTCACTGTGCCTCATTGGGATGGGGCTGCCAGGCCCGTTGCTGCCTGTGGGGGTGAGTGTAGGATGAAGGTGAGCATGACTACAAGGTGATGCTCTGAGCCCCAGAAGTTGGTCCCAGGGTAGGGTGCAGCACTGTGCACTTCCAGTTTCCTTTGCAGCCTTCTGGGAGCGCTTCGACCAGAGCTTTCCTCACATGATGTAAAAATTCTTACTGAAAAAATGCAGGGGTTTTTTTTTTTTGAGTATAGTGCTCTGCAGGAGGAAAATGTGGTTTCCACCAGGAAAGAGAGTGGTGGAAAGCAAATAGAAGTGAGGGTGAGGCCCCTAGGGCAACACCTTTGCAAGCCTCAAATTTTGGCAAACCAATTCCTTCAGCTTCCCCAGGCAGTCTTAACCCACAGAAAGTATTTAAGGCATTAAGAGGAAGGCTTTGAGCTCCACTTTGCAGGAGTTTGGTGCTTTGAAGGAGCCGCCTGGGTGCAGGCTGCACTCAGTGACCTCAGTGCAGTTCAGCATCCATGAGCAGGGGCAAGAGGGCTTCTTGCCTCTGGAGCAGGCAGTTTGCAGACAAAGGTGATTCCCTCTGCCCTCTGCCTTATTCTCATGTGGGGGATGGACAGGCACCTCTCTTCCCACAGGGCATCCGGTGGGTGTGCAGCACTTGGCCGTCCACAACATCTCAGCACAGAGCATGCTGCTGGCTTGGCAGGCTGTCAGCGGTGCCACTGGCTACCGGCTCTCCTGGGCGACCCTTGCAGGTAGGTGCCTGTTTCAGAGCTTGAGGCTGCTAGGAGGAGGGACAGGAGGGGGCTGGTGGCACCCTCTGCCCAAAGCCCCCGAGGGACTGCTGCACCGGCTCCCACAGGGCAGGACAGGCACAGGGTGGACCTGGATGCCGGGCGAACGTCACACGCACTGGTGGGGCTGCAGCCCAACACCGACTACGTGGTGACAGTGGCGCCACTCTTTGGGGAGCTGGAGGGGCCCACAGCCACTGTGCGGCAGAGGACAGGTAGGTGTTGGGTATGGGTGATGCCATCCTTCTGCTGGCCTGTACTCTACCCTGGGATGAGGCCAGGACCGTCCGCCCTTGCCCCACATCCTATCCTGCTGTGTGTGGAGACTGGAGACCTGCTGGGGTGGCTGGCTGGCAGCAGGGTGGCACAGGGTAGCCTGGCCTATGGGGTTCCTCTTGCAGAGGCAGGTACGGACCAGACGCTACAGACCAACATCCTGGGTCCCACATCCATCCAGGTGCTCTGGACCAGTGCCCGTGATGCCCGTGGCTACCGTCTAGAGTGGAAGAGAGCCACAGGTGGGCTCAGGGTGCCCGTTGCCCCTGCAGGCCCTCCATGCCAGCAGCTGGTGGTGACCTTTCCGTCCCCACAGGACCAGAGCCCCCCAGAACGGTGTCTCTCCCCAGCAGCACCAATACTTACCAGCTGACTGGGCTGAAGCCAGGCACTGAGTACCGTATCACCCTCTACACACTCTATGATGGCGGGGAGGTGGCCACTCCCGTCACCACCTTCCAGACAGGTGACTGACTGCTGTGGGTCCCCTCAGTTGTCCCCCATGTGACATTGCTCAGCCTAGGGACCCCCTTGGCCATGAGACCCCTCAGCTGCCTGGTCATGGCCCAGGATGACTACGGGGGGCTGTGCTGTCCAGGCTGTGCAGCTCCAGCTGTGCCTCACACGTCCCCTTGCAGGTGTGGAGGGGCCCATTGGCACTGTGTCAGACCTGCGCCTCGTTGAGGAATCGGGCAGATGGGTGCGGCTGAGCTGGACTGGTGTCCCTGGTGCCACCGAGTACAAAGTGGTGGTGCGCAACAACCAGGGTGAGTCTGTGGGCAGGGGCACGGGTGGCACCTGTGGGGACCCTGACCAGCTGACACTGAGGGTCTGCACTGCCCTGCTCCCGGCAGATGGCACAGAGAGGACGAGGCGCATCCCAGGCAGCCAGACGGGGCTGGAGCTGGGTGACCTCCGGGAGGGCGTCACCTACCTAGTACGTGTCTCAGCACTGGCCGGCAGCCGGGAGGGCAGTGCTGCCACGCTCCCCATCCGCCTCAGTAAGTCCACATCAGGGTTTAGCACCAGGATTGCTGGTGCTGCATTTTCCCACTCCAGCATGCATTTGTCCTCTATCCCCCTGCAACCCCTTGGGGTGGCAGGGCAGCTCTGGGGTCCCTCTGGACTCCCCAAGGTGACGCTGTGGTGCCATGGGGGGGTGCAGAATACCCAGCCGTGGGCAGCATCTCGGAGCTGCGGGTGATGGAGGCCGGTCCCAGCCAGCTGCGGGTCACCTGGCGAGGGCTGCCAGGCGCTGGAGGCTACCTGCTGACGTGGCGAGGCAGCGATGGTGAGTGTGTGGACTGTGGGATGCTGTAGTGGCAGTGCCAGAGCCCTTCCTATCTCAGCCATCTGTGTTAGGCGTGAAGCAATCCCGCTTCCTCCCTGCTGACCCCACCACCTTCACCATCGAGGGGCTGCGTGCTGGCATCATCTACACCATTGGTGTCTCAGCCATCATAGATGGCCGCGAGGGCAGCCCTGTCACTGCCACAGGACAGATAGGTGAGGTGTTCTCCTGCCCATCAGTGCTGTCTGGTGCCGCTTGCTGTGAACCTTGGTGACAGTGGCCCTCTTGGTGTCACAGCACCTGAGCAGGTGGGGACGGTGACCCAGCTGGAGGTGCAGGCATCCAGGAGCAACGTTGCCCGTGTCACCTGGGTTGGTGTGCCAGGAGCCACTGCCTACCGCGTGGTGTGGAGCCGCAGGGATGGTAATGTGGGATGAGAATGGGGCTGGGCTGTGAGCGTGACAGGGTGGGGGCGCTGATACCACAGTCCTTGGCAGGGGGCTCGGAGAATAGCCGGCGAGTTCCTGGGAACACCAATTCCTTTGACATCCCTGACCTGGAGGGAGGTGTCTCCTACACTGTGAAGGTGACGGCACTCATTGGCAACCGGGAGGGCAACCCCGTCTCCATTGTCGTCACCACCCGTGAGTGCTGGGGCAGGGGGCAGCACTCAAGGATGCATTGGGCACCCTGCCCCTAACACCTACCCCTTTGCCCCACAGCGGAGGCAGTCCCACTGACCCCTGTCAGTGGCTTCCAGGTGACAGAAGCCTCGGAGCACCGCCTGCGCCTGGCCTGGTTGCCGGTGGCTGGCAGCACTGGGTACCGCCTGGTCTGGCGCCTGGCTGAAGGTGAGTGTGGCCAGCACCTCTGCAAACCCACCAGGCCCCACCTGCACCTGCTAACCCCTCTCTGCCCCTGGTAGGGGGGCCCCAGCGCAGCCAGCAACTCCCAGCCACCTCCAGATCCTACGATCTGGTGGGGCTGGAGCCAGGCCGGCGCTACCAGATCAGCATCACCAGCCTGATTGGCAGCCGGGAGAGTGAGCCAGCCACTGTCACTGCCATCACTGGTAAGGGACTGCCTGGTGCCAAGGTGGCATCAGCCCCCTGAAACACAGCTTGAGCCCAGAGGGGCACCCATGAACTGGGCTGTCCCAGCCTTGGGCTGGGGAGGGAGCTGGGAGCAGGTTGGAGGCTGCCCCATGGGACTGGGACACCCTTTCCTCCTCCTTGGCAGCTGCCCCAGGCCACATCACCAGCCTGCGGGTGACGGAGGTGCGGAGAGATTCAGTGACACTCACCTGGACCCCAGTCCCTGGTGCCTCTGGCTATGTCCTTTCCTGGACCCCTCCTGCAGGTGAGATGAATGGGTGGCCCCAGGATGGGAGGCAGCATCCCCATGGGGGCTTGCTGATCCCCCTGACTGTCCCCTGGGTGGCAGCTGGTGGGGAGAAGGGGCAGACATTGCCCAGCGCTGCCAGCTCCCAGCAGGTCTCCGGGCTGCGCCTGGGCCAGCGCTACACCTTCACCCTCCGCCCACTCCTGGGGAGTGCACCAGGCGCCGAGACATCCGTCAGTGAGCGCACAGGTACAGTGTGGTCACTGCAGGGGTGGGCTGGGCTTGTCTCCACTCTGATGGTGGCTTCACCCCTTCCCTGCCCACAGTCTGCAGGGATGCCCATGGTGATGTTGTCTTTCTGGTGCATGGCACCCGTGACAGCTCCTCGCGTGCCGATGCTGTCCGCACCCTCCTCTCCAACACCGTGTCCGCCCTGGGGCGCCTGGGCCCTGAGGGCACCCAGGTAGGGCACTGCAGCAGCAGTGTGGGTGCAGGGGGCGTGGGTAGGCTGCAGTGCCCACTGCTCCCCTGCACCCTTGCAGGTGGCTCTGGCCACATACAGCTACCGCAGCCTGCCCTGGCTGCTCCTCAACCGCTCCAGCGACCTGCCCACTGTGCTGGAACAGATCCGCACCATGCGCTACGAGGAGCCCAGCGGCAATGCCATCGGTGAGGGGCTGCACTGGGTGCTGGGGCGCAGTGGCTGCTGGGATCCTGCTGACTGTCCCCTCCTCCTTCTCCCTCTCTAGGGGCAGCCATCACCTTTGCCAGGACCTACCTGCTGAGCCCTGGCGCAGGGCGCCGGCCCAGGGTGCCGGCGGTGCTGGTGGTCCTAGCTGATGGCCCCTCTGGGGACGATGCCATCGCTGCGGCCAGGGATGTCAAGGCTGGGGGTGAGAATGGATGGGATCCCATCAGGGTGTGGAGGGAGCTTTGTGGGGTGCTGAGGGTGCTCTTGGCTCAGGGGTGCAGGTGCTGGCGGTGGGCTTGGAGGGGGCAGACCGGGAGCAACTCCGGCGCATGGTCACCAGCGAGGATCCACGGTATATCTACCATGGCGACAGTCTGGCAGAGCTGGAGGGAGAGCTCACCGATGACCTCTGTACCATCATCTCCACCAGGGTAAGGTCAGAGTGCCTCAGGGGGTGTGGAGGGGGGCAACCCTATATAAGCCAGAGGGTTCTCCCACCCCTGGGTTCACATAGGCTTGTCTTGTCTTGCCAGCCAGAGCCGAAGCCGAAGCCCTGCACTGTGCAGTGCCCCAAGGTGAGCATCCCCACTGCGTGCCATGCACAGGGGAAGCTGCCAATGGCAGCAGCCCAGTGGGAAGTCAAACACAGGGGTGCCAGCCCATAACCCCTTCCCTCTGTCCCCTTGCAGGGCGAGAAGGGAAACCGCGGTGAGGCAGTGAGTGCTTAGGTGTCTCCACCCAGCTGGTGGCTCTGGAGGGGGCTGCATCCCCCAAACCATGCTGATGCCAGCCCACAGGGGATGCTCACCGCTGGCTTTGTTTCTGCAGGGACAACAAGGACGTGTGGGACCACCAGGCCCTCCTGGCCAGCCGGTAATATCCTGCTGAAGGGGGGGAGATGGGAGACAGACCCCTGGCAAGGGCAGTGACGTAGTTCCCATGTCCTTGTTGTTCCCTGGTCCCTTTGTCCTGCCAGTAGGTGGGAGTGGGGCAAGAACCTGTGCAGCCCTTTGCCAGAGGGGCAGACAGGGAGCACCTCTTGACCACCACCTGCCACCCAGCCCATCCTCTCCATTGTCCCCCCAGGGTCGCCATGGGCTGCCTGGCCCTTCAGGACCCCCAGGACCACAGGGTCCACCGGGAGAGAGCATCGAGCGTCCAGGCAAGAAGGGGGACAGGGTGAGTACTGCTGACTCCCTCACCTAGGCACCCCAGGGTTCCTGGGCACAGTGACCTGGCCCCTGGGACTTCTCTCTGCCCCTCATCCCTCTGTTCTCCTCCTCACTCAGGCTGGAGGAGGGATCCCCTTGAAGAACCCCAGTCCAGCCCTACACTGGTCCCTCACACCCCAGCTCAATACACAGGGGAAAGGCATTCCTGAACCTAGCTCTGCCATGGGGCTGCCCTGGACTCCCAGTGCCAGGAGCAGCACTGGAGGTGTCTGGCAGTGCTGGAGAACATCAGGTGCTGGTGTGATGCTCCTCTGTCCTGCAGGGATTCCCTGGAGCCGATGGAACACCAGGAAGCCCTGGACGCCCAGGGAATCCTGGATCACCTGGGCAGCCGGTGAGTGGGGATGTCCCTTGGGTTTGCTGCTACATGGTCAGCTCTTCCCATCACCCTGCCTGGTCCCTGAGCCGGCCTCTGCCTACCTTTTCCTTGTACTGTCACAGCAGCTGGCAAAGTCCATTGCTGTTTCCTGTGTGTGTACCCAGGCCAAGTGTACTGGGAAGGGACTGTCTATCCCTGTTTTGGCTGCAGCTCCCATCCCATCCCATCCCATCCCATCCCGTATCGTCCCTGCTTCCCCAGCTGGCAGGGACATGCATTCACCTCCTGAGCTGTTGTTTTCCAGGGCATCCAGGGAGTCCCTGGTCCCCGAGGGGATCCTGTGAGTATGGCCCCAAGTCCTCCCCAGACCCACTCACACCCAACACCCCTTCTCATTCTTATCTTTCCTTCCTAGGGACCACGGGGGCCAACGGGACTTTCTGGCCCAAAGGGGGAGAAAGGTGAACCGGTAGGTGATGAGCAGGGGCTGCCCCATGGGGGTCCCTGGGGAGCAATGGGGACCCTGGTGGGCACATCTTGGGCCCTGGCATCTCCTGGTACTTTGTGTCTGGGGGACCCCAGGGTCTCCCCGTCTCCCTGCCAGACTACTGGTCTTGTGACACTGTGGCCCCTGTCCTGCAGTGGGGACACAACAGGGCACATGGAGACACTGCTTTTTCCTCCCCGTCCTTGTTCAGGGAGAGGCCAGGATGATCACAGACGGAGAACAGGGGCTGCCAGGCCGGAAAGGGGAGCCAGGTGTGCCGGTAAGTCTGGGGGCATGGATGTGGTACCCCCAGCCCATATCACAGCCCCAAATAATGAGGCATCTCTGTCCTCCAGGGTAACCCCGGCCCCCCTGGGATCCCCGGCCCACGGGGGCCACTTGGTGATCCAGGCCTCCCCGGTCTGCTTGGACCCATGGGGCCACCAGGACCTCCTGGAGAGTTTGTGAAGGTACATCCTCCCAGTGCTGCGTGGCAATGGCTGGGGCATCTGTATGGGCAGATGGATGGGAGAAGAGCCAGCAGCTTGGAGCTGCTCCCCTGTGGACTCCTCCTGGTCCTGCTTGTGGGCTGTGCCCCCACCAGCTGTGCCCGCACACACATACACCTGCGTGAGCTGTTGCTGGCGCTGGGCAGTGTGGGGAGAGGCACATGGCGTGCACGTGCCCTGATACCAGTGATGGCGGGCTCTGCCCAGCTTGTTTCCCTTCTATTTGAGGAGGGCATGGGAAAAGCACAGATTTGCCCTTATTTGTAATTTTGCCCTCACAGGGAGAAAAGGGTGACCGAGGGGAAAGGGTAAGTGTCTCTGCATTTCCCTGACTCCTCTGCCCTCCTGGATGGAGGTCCCTTGAGTGTCCAAGGGCACTGCAGCCCTTCAAGGTGCTGGGAAGGGACTGAGCCCCCAGTGCAACCACACAGGAGCTGATCCCTATCTCTGCAGGGCCCCCCCGGACTCGTGGATGGGGCAGCACCTCGAGGAGAGCCTGGACCCCCGGTGAGTCCAGCCCCTAGGCCAGCAGGAACGGCAGAGGGGAGCAGGGCTGCAGTGCTGTGTGTCCCCAGGGCTAAGCTGCATTCCCAGGGGCTGAGCTGTTCTCCCTTGCAGGGCCTGCCTGGGGACCCCGGGCCCCGGGGACCTGCCGGGCCCCCCGGCCTGAAGGGAGAGAAGGTAAGAGAGGATGTTGCCTGCTGGGGCTGGACCTCACACCACTTTCCAATGGGGATTCCCATCCCTACCTCATGGGCATCCCCATGTTGTGGGAGTGGCTGTCACCTTTCCTAATCCCCAGGGTGATGGCACAGAAGGTTTCCCAGGGTCGCCTGGTCGCCCCGGGGACCCAGGAGATCGGGTGAGTTTCCTGAGAGAAGGTAAGGTGGGCAGGAGCTGCCATGCTGGTGAGCCAAACCCTGAGGGCACCTGCTTTGGACAGCCTGGGCATTTGCCCTGCCACACCAAAGGTGACATTTCCACCTTCCTTTGCAGGGCCCTCGGGGACCACCAGGGGAGCAGGGCAGGAAGGTGAGTGGTGCAGGGACTGAAGGCACATTCTCGCCTTGCCTTTGGCAGGATGAGAAGGGTTCTGAGTTCTGTGCCAGGACCTATGATGCCCCCCTTGGGTCCTACTACCCTTGACACTGTTTTCCTCCTGCACCAGGGAGACCGTGGGGTGCCAGGAGAGCTGGGAGAGATGGGAGAGAAGGTGAGATGGCACTGGAGAGGGACTGTGCCATTCAACAGCATTGGCAGGTCCTGATGTCCCTGTGGCCCCATGGCAGCTGTGTCTGGGGATTGCTGTCAGAATTCCAGTGATCTTGGATGGGATTCAGGACTGGGCTGAGCTCCGAAGGGCTCTAGGGCAATGTGGGGTGGGAATAGTGTGTCATGGAGGGAGGATGGCTCTCTGAAACCCTCCTTTGCTTTGCTCTGCAGGGGGACCGTGGTGTGCCGGGCCC
Organism: Cephalopterus ornatus; assembly: GCA_013396775.1. Lineage (NCBI taxonomy): Eukaryota > Metazoa > Chordata > Aves > Passeriformes > Cotingidae > Cephalopterus > Cephalopterus ornatus. The sequence continues at coordinate 153,074 of VZRE01016166.1, read as the reverse complement.
TGAGGGTGAGAAGGTAAATGTGCTGGGGTGACTGGCCATGCTGGAGTGATGCCTGCTCTGCACTGGAGCAGCCACCCTGGAATGGGGTGGCAGGATTCTCCTGACACCTTTCTCTTCCTCCTCTCCTGCAGGGTGAGACAGGAGCCCCAGGGCGCCCAGGGCCATCAGGCAGAGAGGTGAGTTGAGAGATTGGTCGTGGTGCTGTGCAGCTGGGCTGCTAAGCCCTGGGGACATGTTCCCAGGCACTTCTAGCCCCTGAGTTCTCTTCTCTTGCCACAGGGAGCTCCGGGACCGGTTGGCCCCCGCGGAGAGAAGGTGAGGGCAAAGTGGGATCCCAGTGGGGTGGCAGGGATGGGTGGGGAAGGGACTGGCGATGACACCTGTCTCTCCACAGGGCGATCCAGGACCACCCGGCAAGCCAGTAAGTGATGCTGCCCAGCAGGTCCACCTCTGCCTGTCCCAGCCCCAGGACAGGGAGCAACGGGCAGCGCCCAGCATGGTCTCCTCTGCTTCCCCTCCAGGCTCCTGTCATGGCTGGTGTTGGAGGAGAGAAGGTAACCCTGCCCTAGCTGTGCCCTCCTGTCCTGCAAGAGCATCCTCTGGGCATGGCCATGGCCTGGGAGGGGGACTGCACAGTTGGGCATTGACCTGAGGGGATGCTTGTCCTAGTCCCAGGTCTGGCTGTCCACAGCTGCAGTGGGGAAAAAGGGGGTGGTTTGGGGTGCTGATTGTGTTTGCTCCAGGGTGATAGAGGATTCCCAGGACCAGAAGGACCTCCTGGCCCCAAGGGTGATACAGGAGATAAAGGTGCCCGTGTGAGTACTACCTGAGGATGGGAGGCACAGGGCACGTGGCACAGCCCTCCCTGAACTCTTGGTGCCTGTGCCATTGTTCCACGCTGCAACCTTTTGTGTCTAGGGTGCCCCTGGCCTGAGCATCCCGGGACCTGCTGGTCCCAAAGGCGAGCAGGGCGATCGGGTGAGTCTGAGTGCACTCCAGGGCACTGGCTCATGGTCCCAGTCCCTACCCTGGCATGGGGTCACTGAGGTTCCTGGTGACACATTCTCTTCTCTTCAACAACCAGGGTATTGTTGGCCTCACAGGCAGGAGTGGCCCGAAGGTACTGTCACTGCAGGAGGCACTGCCCTCTATCCATCTGTCCATCCATCCATCCATCTGTCCATCGGGCTCTGGAGGGGCTGTGCCTGCAGGCTGTGCCTCTTCTCCCCCTGGCAGCCCCTGTGCTGTCCCCACGCTACCCTGACTTGTTGCCTCTTCCCTTGCCTAGGGCGACCCGGGGGAGCCAGGGGAGAAGGGGGAGCCGGGCCGAGCGGGCACCCCGGGGCAGACTGGGATGCGAGGCAAGGAGGTAGTATGGGGCAGAGGGGAGGCGGGACCAGGGGCCATGGGGCCCTGTGGCCCTGAGGAGATGGGCGTCTGGCAGGCAGCAGGGGGATGCTGGTGACTTGTGCTTTTCTACCCTGGCCGGTGCCTGCTGACCTGTGCCACAGGGAGAGCGAGGAGAGAAGGGTGACGAAGGCACCCCGGTAAGTCAGGGCCCCCCAGGACCACTGTCCCCCTCCCCACTGCCCCCCACTCACCCCCTCTTTCCCCACAGGGCGAAGCGGGTCCGCCTGGCAAACCTGGAGACAGGGGTCCCCGGGTAAGTGCAGGGCTGGGAAGCACCCTGGAGCAGGTGAGATGCCTGTGGCCTTGGGGTGGCTCCTGCTAATGCACACATTCCCTCTGTCCTCCAACCAGGGCCTCCCTGGCTACCGAGGCCTCCCCGGGGAGAAGGGTGACCCAGGGGACCCAGGTCCCGAAGGCAGGAATGTGAGTACCCCCTCGTGTGTGCCCACTGCTCCATGGGCACCACCACACTTCGCACCCCATTGCCCTACACCCACACTTACCCCAGGAGTACCACCACCCCACGGGTTCCCCATTCTCTCCCCCTCTCATCCCATCCCTCTTTCCCACAGGGCAGCCCTGGAGCACCAGGGAACAAGGGTGACCGTGGGGAGCCGGTGAGTGATGCAGGGCCATGTGTGGCCCCCACCCTAGAGACAGCCTTGCCCTCCTTGGCGCCATGCCAGCTCCCCTTAACCCATTTCCCTTGCCCTTCTTTCAGGGACCTGCTGGACCCCCAGGAAGAACCGTGAGCTCTGCCCCCTCTTGTCCCTGCCCATGGGCTGCTGTCCTGCCCTGAGTGCTCTGACAGCTCCTCTCTGCCCCACAGGTCGACGTGGGGCTTGGAGGAGTGGGGGAAAAGGGTGAGAAGGTAACGAGTGAGTCCCTGGGATGCTGGTGGTGGGATACTCTTTTCTGTCACTGATGGGCTCTGCCTGGTTACTGGGATCATGGTCCATCAAGCCCTCCCTGCCCAAAAAAGCCACTGCCACATGGAGCTGATGTGCACCACAGCTAAGAGGCACATGGGATCTGGGGAGCATATGGGATCTGGGGGACATGTGGGCTGATGCTCCTGCACAGTGCGGAGAGGAGGGTGCCATTTTGCAAGGTCCCTGTAGGGCTGAGGTCCCCAAAGGAGCCAGCATGCTCCTGGCTTCCCAGCCCCACAGAGGTCCTGTGGCAGCACCCCACACTCTTGGTGTTCTGCATTTACAGCCCAGCTTAGGGTCAGGGCAGTTTTGGCCTCGGGCTGTGCTCTGTGCTGGGTGGCATTATGGCCTCAAGCCATGGCCAAGCTGGCTGCTGGCTCAGCAGTGCTGCCCAGTGCATTTCTCCTGCGACTGCTCTCTGGCCCCTCGGGGGCTCTGTTGAGTCCAGCCACATCTTTTTCAATCTCTTATTTTGAGACCCTTGCTATCATCCCACCCTTAAACCACAGCACAGAGGTGCTCAGTGTGTGCTCAGGCACAGGCTCGGCACAGGGCAGTACCCTCTGACCACCGTGCCCTTCCCTGGCAGGGGGACCCCGGGGACCCTGGTGAGGACGGCACAAAAGGCGCCCGGGGCGATTCTGGCTCCCCTGGCCTGCCTGGAGAAAGGGTAGGTGCTGGGCCCCTGGTGTGGGAAGTGGTGGGACAACACGACAGGCGATGATGTTCTGCATGAGAGCTGGGGATCCTGGTGTGCAGAGGGTGGCTGGTGAGCGCCCAGGATCCCCTCCTATTCCCACCACGCCCCAGTGCTGAGTGTGTCTCTCTCTTGCAGGGTGTGGAGGGCCCCCGTGGCTCCCCTGGCACACGGGTGAGTGTCCCCATTCCCACAGGGGTCTGGGTAGGGGACCTGTGCCCTGTTCATCTCCTGTTCATGGGAGATGGTGCTCACTGCTCTTCCCACCCCACAGGGTGACCCTGGGGACCGAGGCCTTCCAGGAGAGAAGGTGAGGGGACTGGAGGCTGAGGGCTGCCCCATGACAACCCCATTCCATCTCACAGCTCTAACACTCCTGCCCTACTCTCTTACAGGGAGACCGCGGCCCACCAGGTCTGGATGGCCGCAATGGGCTGGAAGGCAAACCTGGGCCACCAGGCCCTGCCGGGCTGCGGGTGAGCATGGTCCGGGGTGGGGGACATGGCTGTCCCTGGGCACAGGGGACCCCATGTGGGTGGGAGCTGTGGGATGGAGGGACAATGGCATGGGAGGAGCTGTTCCCCTGGACACCCTCTGTTCCAATCTGGGGATGCTCCTGGGGGGCCTTTGGCAGGATAGGGGTGTCCCTGCCCTTACCTTCTCCTTGTCTGCAGGGGGACCCGGGGAAGCAGGGGGACCCTGGCCGGGATGTAAGTACCTCTGGAGAGGGCGGGTTTTGGTTGTGCTCCTGCTGGAGCCATTGTACTTGCAAGGGACTGATGTCCTTTTCCATTCTTCTTGACTGGGGCAGTGCAGCGGGACCCTCCTCTGTCTCCAGCAGGATGCCACTCCTCCCAGAGCTGGCTGGGGCAGATGGATACCCTGCTGCCCTGTGCTTCCCCCATCTCCTTTCCCTGCAGGGGCTGCCTGGGCTGCGTGGGGAGCAGGGACCGCCTGGCCCCGTGGGCCCACTGGGCCCACCTGGCATCCCTGTAAGTACCAGCCACCCTGCACCCTGGGGACACATCCTGCCCCATGCCTTCTGCTGACTCCCAGCTGGATCCATCTGCCAGGGCTTGCCCTGTGCCAAGCTCCCTGTTCCCTGCACCCTGGGGCTGCACTGGGGCCCAGGGACCCCTGGCTGGTGGAGAGCTGGGGGGGCTCTCTCACTGCCTTTTCTTCCTCCCAGGGCAAACCCGGTGAGGATGGCAAACCCGGCCTCAATGGCAAAAACGTGAGTAAGGGGGAGCAGGGCTGGGCTTTGGAGCAATCCCAGGGGTGCTGAGGGACAGTGATCCCAGTACAACATAAAGGCGAGGGGAGAATGTGGCAAAGCTCTGAGCCTACCCCCTGTCTTGTGTGGTGCCCATGCTGAGATGGTCAAGTTGGGCTCTGACTGGCAGCCTTTCTCCCCAGGGAGAAGATGGAACGCCAGGAGAGGACGGGAGAAAGGTAAGGAGATGAGCCATGGGTGGTCCCTCTGTGGTCCCTGCACGGTCCCCCTGTGATCCCCACAAGCCTGGTAGCTCCTCCCTGCCTGGACCAGGAGCATCATTTTAGGGCATGTGAATGGGGCAGCATCCCTCTAACTCCTTTCTCTCCTGGTTAGGGAGACAAAGGTGATACAGGACCACCTGGCAGAGAGGTGAGTACTCCCTGCAGTGGAGTGTGGTGATGGGGGTTGCTGAGTACATGTCCCTGCCAGGGACAGACCTGGGTCCCAGGTCCTGGGGATGACACAGCTCTCTCGCCAGGGCCGCAGCGGTGCCAAGGGGGAGCAGGGGGACAGAGGTGTGCCAGGCCCTCTCGGCCCCCCTGGCCTCCCCGGTGTCCCAGGGCAGGTCGGCCCCCCTGGCCAGGTGCGTAGTTCTCGAGCCCATGGTGCCACCCAGCACCAGACCCTGGAGTCTAGGCTACTGTGAGTCAGGCAGGACCCTTGTCCATGGCTCCCTCAGGGCACTGCCCTGTGTCCATGGGTTCTGGGTGCCATTGTGTCCCCTCTGTGTCTTCTAGGGCTCCCCAGGCCTCCGTGGGGTGGCTGGACCAAAGGTAAGTGTGCTCCTGCCCCAGAGCCCCTCAAGGCAAAGGTCTGGGGGACCCTGTGCCAGAGGGAACGAGTCCTTGGCAGGCTCCCAAGATGACAGGGCTGGACCCTAGTGCTGTAGTTGGTGCGAGGCAGTCTGACTCTGCCCCCTTGACCACTTTGCTGTGTTTCAGGGGGACCCAGGGGAGCCCGGGCTGCAAGGAGAGCCGGTGAGTACCCCAGCACTGAGCCTTACAAGCCGCCAGCACTCCAGGGTGGTGGCAACCACAGCCCCTGGTCCAGGCAGCACCAAAAGTGTTAACTTTGAAACCTTCTGAGGGCAGCACCAGCACTGCTCACCTCACTTACTGCACCTCTGCACATCTTTTCATTCCCTCTTTCTCTGCAAACCTAGGGGCGACCTGGCAGCCCTGGAGTACGTGGAGACCCTGGGACTGCAGTGGTGAGTCCCCATCCTTACTGCTGGACTGGGACATCAGCTCTGGGGGACAAAGGACTGTCCACAGCCCAGAAAGTGGGAGCAGGCTAACATCCACTTGGTTTTTAACGTCTTTATTGCAGAATGTTGAACGTAGCCTGGAAGCGCTTGGCATCAAGGTATGTATTTCCCAACTGGGCTGGGGTTTGTTCCTGCCATGTGGCAGCAGGAGAGGGACACAGGAGGTGGTGGGAGATCTGAGCAATCCAGGGCAGCTTAGCAAGGCTCTGGCGTGCTGCCACAGCTGGGTTGCACTGATGTCCTGATTGGTGGGTCTTTCCTCCCTCCCAGATTTCATCCCTGAAGGAGCTCACGGGTGCCTATGATGGGAGCTCGGACTCATTTCTGCCGGTGTCCGAGCGGCTGCGGGGCCAGAAGGGCAGTCGGGGGGATCCAGGAGAGAGGGGGCCCCCAGGCCGAGAGGTGAGCAGAGCCAGGCTCAATGCCAAGCCCCAACATGCTGCCCCACTCCTGCTGCCTGTTCTGGCTGGGAGAAGCATGCAGCCAGCTCAGCCCTGGGGGGCTCAGAGGGGCTGACAGCTGCAGGGCTGGATCTGCAGCATAGCTTATGTTTTGCAGGGCTCTTTAGGCTTCCCTGGTGAAAGAGGACCTAAAGGTGACAAGGGGGACCCAGGCATCCCTGGCCCCCAGGGCCCCATGGGCCGGGCCGTGGGTGAGCGGGGTCCCGAGGGCCCGCCCGGGCAGGCTGGGGAGCCTGGCAAGCCAGGCATTCCCGGGGTGCCAGGCCGGGCTGGGGAGCTGGGGGAACCCGGGCGGCCCGGTGAGAAGGTGAGTGTGTGTGGAAGTGTGAGGGGAAGGCTGGGGGACCCGGTCCAGGGGGTTGGGGACAGTGCTGTGACAGCCATCATGTTGTGTTTACAGGGTGACCGGGGCGAGAAAGGAGACCGAGGTGAGCAGGTGAGCTGGGAGAGGGATGGTCCACTCCATCTCCCCTTGTGTTATGCCCCTCTTGAGGGGACACAGGGCTCTCAGATGGGCTGGCAGATGCCCTGTGGAGGCAAGGAGTGGCCATACCAGGATGGCTCTGCTCCCCCATGCCCTGTTATGCCCTGTGGTGCTCAACCTATTTCTCTACCTTCCCAGGGCAGGGATGGCTTGCCCGGACCCCAAGGACCCCCAGGACCCAAGGTAGTTGATAGCTGCTGCTGGTGACCATCCTCAGGGTGTCAGCCTGCACCTCTGGGGATGGATGGTCACATCCAGTCCCTTGGCACAGGGACTTGGGGAGGACTGTGCCCCCAGGGGGACCTTCCTAGGGTCCCCTGGGTGCTGGCCCTCACTATTCCCTGTCCACAGGCGGATGTGGTGGAGGGCAGCCTGATGGGCTTCCCCGGTGAGCGTGGCCCCGTTGGACCCAAGGGAGCGAAGGTGTGTGGCTGAGCATGGAGGAGAGGGGCAGACAAGGCAATAAAGCCAGGGCAGCATGATCAGCTGGGGCTGAGGATGATGGCAGGGTAGAGGGACAGCAGGGACTGATTGCATCTGTCTTCTTCCCAACATAGGGTGAGCCCGGAGTCGAGGGCGAGCGGGGACCCAAAGGAGATAAGGTCTGAGGTCATAACTCTCCCACTGCCAAAGTAGCAGCCCCATGGAGCAAAGCCCTGCATGGGGCCACTGGTGGGGGCACCCCTTTTTGGGTGTCAGGAGGCCCTGGAACGTCATGGGAAGGTCCCTGCCTGTCCTGTGACTCTGTGCCTGTCCCCACTGCAGGGTGAAGGTGGCTTGCGAGGTGACCGAGGGGAGCCCGGCGAGAAGGGCAGGGATGGTGCCCCGGTGAGTAGTGCACTGTTCCCCAGCCTGGCACTGACCCCAGACCCCTGCCTCGCACTGACCGTGTCTCCATCTCTTGCTCCAGGGTCTCCCTGGTGAGAGAGGGCTGGCTGGCCCTGAGGGGAAGCCGGTGAGTGGGGACATGGTGGAGGGATGCAGGCTGGGAGTGGGGAAAGGTCCTGTGGTCCCACATCAGCCTCCACCAACACCAGCGGGGAGCGTTCATGTCTCTTTCACCTCCTTTCCCCCCACCCCATACAGGCCCTGCAGGCCTTTAGGGGGCCTCCCACCACACCTACCCCCCATAAGTACCCTGGCTGGGTACCACACCCCGGGAACGGGGAGCATCCCTGGGAGGGGAGGCAGGGCTGTGTGGGAGTGGTGTGTTCCCGCTTGCCCACTGACTCTGATGTGGTTCTTTGCAGGGCTTGCCAGGCTTCCCCGGAGTGCTGGGACGCCCGGTAGGTGTCTGTCCCCCACGTCCCTGTGCCTCCCCCACCTCAGCACAAATGGGGGGGCTCCTGGCCATGAGTTCTTGGTGAAGCTGTGGGGTCACGCTGCTGCCGGGGTGGGTGCTGGGCCCCCTGCATCTTAGCAGGAGCCATCTAGGCTTGGTGTGAGTGCTTTCCAGAGCCACTGGCATTGTCTGGGTCTCCTCACTCATGCTCCCACTGGGGGAAACTCCTCCCTGTAGTGACCCCATCTGTTTCTCCCTTCAGGGCAACCAGGGAGACCCAGGACCTCCAGGACCTCCGGTAAGGTGCCACCCTGCACCACATGCAGGGGGCTGTCATGCAAGGGGGATGTCTGCCAGGCTGTGTGGTCCCCCAGGGAGCAGGGGTGGGGTGGCAAGTGCTGGGACCAGGCAGCCCTGCTGCCCTCTCCCTGTCCTGGGCCAGCAACAAACACCATCCCAATGATGTCCCCTTGTTCTCTTCAGGGCAGCACTGGCCCACCAGGGACCCAGGGCCCAGCTGGGACCAAGGTATGGCACTGGTATTGGCATCTGCATTGGCATTGCCATGTCTAACCTGGCAGATGGAAGTGGTGCCTTACCACCTCCCCCCTTTGAGGGCTGGAGGGAGGGCCGCATTTTGGGAAGTTTTGGGCTGGAGGGAGGAACATTTCAGCCTGGATCCAGATGTGGAGACATGGCTGTGACTGTGGCAGCTGGTGGGTTGGAACGGTTCTGGGTTGATGCAAGTGCATTCTTTTCAGGGTGATCCAGGGGAACCTGGCTCCGGCATCCGTGTGAGTACTCACACCATCCCTGCTAGCACCCACCCGGCCCCTCCAAAGCCATCTGGCCTCCCCAAAATTAGCTCGTCCCCCCACAACACACCTTCCCCCAGGGGCAGCCAAGGTCCTGGCTGTGCCAGCCTCTGATGTGGCTGTTTCCATTGCAGGGCTTGCCTGGTCCCCAGGGCAGCATGGGGCTTCCAGGGCCCCCTGGCCCCCCCGGCCCAGGGGTAGGTATTTGCACCCCCCCATCCTGCCCCTTGGCCATTTTTGTGCCTGGGATGCTGTTTGATTTCTGCTCGCGTCTCCGTTGCAGGGCCCGCCGGGTGTCCCCGGGCAGCCGGGACAAGTGGTGAGTGTGTTGTGTCCCTCCTGCCTGGCTGCCATCGCTGTGGGTGCTCAGGACTGCCTGGGGGGCTGTGAGACCCCAGTGGTCCAGCCCCACTCTTACTGTCTGCAGGGGGAGAGCGGGAAGCCAGGTGTGCCAGGCAGGGATGGCGTGCCAGGGAAGGACGGCGAGGCGGGGATGCCTGGGAAGATGGTACGTTGCTGCTCACCCTGTCCCATCCCAGTGGGAGCCCCACATGGCTCAGCCTGGGGTGTCTACAGCTGAGGCTGAGGGCTGTGCTGCTTGTGCCAGGGTGTGCCAGGACTCTCGGGCCCTGCTGGTCCCAAGGGAGAGCCAGGGGATGCCGGAGCCCCGGGGCAGGTGAGTGCAGAGCTGCCTTGCCCACAGTTCCTGGCTGGGATGAGGGGGAGCATCCCCATGCAGCCCTGCTCACCTGCCCACTCTCTTCTCTCTGCCTCAGGCCATTGCTGGCCCCCCTGGCCCCAAAGGCGAGAAGGTGAGGAGCCAGGATGGGAGGTGGGGGAACTCCCTGCCCTGGGAGCTGCCAAAGGCCCCGGGGCTGGGGCGGGCAGGGGTCTGCAGGGCACTGGCATCTGCTGTGGGCACGTCTTCTCACTTGTGTGTCCCTGCAGGGAGAGCCAGCGCTGCTGGAGGGTGTGCTGGGAGAGCCTGTGAGTTGGCCCCATAAACCTCATCACCCACACTAACCTAATCTACCCCCATTAACCTCTTCCCCCCACTAACTTTATCCCCCCCCATTAACTTCATGCCCCCCTCCCACCACCCCTGCCTTCTGTGGGACAAGCCAGTCCTGTGGATGCCCCTTCCCCTGACACTGCTCTCCCCCCACAGGGCTCCAAGGGTGACAGAGGCTTGCCAGGCCCCAAGGGCGAGAAGGTGGGTGCTACCCTGGAGGATGGTGGGGAGAGGGCTTTGGGGGCCCCGGGCTTCCTGGCTGCTTGGCCATAGTGTGGGGATCCAGCTGCAGCTCTTCTCCCAATCCATCATCCCATACGCCTGCTTTTTCCCTGTTTTCTCCTGCCAGGGGGAGCCAGGAGGATTCGGGGAGCCAGGAGATCCTGGGGAAGATGTGAGTAGGACGCATGTGGATGCCGGGGTGGATGCTTAGGGCAGTGGCTGCTGTCGGGATGTGGGATCTGTGCCCTTGTCACTTACTGCCCAGCCCTTCTTGGGGGCTTGGTCTCTTCACAGGGAGCCAAGGGGTCTTCTGGAGCCAAAGGGGAGAAGGTATGTGTTCACTGCTCCCAAAGGGGCTCCCCAGCCCTGGGGGGATGCTCTGGGTGGCATAGTGCTCCTGGCACCCCTGTGCCTAGCAGCCAAGGGATGTGCCACATGCTCTCTGCCACTACACAGGGATCACCGGGTGTCGGTGCGCGGGGACCGCCAGGACAGGATGGGCCTCCAGGTTTGAAGGTAATTCCTGTCTCCATGTCACCCTGGCTCTCATCACATCTCCAGTGCCCAGGTGGTGCCCTAGCTTGGCTGGCCAAGGGAAAAGCACAGTCCTAAGGGGCTGTTTTTGTAGGCCTAATCTCTTTCTTCCCTGCTACAGGGGGACACTGGCTTGCCAGGATTACCAGGACCCCCAGGCTTAGCAGGAATTGCCGGGACGCCAGGACAGCCAGGCCTGAGAGGGGACAATGGGCAGCCTGGCCCTCCGGGTCCCCCAGGAGAGAGGGTAAAGACTGCAACCAGAACCTGGTCCTGATGACCCTAGACCCTTGGGCAGTGTCAGCAAGGCCCCTGCAAGCCCCACCGCCTCCTAGCCACAGTCCCTGCCCACTCACTGTTTTTTCCCTGCCAGGGTTTGATCGGCTTTCCAGGCAGAGATGGCACTGCTGGACCACCGGGACCTGTGGGGCCTCCAGGGCCCGCTGTGAGTATGGTGCCACAGCAGTCCTGGGGCTGTAGGCTCTGCCCTAGCTCAGACAGGGTGACAGGGACCCACCCTGCACTTCCCTGGCCCTTGAGCCCGGGGGTTGCCAGTGTCTCTGGTACTGGTGAGAACTGCTGTGGGAGTCCCAGGAATGCTTTGCAGTGCACCTGGCAGTGTCTTCCTCCTGTGGCTTGCTCACCTTTCTCCTTTCTTTTAGGGCATACAAGGGGCCCCTGGCCTGAAGGGTGACAAGGTAGGATGGGGACAATCCTATAGCATGAAGGGTGTGAGGCTGCTTCTCATGTGGGGTGTCCCTGCAGCCACCTCCCCGCTGAGAGTGGTGAGCCCACTCTGGATGGTAGCACATGGGAGCCTGAACAAGTGCCAGACACCCGGGGAAGTGCTGGGGACTGTGAGGTGTCCCCTGCCATGGGGGGTACATGACAGGGCTGGGAGGACAGGAATGAGCTCTTGCCTTCCCCTGGCAGGGCACTCCAGGAGCTGGGCTGCCAGGAGCCAGAGGCGAGCGTGGAGACCCGGGGCCACGGGTAGGTACTGCCAGAGCCGCACGGGCAGGGACAGGAAATCCCACGTGGTCAGCCCTGAGGGGACTCTGAGCCAGAGCTGCACCTGTTCCTGGGGTGAGATGATGCTGGGGTGTCCCTATTCCAAACCCCCTTCTTGCATCCCTTCCTTCTCACAGGGTGAAGACGGGCGCCCAGGGCCAGAAGGGGATCGTGGGCCGGCAGTAAGTAGCCCCCTTCCCCAGCTGCCCCCCAGTCCTGGCTCCTCCCTAACCAACCCTCTCTTCTGTCCCACAGGGCTTGCCTGGGAACCGGGGGGAGCGTGGGGACAAGGTAAGGAAATCTGAGGGCTGGGGAGCTGTGGGGGGGCAAATGATGCACCTCCAGGGATTGAGGCCTCCACAGAGGTGCTGCCTGTTCCCCGCTGTGCATCCTTGCAGCATCTCACCTTCCTTGCAGGGGGACCTTGGGGCTCCAGGACCTAAAGGAGACAAGGTGAGTCCCCAGGGTGGAGAGGGCAGTGGGAGAGCAGACAGCAGCCCTGCCCCCCTGCTCATCCCCACCTCTCTCTCACCTTCGGGTGTACAGGGCGATACTGTGGTGGTGGAGGGGCCGCCTGGAGCACGAGGCAGCAAAGGGGAGCCGGTAAGAGTTGTCCCTAACCTCCCTCTCCCCATCCTCCCTGTCCCTCTGAGAGGTACTAAGGGAGTTCCTTCCTGCTGAGGGACCCTCCCTTGCAGAGCACATTTTCTCCTCTCCTTCAGTCTGGCTATGGACTCCCTTTTCGCTGCCCACGGGGGCCTGTCCCCCCCACCCTGATGTGTGTCTGAGCTTCTCCCCATCCTCTGACCCGTCCCTGTGTTTCCCTCTTTGCAGGGAGACCGAGGCCTGAAGGGCACAGAAGGGGACAAGGGGGACAAGGGGGAGCAAGGCATGCCTGGAGAGAAGGTACAGAGCTGGAGGGACTTGTGCAGGACTGGGGGCAGCTGGGTTGGGGACCATGGAGAACTGTTGAGAGGGCGATGAACAGAGGGAGCAGGGCATGACAGTAGCCCTGTGCCCCATGGGCTGATGCCTATGGGCACCCTGACATATTGCAAGGGGAGCTACTGGATCCAGCCTCAGGGCTGACCACAGCTGTGCTGTGGCCATGCAGTGCCTGGAGCTTTCCCTCCTGCCCTGCGTTGATCTGGGGTTTTTCTTGCAGGGGATGAGGGGTGAGCAAGGCGAAAAGGGCTCCACAGGCTTCCCTGGGGCACGCGGCCCTGGTGGGCAGAAGGTAAGAGCTGGGCACCCCCCACTGCTGGGGGATGCTGGTGGCATCATCCCCTTTGCCTGCCCTGACCGATGCCTTTGCCTTCCCCAGGGAGAGGTTGGAGAGTTGGGAGAGCCTGGTGAGCCGGTGAGGAGCTGCGTCTTGGTGCTGCTGCCACCCTGTTGCGGGGCAGGAGCAGACGCCTGTCACGCTGTGTGCTCTCCCACAGGGTCAGCCTGGCCGTGATGGGATCCCTGGAGCTCGGGGAGAGAAGGGGGACATGGGACCCATAGGCATGCGTGGCCTCAAGGTGGGTTGTCCTCTCCGGCTGCTGGTGCTCTCCTGGCCAGGACCAGTGCCAGCTTGGCATGGCTCTGACTCCCCTCCCAATCCTCACAGGGTGACCGGGGCATGAAAGGTGCCTGTGGCCTCAATGGGGAGAAGGGTGAGAAGGTGAGTGGGTGCCCGCAGAGTGCTGCAGGAGCCTGGATGTTGCCTGGAGGCTGTGGCCATTTGGATCCTCTCCTCCAGCCAATGGGAGCAGGGAGATGGCTGAGGCTGGACCCTGACCCTGCAACAGGGTCATGAGGTCCCCTCCTCAGCCTGTGGCTCTGGGGTGAGCATTGAGGGGTGCAGGACTGACTGCCCTGCCTCTCTCCTGCCCTCCGTAGGGGGATCCGGGGATCCCGGGGCGCTCAGGGCTGTCAGGGAGGAAAGGTGAGCCGGTAAGTACCTCACTGACATCAGGGTGGGACGGGAACACATGGCCGACGGCTGCCGGACATCTGCTCTGTCCGCCAGGGAGAGCTGGGTCTGTCGGGACCACCGGGCATCCCTGGGAAGGAAGGGCTCATGGGACCCAAGGTAGGTCAGAGCAGTGCTGGGAAAAGCTGTACTGGCACTTCAGCACCCCACTGCCTGTCCCCCGCTGCCTGTCCCTTCCTCTTTGCAGGGTGACCGGGGATTTGATGGGCAGCAGGGAGCCAAAGGAGATCAGGGGGAGAAAGGAGACCGGGTGAGTGAGCTGGAAAGAGATGGGATGCGTTGCATGCCATTGCTTGTACTGGGATATGGCCTTGGTCAGAAGCACATCGGAGCCTGGTGCTCCCAGAAGAGTCATTTGGTGCTGCTCTAAATTATATCACTAAACTATGAGTGACAACAACTCTCCTCACTCTTTACAAGAAGGCACCAGTGCCGGTGCTTCAGGGATGCCCAGCTGTGGGGTCAGAGGATTCCCATGGCACCTGCTCTGAGGTCAGGGGCTCTGACACCCCTGGTCTCACCCTCTGCTCTCCTGCAGGGTGCCCCTGGCATTATTGGTGGCCCTGGTCCCCGGGGTAGTGATGGTGCTCCTGGCCCCCCTGGACCTCCAGGGAGCGTTGGCCCACGAGGTCCTGAGGGCATGCAGGGCCAGAAGGTGAGTGCTCACCATGGGTGGCTGGTCTCTCTCTGGGGGCTGTTAGGAAGAGAGGACCCAGTCCCCTGAGTGGGTGAGGGGTTGGTGGCATCTGAAGTTATGTCCCGGCTCTGTCCTGCCCTATCAGCTCACTGGCTTTGGGGTCCTCCCTTGTATCCCCCTGCCCCAGCCTGAGGGGTTTGTACTTGAGCTGAGCTGGACCCATCCGCATCCCAACCTGCGCAGGCATCCCCGGGGTGCAGGGATGGGGAAAGCAGCACATCCATAGTGCTGAGGAGAGCAGAGAGACTCTAGGACCACCAGCCAGATCCTGAGCATGTGTCCTTTGCAGGGCGAGAGAGGCCCCCCTGGACAGTCAGTGCCAGGTGCACGCGGCATTCCTGGCATCCCTGGTGAGAGAGGAGAGCAGGTGGGTGACCGGGTGCCTGGCCCTGCCCGGTGGAGCCCCAGCCAGGGCCAGGTTCCCACTTCCTTTCTGCTGTTCCTAGGGCAGTCCTGGCACCCATGGACTCCGTGGGGAGAAAGGGGAGCCAGGAATGACGGTAAGAAACCAGGAGGGAACCAGCATAGGCTCATGGCACTTGGGTCATCAGGGTGGGAAGGGGTGCTGGATCCATCCCACTGCCACTGATGGAGGGGCTGCCCCCACCTATGGGCTCTGCTGGGGCCTGAGGAAAGAGTTTTTCCTCCTCTTTAATTGCACCATCTCCCATTGACATGTGGGACCTTTGCTCCTCCATGTGTCCGGCAGGAGGACGAGATCCGTGCCTTTGTCAGGCAGGAGATGAGCCAGCACTGTGGTGAGCATCCCCCTCTGCTGCCCTGGGGCTGGGGGTCTAGCTCAGCTGCCCCTGACACCCATCCTGTCTCTCCCACAGCCTGCGGCGGCCACTTCCCACGGCACCTGGATTCACGTGAGCACTCAGGTTGTGGCTTTTCCTTTCTAACCCCCTGCCCCACACGTGTGGCACCAAAGGGGTCCTGGCACTCAGGTGTGCTGCCAGTTTTGGGGAGCTGGATGTGGCTTGGGCCCTCCATGACCCCCTCAGTCATGGGCAGCATCCATGTGGGAGCATACACAGGGAGAAGGGATGGTGTGTGACAGGAGTGATGGTCCAGGAGGGATCCCCAAGGGCAGCTGGCTCGGGATGGTACCGATGGGGTCTGGGTGCTGCAAGGGTCTGTCCAATTTGTGAAGGGACCACGAGGACTGCACCCCATCCATGCTTGGGTGTCAGAGCTGGGGCAGAGGTCTTGCTGGGGGGGTCAGGAGTGCTGGAGGGGAGGGTGGGCTGGAGCCGTGGCATTGGAGGGATGGAAGCAAGGGGTGGGCGGGGATGAGGTGGGTGCTTTCTCTCCAAGGAGGCTGGGGGGCTCAGGCCAGGAGCAACTTCCGCTCTGCCCAGGGAGGAGGAAGAATCGTTCGCCAGGAGAGGGAGCATGGCCAAACAGGTGATGGAGAGCCCAGAGGACCTACAAGATCTGGCCCCAGGAGCATGTGTGCCTGCCTGTGCCCTCCCCTGTCCCCATCCTGCTGGGCTCCAAGTGGGTGCTGTCTCCCTGGGCCTCTCCTGCCTGTCCCTCCCCCAGTAGCCCCTGGCAGCCCTGGTCTGTGGTGCAAAGAGAGGAGGGGGTGTTCCCAGCTCCCTGGCCCCTGTCCATGCATCCTATCAGGCTGCAGAAGTGTTGAGGCAGTGCTGGACTCCTCTGCACCTGACAGGCATGGGTTTCCCTGGGAAGGAAGGAAGGGGAAAGTGCCCCAGACTCCCTCACCTCCTCCCTGATGCCTGTGCCATGTTCTTCCCCTTCACAGAGCCATTCTCTGCTGGCAGCACTCACACAGTCCCTGTGCTCAAGTTGTCACACACTGAAGAGGAGGAGGGTCTGTCATCTCCCTGTCCTCCTTTTTTCCTGCTCCATGTGTGTGGCATGAGATGCTCATGCCTGGTGCTGTCTCCCAGGGCAGGACAGGGAGATCAATCTCGACACCGATGACCTCGAGTATGACAGCATGTATGAGGAGGAGGAGGACTTTGATGAGGCCCCAGAGATGGACAACTCGGAGCAGCCTGCAATGGATGGTGAGCTTCCCTGACACTGAGGATGACCTGGGGTGACTGCGGGACTGCCCCAGGCCTTTGCCTGGCAGTGGGTCCCTGTGCCTTCTGGCTGTGGGGATTTAGGATTTGCAGCCCTCTTGCTGGTATCCGGGCATGTTGTGCCTTCCCCATTAGAGCACAGTGCTGCACACGCCATGCAGACCTCACGCTCTCCCCCTTACTGAAGCCATCACCAGCAGTGATGGGTGCTTTGCTGGGTTTGTGGGACCTGCTGCCCCTGGCAGGTTTCCTGTGCTCCTGGTCATGAGCTGCAGGAGGGGATCCCAAAACCCCCAGGAGATCAGGGAAGCCCAAACGGCAGCAGCGTGCAGGGGATCCCTCCACAACCCTTCCAAGGTGTGCTGTGGCCATCATATGCCCATGCCACCTCCCTCCTAGCTCTGTCTCTAGCCTTTGCTGCGAGCTGCCCCGGGAGAGGGTTTGCCCAGAGCAGCACCTCCTGCCCTCACTTCCAGTGCTTGGGCAGAGCGCAGAGATGCCCCCTCCAGCCAAACCCTGCCCATACTCAGCTGGGAGCCATTCCGTGCCTTCCCCTTCTGGGGTTTCCCCTCCTCTGCCAAGTGTGCCTGGCTGTGAGCACGGCCAGTGTGCTGCCAGCTCCCGCCTGCCCTCACCATTGCTGTTTGCCTCCGCAGCTGAGCCCTGCAGCCTGCCACTGGACGAGGGGCACTGCCAGCACTACACCCTGCGCTGGTACTACAACCAAAGAGTCACTGCGTGCCGGCCCTTTGTCTACAGCGGCTGCCAGGGCAACCTCAACCGCTTCGACAGCAAGGAGGAGTGTGAGCTGCACTGCAGGCAGCGCCCAGGGGCAGGTAGGCAGGGCTTGGCACAGCCATCAGCACCGGCAGGCCTGGCAGCATCCCCACCCGCTGCCATGGGCTCAGCAGTGCAGAGCTGGAGGCACGATGCTGGTCCACCACCTTGGCTCTGACACTGCCTCACCTCTCTCCGCAGGTGCCCATGATGTTGCCGGTGGCAAGACGGGAGGGCAGCCAAAGGTGTAGGTGTGGGCAGTGTCCCGGCAGGCAGGGCTGCCTGGAGGTGGGGCCCGGCTGCCACCCCAGCTGGGGCTGGGCTGCCTATGGGGGCGGGGGCCACATACCCACCAGCCCCTGGCAGGAAACTGGTGCTATTTCTAACGTGTCTTTATGCTGCTCATGGGTTTTTCATTTCACACCACTTTCGTTGTTGTTAAGGTGAAATTTACATCAAATGGGAAATCACCTCCCACCAAGGCTCTGAACCCCCTTTACCACAAGGAGGTTTCCTGGGCTGTTCCAGTTTGATTTTTAAATTATTTGCTGCCACCAGGATGGTTCTTATCCCCGTCCCCCCTCTCTGGCAGCCCAGAAGGACTTGGCAGAGTTGGGCTCCCCTCTCTGCTGGGAGAGCTGCCTGCATCCCTGGGCCAGGCAGTACCTCCCTGCACATCATCCCCCACCCCCACCCTGCAACCAGCTTTATCTGAATAAATTTCACCTTAACCTCAGCTGGGACCCAGTTCCCCTTTTGTGGCTGCGATGGTTTGGCAATGACCTGTGGGGAGACCAGAGGCTTTCTCCATGTGCTGCCCCCCAGCTTGCACGCCTACCAGCGGCACATTTGTCTGTAATCAGGGGGGTATTCACCTGCACCCCTGGCCCGTCAGGGAAACCCTGAGGATGGTGCTATGTTAGAAGAGGTTCCTGCTCACCCACGCTTACTCTCAAAGGCTTTGTGAAAGTGATGTTGGCTCCCGGGGTTGCAGCCCCTGCCTCCCCCAAACTGACAGGGGTGACAGGAATGTGCCCCTCACTGCCCCACGGCCTGAGGGGTTGCTGGGGGGCTTTGTGGTCCCCACACATACCGCTGCTCTCTGTGTATATCTGTATACAGCGAATGTATATGTGTACCCATGGCGGGGGGGATGTGATATTAAAGCTGTGCTCACACGGAGGTGTCATGCTTCTTGGCATGCCACTGGAGATGCCTGTGGAGTTTGAGGACAGCTCTTGAGTCAGGCATGCCCCCTGCCTGGCTGGGTTGCCCTTTCCTGCTGCCCACTGCTGGTAGTGCTGGCTGGGGTTTCTCACTCCCCTGAGGGAAGCCAGTGCCCCATCCCTGTGCCCAGCACATACCCAGCTGACGCAAGCCAGGCCATGACCTCCTGTCCAGGCCCTGACGTGTTGGCACGTGGGTCTGTGGTGCTGCATGATGTGCTGTGTGAATCAGTGCTAATTTTGGCTGCTGGGTGTGAGTTCCTGGCTGTCCCCAGGAGGAGGAACAGAGCCAGCATTATTTCCACTCCCTGCCAGTGCTGGGGAGGGTGGCATAGGACCGGTCACCCTGCGGCCATGGGGGTGGGCAGACAGATCCCCAGTGGTCTGAACCCAGGGCACCCTCCAGCCTTGCCCTGGCCAGCCCTCTGGGCTGAGCACTCATCAGCTTATCTCATGCAGGTTCCTGCCTGGCCTGAGAGCCCTGGGATGCTCCCACAGTCCCTAAGTGGGGAATTTTGGGGCAAAGCCCTTCCATGTGGGACTCACCCCACAGCAATGCCTACAGGTAGAGCGGCTGGGCCAAACTGGACTGGTGCAGGTGGGCTGCAAACCAGTGGCATCCCAGTTAGACTGGGTGAAGGTGGGCTGCAAAACAGTTGGAACAGCAGGGAGGTGACATTTCTCCCGATATGTCCCCCAGCTGGCCAGGGTCAGGAAGTCTATCAGGACACAGCATCAGACCAATACCAGGAGATATCCATGAGCCTCCTGAGGCACAATGCCCAGAGGGCTGGCACTCACAGTCAGTGCCATGGCCACTGGCCAGCACCAATATACATGTTTTCTCCCTTCCTTAAGGCTGCCAGGAGCAGGAAGGCCTAATTAGATGGAGAAAAAACATCTTACAAGTCATACATTAAACAATTATGACTGAGATGCCCCAGGTTCCCAGAACCCCCTCTAAATGCAGCTCATGGAGCTGCAAGGGGGCACATGCCCACCCACATCCCGGGATGATTTCATCTGCTATTAGGCAAAATGTATTAATAATGTTCCTCCCCCTTCCACCCTCCCCATGTCACCGTCACCCCCTCTGTGGGTCAGAGGTGGAGCTGGGACAGAATAAGAGCCAGGGCTTGGCAGGGAGCAGGGCAAATCCCCAGCCCGTGGTCCCTGCACTGTGGGAGCATTGCCTGAACATCGGGGAGACAAGGACCTGCTGGAAATGGTGAGGCTATGCCCTCAGCGGTGCTTTTCAGGGGCTTTTAGCTGGGAAACGGGTTGCAGGGGTTTGGATGTTTTTCATTGCCCACTTCTAGGTGAGTTAAATCACCTCTGGCTGCCTGCTCTGGGACTTTCCGAAGGGTTTCACCCAGGAGATAGGTTGCAGCAGGTTGGATGCCTTTCACTTTCCTCCTTCCAGCTGGGCAAACCTGACGGGGTGACTGATTTGGGGGAGAGGCAGCAATACAGCAGGATTTGTGCAGCAGTGCCCCTGCACTTGCTCTGATCCCTACCTCCCATCACAGCACCTTGACCCCCACCCCACAGCACAGCACCCTGCAACCCCCAGAGCTCTCCTTGGGACCTAGGTGAGGGATGGGGTGGAGGCTCAGCACAACTCATGCCCTTGTCACCCCACTGCCACCAATCTGCTGCGTATTTTGGGCCAGGTGGCTCATGTCCCTCCTAGAGAGCCCAGGAACCCTGTGGGAAGGCATGGGAGGCAGAAACCCCCACAGCCTGCCCAGTCCTGAAACCCTGGGCATGTCACATTTCCCTGGCCAAAGGACAGTAATGGGTTGGGGAGCTGCCACAGTCCCCGGGCAGCTTCCCGAGAAGGAATGTCCCCTACCCTGGACGACAAAGGGCTGGAGAGTGTGAAATGAAGCTGACAGCCAGTGTCTGGCCAGGGGCTGTGGGAAAGGACAGGGGCACTCCACTGATTTGATTCCCACATTCCCTTCATCATCCCCAAAACTTCCTGCCCCATTAGAAAAGGTTAAAACCAGGGTGCAAAAATTAGGGGTTCCTGAAAGGGAGGTGAACTCCTCCCAGTTGGCTCTACATGGCACCCTGGTGGGGACATGTCCTGCCCAGGGGGGCTGTGGGGCCATGGCAGTGTGATGGGGGGTGATGCTCAACCACGCACTCCCCACAGGCACTCCTGGCCGTGCTGCAAGGCAGGATGCTGCTCACCTTCCTGGTGGTCCTCGGGGCACCAGCAAGAGCCCAGAAGGAACCGAACCTTGAGCGGGTCCCTCCAGCCCCCCAAGTTGGGGATGGAGGTAAGCTGACCAGCCAGGAAACCACCAGCACTAACAAGATGCTGCCAGGTCTCCCCAAAATGAGGAGGGGCGACTGTGGCTCTGGGGAATGGTCTCATCCAGACAAAGCCAGCCCGCCGCTGCCAGAGGGGTCTGCAAGGAACCCACTGCCCTGGCTGATGAGCCCAGCCACCAAGCCACCTGCTCCCAGGAAAAAGGGGAAGAAGGTGTCCCTATCATTTGATGTCCACACACACTTACTGAAAATCCTACTCGATCTGGCCAGAGAGAAGGAGCAGCAGGACAAGGCGGCCGCTAATGCCGAGCTGATGGCCCGGCTTGGGCGTAGGAGATGAACTCCCCTGGCTGGGACATGCCTGCCCAGGCAGGGCCAGAAAGGGTAGCGGGGCTGCCAGGGACACAGACAGAGGGAAGCGTGGAGTGGCACTGGTGTGCCTGCAGAGGGCTGTGGACACAGCATCTCATCCCTCTGGTACCGGTGCTCATGGCACATGCAGCAGCCACGGTACGATTTGGTTTAATAACCATCACCTCAGCACCACTGGAGAAGACACAGCCAGGTTTGCCTTTGCCCAGGCCAGCGCTGGAGCACAGCCAAGTCCCAGCCTCTGGAACCACGGGGATTTCCATGCCCGGCTTCGCTCCCTGCTCATCCACCACTGGGATGTCTCCAAAGGGGCTGCATCCAGCCAGGCAGCTTTTCCTGTGCTGCTTCTCCCTAGGTGATTGCAGCACACAAAATCCTCTACAAAGCTCGGATGAGCCTTGGAGCCAGAGTTGGTGAGCATGCACAATAAAATGTGGCATCAACTTTTTTTGGTTTATACTGGTTTTGCACTCCTTTGCACCCCCATTTTGTGTTCCCTTTCCCCAGAGCTGCAGCACGGGCATGTTCTGGGCCGGGTCCAGCATAGCAGCTCATTAAACTGCAAATGAGGGTTGTCAGCAGCACCAGCAGTGGGGCCAGCCCCCAGCCCAGTGAGCCCACAGCAGTTCTGTGCCAACTGCGACGTTGTGTTGTGCCACTGGAGCCACCGTCTTCGGCACAGCTGGGAGATAAGAGCAGCACTGAGCAGAGTGCAGCCGCCCTGTGCAAAGTACAGGGTGGTGCAGGCAAGGCAGAGGCCGGGGGACACCCGTGGGGGGGCCGCTGGAGCTGGTGGGGGACACAGCCATGCTCTTTGACGAGTACCTGGTGCAGGGTGAGTCCTTTGGCCTTGGAGCGGGCGCTGACTTTGGAAAGGGGGCCCAAGCAACTCATGTGACCCCACATTCCATTGGAGGGATGTATTCCGGTACCTGGTGAAGGGATGTGAGAGCAGATGGTGGGCTGGGGTGAGGTGGTGAGGTGGCCAAAAGGTCCTTTGTCGTACCTGCCTGCCCCAGGGCTCAGGGGATGCCCGGGCGGCACTGGCCCTTGGGGACACCCCACTGCAGCAGGTGGGTGCGCCGGGGCTGGGCCTGGGGTTTGAGGGTGCAGGGTACAAGACACCGGTAGTAGTGGGGACAAGGGGCCCAAGAGGCGCTTCCAGAGGCGGTGCATCCCAGCAGGATGCTCCAGGGGAGGCAGCCCAGGTGACAACTGCTCATCCCGAGAACGGGGTTCTCCCTTGCCACCCCCACTTGCCGCCTGGGGTGCTGAGCCCCGCCAGGATCTCCTTCCCATGTCCTGCCCCAGCGGCCCATCTCCCCTTCCCAATTCCAGTGTGCTCCCACGCTCCAACCCCCTCTGTCCCCAGTGTCCCTTCACCTGCCCAGTGCCCCGCTCCGCCCTTCGCCTGCCCAGTGCCTCCCCAAGGAGCCCGGTGGCCCCCTCCCCAGTTCCAGTGTTTCCTCTGGTACCAGTGCCCTCTGCGCCAGGCCCGATCCCCCAGTTATCCCCCCTCCACGCCCAGCGCCCCCAGTATTCCCAGTACAGCTCCAGACCCAGAGATGCCCCCGGACCCCTTGGCCCCGCCTCTCCGCCCATCACACCGCGCCCTTGCCGCTCGGCCCCGCCCCTTCCATGTCAATCACACCATAGTGCCCCGCCCCTCCCGCCGGCCCGGCGAGCCACGTCGGGGGGGCGGTT
>VZRE01016166.1:111226-130526 GCA_013396775.1 Cephalopterus ornatus | reverse complement strand
GCTGGCAGGAAGGGGCGGTGCCCGGGCCGGGACCGGGATATCGGGATTGGGACCGGGATTGGCACTGCCGCTGCCACGGGGCGGGAGGGCCGCAGCGAGGCAGCACCATGCTGAAGAAGTTCGACAAGAAGGACGAGGAGTCGGGTGAGGGGAGGCGGGGGGCGCTGTGAGGGGGGAGAGCCGTCCGCGGGTACGGGGTGGGGCTGTGAGGGGAGAGACACCTCCGGTGGGCGTCGGGGGAGCGCTGAGGGGGGAGGCCCCTCTGTGGCTACGGAGGGGATAAGTGAGGGGGGAACCCCTCCCGTGGTGCGAGGGGGGATGTGAGGCTGTGCCCCTCCTGTGAGTAGCGGGGGGAGCTGTGCGGGCAGACCCCCACGGGAGCTTGGCAGCGGAAGCTGGTGCGCATGGAGCGCAGTGGGAAACACCGTGGGAGCACCGTGGAAGCTCTAGAACTAGTCTGCTGCCGTCTCCTCACAGCTGCAGCGAGAGGCTAAACCGGTTGCATTGGCACGGCACGCTGAGGTTACCCGGCCACATCACCAGATGCAGGGTCTGAGACTAAATATTGAGCGTATTAGCTGTGTTCACAGTCGCCCAGCTCTCAAACCAGGTGCTAAAGCCAGGCAGAATCCTATTTGTAGTTTCTGGCACTTTTTCTGAAACACATGGTCTGCTCTTTCAATGCAATAACTGCAACTTTCAGTGGATCAGGAAAAGCTGAGAGCACCAAAGAAACATGAAGTGAGTGACTGACCTTTCAGAACTTTAGGGTGAGTAGTAAGGAAAAGTCTGATATTTTCTGTGATGTGTAATTCAGGTGGAACTGATGCTTAAGACAGTGTTTACTTTCATGGTTGTGCCTTGTGGTATCTTTTTCATCTTCCTGTGAAGCTTTCTGTGCAGATTGCTCCGCATAACAAATCAGCGTGTCCTGCAGCGAACTGATTCAGTGTAAATCTTGGTGATGGTTCTGCGTGACCCTGCTTGCTTTTTATTTTAATGTGCAATAAATGCATTGCCCTTGCTTCCCTTGTCCAGAGCCTCCAGTGACATCTTGATAAGCAGTGAATTTAGTGAGGCAGCTCTTGGAGGGGAATTGCTCTTAACTTTCCTTTTGGGAGTTATTCTTCATTTGCACCTGCCACACTCTTCAAGATACTGACATTACCTATGGCCAAGGCTGGCAGGAGATGCACTTCCTTGTATTATGGTGAGGAGTCTTGTTGGCTGTGCTCATACCAGGAGCTCACAGAACCCTGCTTTCTTCTTTCTGCCACTGCTGCTTATGGCTTCACAGCAGTTTTTCTTTGCTATTGCATTTACTTCTCGTCCTGTTGCTTCTGTCTCAAATGAAGATTCTTAGCATTTACTGTGCCTGCCTTTCTCCTATGGCGTGTATGTCCAAAATGTATATCCTGAGTGCTTGCTTTTCTCAGTATTAAGTGGAGTGCATCATCCCTGAATTTACAGGCCTTGTATTCTCATTCTCTCCATGTAAAGGCTAACAGGACAGACTTTGTTGAGATGAGTGTAGCCACTTAACTGCTTTTGTGTCTTTGCTTTCCATGGATAGTTTAGCTAGCCTTGGATGAGCTGCTTCCACTCAGAAATGCCCTTTGACATGTTATTTTGGGCATAAAATTGTTCTGAGATCTTTGTCTCTCTACAAATTAAAACAAATTGCTGCTAGTCATCCAGTATTAGGAGCTTCCTGAACACACAGCCTCTGCCCTCCCTGCATCTTTCTCCTTCTCTATGGAAGAATAATTTGGCACAAGGTGCTGTGAGGACCGAGACCTCATGTACAATGTATTTCAAGATCCTTAGTGCTGTGAAAGATGAAGAGCCGATGCTGTGGCTGATTTTTAGGGATTGTAGACTGTGGGAATACTGTGCTACTGGGTGGGTTTTTTGTTTTTTTTTCACATGCTCATACTAGAACTGGTTCATACTCACACTAGAGGTGGTTTTGCTCTTTTCCCTTGTTTTCTTCTCTCCTCAACCCCACATAATGTCCATGCTTCATTCAGCCACCTGCTGCCTTTGCAAACTTCTCCCAAGCCAGAGGAGGGCAGTTTATGAACCAGGAAGGAGCTGGAGTGCAGATGTGTTTGCTTTTGGGTGTAAGGCTGACTCTAGCCAGGGCTCCTGGCACCAGCCTAGGATGCCTCAAGCGTGGGTGAGGTCAGATTTGGCCCTGGGAGATGTTCTCTCTGGCAAATCAGGCTTTGGAACAAACACTGGAACAGCCATGAAAACGGCTGCGTTTTGTCCCAGGGCCAAGTTGAACATAGGTACTAATTAAAACCTGCTTATCAATAACTGGCAGCTTTTGAAAAGCTGCAGCTCACAAATGCTTGGGAGGCAAGCTAATTGAGGCCATGCAGAATGATAGTGCTTTTCCTTCTGATTATTTTGTCCTTAATTGGTGAGGGTTTTAATTATTTAGTATAATTTATTTTGTTAAGTGGAACAATGGAAGTTACTCTGTGTCCAGTGTATCTAGTCCGCTCTTTTGTTATCTTAATTAGCGATAGAGCCAAAAATACTTTACTGATGGATTCCTGATTGGTTTATATGGGAGGCATAATACACTTCTGACTCACCAGTCTGGCAAGCAATACCTCTTTTTGTCTAAGCTTTTGTTTCTAGGCCTGTCTTATTGATGCTCTAACTGTCAGCAAGCTCCCAGCCCAGGGGCTGGAAAAAGGTCTTTGGGGATATAGTGGAGCATAGTTATTTTACAGCTAATCAGTCTACCTTGGCTCAAAGTCAGTTACTTCTGGAGGGGATAACAAATTGAAGAATGCCATGTCTGCTCTGACTTCCCTGACTGCCATGAAGACATCTAATTAATATTACTCGAAGAGGGAGCTCTGGTTGCTTGGTGTTCATGGAAAAATATCAACCTGAAATGCTCAGTCTGTTTTTAAAGTATGGGCGTGGTTAGAAAGTTGCTTCCCCATAGCACTATTCCTGGCGAGATTTTTACTCTCTTTATTTTGCAGGTGGGAATTCCAACCCATTCCAACACCTGGAGAAGAGTGCAGTCTTGCAAGAGGTAAATCCTCAGACAATCTCTTTTGTGTACCCCCTTCTGGATTGAGTCTCTCCCTCCCTTGAGTAGGTCACTACAGAACTTCAGCAAGGAAGTGGGAGTTTGTTACAGTCCTGCTAGCTATCTTAGAAATGGGCAACAGTTCTTACTTTATTATTGGACAGAGGAAGGGAGAAAGTTGAAATAGTCTCTGTAACGAATTAAAGACTATGAAGTATAAATGGTAATAAAAGGAATAAAATTATCTGGAAAAGCTCACCGTAAAACAGGAAGGATGGGAAATTGACCTTGAACACCCCAAATGTCTTGTGGATGACAAAGTTAATGAGTGGGGTGTGAGTGGTTATTGAATAGTCTATGAATTCACTCTGAAAAAATGCCTTTCTGTTCAAGAGCAAGTGAATGTCTCTATCCCCAGACCCTGTTGTTTGGTGCCAGCATCCTTGTCTGTGCTTTGTTTCCAGGCTCGAGTGTTTAATGAGACACCTATAAACCCACGAAAATGTGCTCATATCCTCACCAAGATCCTGTATCTCATAAACCAGGTAAGAGAGAGAAAACGTCCACCTGTACACACATGTGCATCAGGCCCAATGCTGGTTGTGATAGCTGGGATTAACTTACTTCCTTCCAAACATCTTCCAGGGGGAGCACCTTGGTGTCATGGAAGCTACTGAATCCTTCTTTGCTATGACGAAGCTGTTTCAGTCCAATGATGTAAGTCTGCTTGTTGTTTTCTGTATTTACTTCATGGGACAAGTTGTCCCTTGAGATGTGCATTTTTATACACAGCTTCTCCGTCCTGTCTGGAAGTACCCGATCTGAGTGAGAAGAGTAGGATGAAAGTTTAGAAACAGAGATCACGTTCCTTGCCCTTCCCAGACCTTGTAGCAGCTTAACTGAAACATGCTTTGCTCTTGAGACAGAGATTCCTCCCTCTGAATTAACATTTAACACTTGAGATTGTGCTAGGCACAGCTAAAACGTGTATCAGCTGGAATTTTCTGTGCTTTGTGCCCAGCATTAAAGCATCCTGCTTCCTGTTGGTAGTCAATGATTGTATGTCCTGCAGGAGGCCAGGAATTAGTGCCTACCCACAGCAGTAGTACTGTCACTAGTTGTCCCCCAAACCACAAGGCATTAAAATCATGAGACCAGTGTAGAAATCCCCAGACTCAGGAATTTAAATCTCTTGCTTTCTTGCTTTTGAAGTAACACAGTGCTTTCAGCTAATGATTTCAAGCTTTTCTCCTTGTCCATGTGAATGACAAGTGGAAAATGAGACTGTAGATGCAGCTAAGTGGTATCTCTATGGCTTCACCCTAAGACTAAGGGATTTAGATGAGGAAGAGGTGTTCTGTACATCTTTTATACTGGAGGAATGGGGCTCTCTGAAGGTATCAGGTTCTTGAGATCTTCACAATAAAATTATGCAAGCAGGGAAAACTGAGATCCCTTCCTATCTGGGATCATCTCAGCTGATGTCTTTCTTCCCTCTTTCCCTGTCAGCCAACTCTCCGCAGGATGTGTTACCTGACTATCAAAGAGATGTCTTCAATTGCAGAAGATGTGATCATTGTTACCAGCAGGTCAGTCACTTCACTTCTCTTACTGTTATATTGACATGCCCTCCAGTAACGTCTGTCCAACCTCTTGGAGATGACTATAGTCCTTAAGCAGAGTGTGCTTATATAGGAATGACCCTGGTGAGGAAAAACTTTTCCTTTATAAAAGATCATTAAGATACAGACACTGGACTCATAGTGATGTATGTGAAATGTGCTGTGTCCCCATATCCTATGCCCATGGGTGTTTGGATTGTCTCTTTTGGTTACATGATATGGCAGCACTGCTGTTTTTTCCCCTTTTGCAAAAGGCTGTTTCATTAACTGCTGTCTGAATGCCTTGAAGCTTTTTGAAGAATTCTGGCATAAATCCCAAGGCTTTCAACAGGTAGACAAGGATTTACTGCTCCTGTAGCAGCACAGAATGTGACTTCACCAGGGAACAAAATTCCCTCTGCAATTAATTCCTGAATTGCTAATCATCCCACTGAAATTCCCTGTGGGGAGTCAGGAGCCTGAGGGTATTGGGTCTGCTGAGGGCTCATTGATGGTCTCACACTGACCAGGACCCTGAGAGAAGGGCACGAATGAGCAGGAAGGCAAACGCCTCGGGGGTATGTGTGTATGTGCTCCAGCCTCACTTGGTGAACCGGAGCCCGAGCAGCTGCTAATGGGCTTGGAACTGGGTACTGCTCTTCTCCTCCTGCCTGTCCACCCTGGTGGGACTTGCCCGAGGCCTGCAGTTGCCTCCTTGGCATTCAGCTGTGATGCTGGCTGCCTGCTGCTCTGTGTGCACTGTGTGTGCACCTGAGAGCTTCTGGCTCAGGAGTGCAGTATTGAGAGCTTCCTGTTTTCCCAGCTTAACCAAAGACATGACTGGGAAGGATGACAATTACCGAGGCCCCGCTGTGAGAGCGCTCTGTCAGATCACTGATGTAAGTGCTGCTTTTCCCTTGGGGCAGCCCTAGGCCCTTCACCTTTTCCTACTTCACCCCATCCCACCTTCCACTCTGCTTTTCATGCCTTTGCATCTCCCCTTTCACACTTCTAACAGCTTTTCCATATCAGCTCTTGTTTCCCTCTCCCTGCAGAGTACCATGTTGCAGGCCATTGAGCGCTACATGAAGCAGGCAATTGTTGACAAAGTGCCAAGTGTATCCAGCTCTGCTCTTGTGTCTTCCTTGGTATGTACTCCCTGCAGCACAGGCCTGAGGCTCTATCAAGCTGGGAAGTCACCTGTGGTGGGACTGGACACCTTCAGAGTTTCAGGGTTTCCTTGCTGCTATTCCTGCCTTTGTGAACCAAGGGAGTGGTGCTGACTTTGTGAGAGATCGTGGACCTCCTGAGGCCACAGCTGTCATGGCCAGGTCTCTGCATGCTGATCCCTTGCTCTTCTAGAAGTTGCTGCTGCCAGCACCCTCATGGGGAAGCTCATTGTTTCTTAATATGAGCTGCAATTCCCAAAGCTTCCTTATCTCATGGGTTGTCTGTGGCTTCATCTCCCTCCAGCACTTGCTGAAGACCAGTTACGATGTGGTAAAACGCTGGGTGAACGAGGCTCAGGAGGCAGCTTCCAGTGACAATATCATGGTGCAGGTAGGAAACACAGGGAATAGCCAGCAGCAGCTGGGAGTGGAGCAAGCTGCTAGCGCTCAGCCAGCCACCTCTGGGCAACAGAGGGAACAGAAAGGGTTTGTGATGTTCTCTTTCCCTGCACAGTACCACGCTTTGGGCTTGCTCTACCATGTGCGGAAGAACGACCGCCTGGCAGTCAACAAGATGCTCAGCAAGTTCACGCGCCACGGCCTCAAGTCCCCGTTTGCCTACTGCATGATGATCCGAATAGCCAGCAAGCTGCTGGAGGAGGAGGCTGGCAGGTGAGGGGGCACCTTTGCCCTGCTGGAAGAATTTCCTCAGGTCCTATTTCCATTTCCTCTTGCAGGCTCCCTTGCCATTTCGTTATTTCTGTCTTTGAAGAGCAGCATGCAGGTTCTACCCTCTTATTTATTGTTGGGTCAAAAAGCAGAGAAAATACAGGATGCTTGTGTTGCTTTGAGATGGCTTCTGTGAATCTTGTCTGTGTGCTTGCACATTGAATGCTTTCTTGTTTCTCTGGACTGTTTTGCACAGCTGTTCTTTATGGAGATGTTCTACTTAATTTTCTCTTCTGTAATTACTTGTTGACCATGTATCCAGAGTGGTTTCCTGGATAAGAGTTCTGTTGTGTATAGTCAGTTCTCAGTGTGTGAGGGTCAAGGGAGATTCCCTTTAGAAAGGTAGAGGATGTCTTCTCAGAAGGCAGCCTGACTTTCAAGCAAGCTGGAAGTACAGTATAATGACCACTGCAAAATCTGGGGACAGCATGGGTTTATGGCTGCTTTTACCTTTCTACAGGTTATGGCACCTGCCCGTTTCTGCTGCTGAATTCTTCATTTCTGTTAGTACCTTTGCTCTAATTCATTCTTGTGGGGTTTTTTATCCCTTAGCCGCGATAGCCCCCTGTTTGATTTCATCGAGAGCTGCCTAAGGAACAAGCATGAGATGGTGGTGTACGAAGCTGCATCTGCCATTGTTAACCTGCCCAACTGCACTGCCAAGGAGCTGGCTCCAGCTGTCTCTGGTAAGTGTGGAGCTCCTGGCCATGGAATTAGGGGGCTGCAGTGGGGACACCTGCTGATTGCCCCCAGAAACAAGGACCTTGTGTAGTTTCAGGCTTGTAATGCTGCTGTACCCTTTGTTGCTTTATGCTGTGGCTGAGAGCCTGTGGTGTGTGTGAATAGGTTTGCTCCTATATAAAGATATTTCTGGTGTGTTCAAGTGTAGGTTACTAGGGGGGTCTCTTTTTTTTTTCTGTGAATCAGGGCTGAATTATAACTGATAAATCTCCCTGCTGAGTGTAACTGTGCAAGAAGCCAAGATGTTGGGGTCCTGCCTTACCAACTCAGTCCAGTGTAAAGGTTCTCCTGAGCTGGGACTCTTGGCAGGGAGGTTGTATGTCACCTCTCTGCACAGGGAGGGTGCCCTTCATGGGCCAGCCCTGGCAAAGGAGCAGGGTTTGCATGAAATGGAGAACAGCAGTTCAAATTGATTTAATAGGAAAGATGACAGTGATGTAATTGGCTTTCATGAAGAGTGAAGGACAGCAGCACCGTGGAAAAAGGAGGTTGGGTAAGAGCTAGTTGTCAGTAGGGATGTGTGGCAAAGGGGACAACAAGAAGGGAGGATGGTGGTAAATTTGCAGTTGCTTCTTAAGAATGCCTCTAGTTACTTTGTGCTTGCAGCTGTCTCTTTTCACTGAAGCTCTTCTCTAGGTATGAAATACTTCTCAATAACAGAGTGCCTAAATGTCTGCCTTTGTTGTTTTTCCCACCTTGCAGTTCTGCAGCTGTTCTGCAGCTCCCCGAAGGCAGCACTGAGATATGCAGCCGTCCGTACCCTCAACAAGGTAGGAGCCAGTCCCTTGGGAGCTCCCACAGTGCCTTGTGTAGGGAGGTGCAGACTTCAGAAGAAAAAGGGGCCAGACTATGTGATGGGTTTGTGTGAATAACCTCTACTCTGTGGCTACAGCCTTACATTTCATTGCTTTCTGAGTGGGATAAAACCTCAAAGAACACTCTACAGAAGGAAGAAAAAAACCAAACCAGTAATTTTCACAGGTCTCTTAGAGTGCCGTTGCTCTTGGTGTTAACTGCTTTTACTTCTGAGCTTCCCATGATGAAGAATCTCCTTGTAAAACAGGGACCAAACCTTGATGCTGCTTCTTGCCTGCTCCATGGCAGTCTTTGCTTTTCCCTTCACCTTACAAAGTCTATAAAAGAAAAAGAGAATGTGTCTGGTAACTGCTGTGCTTCCACCCACAGAGGTGTTTTGCCCAGCTAGTCTGGCTGAATTTTTGTTGGGTTTCTTTTCTTTCTATATAGAGGAGAATGAGAGAGTTAAAAATAGTAAAAGACTATATTTTACTACTGCTTCTCTTCCAGCAAGGGGTGGAATTCTGTAGGAAATGAGAGCTTGTTACCTTAACTCCAGATTAGCTGTTTGTCTGAGATGCCCCTCACGTACAGTCTATACCATTTATTTCTATAGGAAGGGAGTGAGTTTTGGTGGGTTTTGCCCGCTGGGCCTTTTGCATCTGTTGAGTGGTTTTCATTCTTCCTCCTCTGCTGTAGGTGGCCATGAAGCACCCATCTGCTGTGACTGCCTGTAATCTGGACCTGGAGAACCTTGTGACAGACTCCAACCGCAGCATCGCCACCCTGGCCATCACCACGCTGCTGAAAACTGGCAGTGAGAGCAGCATTGACCGGCTCATGAAACAGATCTCCTCTTTCATGTCAGAAATCTCAGATGAGTTCAAGGTAAGGAAGTGGGAGGAGGAGGGACACCCAGTCTCCTGAAGAAACCCCATGGTCTTTGTCTGTGTTTGTGTGTGCACTCTGAAACCTGCATGGAACTGCTTCCAGCAGCTGGGCCATGGAATACTTGCAGGGAAGAGAAATAGTTTGAAGCTATTTGCCTAAGCTATATGCCTTGGTTGTACAGCACCTAGCTCCAAAGTCATGTGCTCTTTTCTGAGGAGATGATTTTTGAGACTCAAATCTCTTCCTTCTTTCCAGTGGGTGTGGGCTTTTTTCTGGGGCTAACCCGTGCAGTCTCTTCCAATTCCTAGGATTGTACCTCCTAGAACTGCATTTGTTGGACAAGTAAAGAGAAAATCATGGTTTCCAGGCCAGGGACCAGCACAAAGTTGACACAATTCAGATAGTTTTTCCTTCCTGGTGAAACAGAATTGTTTTTTACTCACTGCCCTCTTCCCCCAGGTAGTGGTGGTGCAGGCCATCAATGCGCTGTGTCAGAAGTACCCTCGCAAACATGCCGTCCTCATGAATTTTCTCTTCACTATGCTTCGGGAAGAGGTAAGTTTGCAGGAAACCATGTGTTCCTTGTTGGTGTGCATGAACCGTGGCCCTTGTGAGAGTCACGCTTTTGCTGATAATGCTGTGCAGTGAGAGCCTCTCTCTAAAAGGTTTGGAGTCTAACTGCAGATATGCCCAACTGTGCACAATAGTTATAAGCATATTGACAGGCATATTTTTAGTGTGGTTTTCATTCTTTGATTTTTTTTTTTTCTGGGGGTTTATTAACTCTCAAAGCAAATGCAGGCAACAGCAGATCTGTTGGCAGTCCATGTGTGTTTCACATTTGAACCAGCTTTCTTTTATACTTTGACAGCAAATTCCAAGAAGTTTTGTCTTGTACGCAAAGATTTGGTAACAACCTAATTATTGATGACACGGGACCACTTTTGTTCTGGTGTCTGTGCTGTGGCAGTGAAGGGATCATGAGTACCTACAACCATTCTCTGCATTCAGTCAGACATAAATTGCAGAAAGACAGCTTTACAGAGGTTTGCTGAGGCTGTTTCTAAATGAGCAAACATGCCTGCAGCACAGCTGGCACCGCTGCTTGCTCTGACATCTCTTTCTGCCAATTACAGCCTCTCTATTGGGAACAAACCAGAGCATCTCATTTTGCTCCTGTGAAAAATGGACCATTCTCCTCTCCCAGGTTTTCTGTGGGTGGATGGTATCGTTTTGAATGTGGTTTTGTACTTCAAACCGTTCTGTTTTAAAGCTTTTTTAATCCAAAGTAGCTCCAGAAAGATCCAAATGCCCGGCACTGTGCATGTAATTGGCAAAGGATGGCGTGCGGTTTAATCCCCTGGTGTGTATTGAGGACGCTTGTAAATAATGTCTGAAGATAACCAAGCATTACTGGCATGTCAGGTTATGGGCGGTACCTGGGGAGGTATTGATTGTCCGTCACCCCACACTAATGGGGCTATCTGCTGCGTCCTGCTGTGGCAGATATGATCCTTCATATATTCCTCTTGTGATTCATCCTCAGATGTCTGGTGCTAAAGGGGAGAGGGTTGGGTTTTTTCTCCTCCCATATGGCTGTTTTTAAGCACTAATTCTAGCATCAGAGAATTTTGAAGGAGATATAAACTCTGCAGGCAGATGGATTCTTTTACCCTCTTTGGGACTTGGGGGTTTTTTCTCTTCACTGCAGCCATTCTGAAGGGAGCTGGCAACAGAGCCTGAATGTTAGCTGGCCCTCTGGGTGTAAAGAGGGTCAAAAAGTGGGGGCCCCATTACTGCCCTTCTCCTTTAAAACACGGATTAAAAGCGCTGAGTGTGAATGACCTTTTCAAAGACAATTTTTTCCTGTCTGGCTAGCTCAGTCTCTAAAATACTTTGAGATTTCCAGCTGAGCAGTTCCCTTTTGCTGCTTAGGGCGGCTTTGAATACAAGAGGGCCATCGTGGACTGCATCATCAGCATCATTGAGGAGAACTCAGAGAGCAAAGAGACGGGCCTGTCTCACCTCTGCGAATTCATCGAGGACTGCGAGTTCACTGTGCTGGCCACACGAATCCTCCACCTCTTGGGGCAGGAAGGGCCCAAAACCAACAACCCCTCCAAATACATTCGCTTCATCTACAACAGGGTTGTTCTGGAACATGAAGAAGTCCGGGCAGGTAAGGGACAGACCTGCGAAGCTGCCTGCCCTATGACAGATCTTCAAGGAACTATAGTGTAGGAACACCTCTGCTTTGAGGGTTGTGGTTTGCTCTAGGCCTGAGCAGATCTTTTTACACAGCAAAGATCCTGCACCAGTATTGATGGAAGAGGTGGCCTGCAGCTGAGAAATGGGAAGGGATATGTGCTGGCTCTAGACAGAGGTTTGCAGGCGCTCTGCTGTAATACCTCTGCCTCTTTCTAGTCACAGTAATGCTTTACTAATGTAGCAGCTCTAATATGGCATTTGATCAAGGCCAATAAATGGAGGAATCTTCATCTGATTTCTTTGCTTTCTAATTCTGTTTCCATGACTTGTGCTTACAGGTGCTGTAAGTGCCCTGGCCAAGTTTGGAGCCCAGAACGAGGAGATGTTACCCAGTATCCTGGTTTTACTGAAAAGGTCAGTTGTACCTCAGAGTTTCTCAACATCCTAGGTGAAAAACCCTGTTAGCATGAGATCTTGTTAGCATCCCCATGCATGTCTAGTCTCTTCTGGTTGTGGATCTGAGAAGGTACAGTCTGTACCTGGGATCCTGTGATGGGATCACCATTGCATTCAGCACCACATAGTGGACAGAAGCCACGTGTGGCAGATTATTGCTTTTCTAATACAATTACTAGTAGACTGCTGGTTCCCTCCTGTGGCATGTTTTTTCTCGCCCTGTGAAGTGGCTTAGTCACCTGGATTTATTCACATGGACTCTGAAGAAATTTTTCCACTTTCCTCTCAGGTGTGTGATGGATGATGACAATGAAGTGAGAGACAGAGCCACCTTCTACCTGAATGTTCTGGAGCAGAAGCAGAAAGCCCTCAACGCTGGTTACATCCTGAATGGTACTGCAGGAAGGCCTAAAAACAAGTCTGCACTTCTTTCCTGGTTTAACAAGAGTTAAATGCATTATTGTGGTTTCACTGCCCTGTCCCTTCCATCCCCAGGTTTGACAGTTTCCATCCCTGGCTTGGAGAGGGCTCTGCATCAGTACACCCTGGAGCCCTCTGAGAAGCCCTTTGACTTGAAATCCGTTCCTTTGGCAACAGCTCCTATCATCGAGCAAAGAGCAGGTGAGGAACAGTCCCCTGGATGCTAGTGATTCCCTGCACTGAGCTTGCTGGGGATTGCTAAGCTCCATCCTATTTGAATTTTGTGGGATTACATCTCCTATAAATACTAAGACCAGCAAATCTGGCTGCTCCCACATTAGTGTTTCAGTTTAGTCCAGCTGCTAATCATAGTAGTAGCTGGCAATCCTCACTGTAGCTGCTGCAGTTCTAAAGGTGTTTAGGAAGCCAAATACAAGGGTCTAATGTATATCAAGATAAGAAATGAGCTCCCTTCCTTTCCTTAGTCACTCTTCACCTTCAAATCTTTTGGGTTTGTTGTTGTATGTTTGGTTCTTTCTTTGGCAGAAAACGCCCCTGTTGCTGTAGTGAAACAGCCAGAGAAGGTGGCAGCAACACGGCAAGAAATATTCCAAGGTAAACTGATGCAAGGCTTCTCCTGTGTCTGTGTGTGTGAACTCTGCTGAGTTTGCCATAGCCCCTCTGGCTTTCTCTCATCTTCTTGCAGGGAGTGACACGGGTTCCCATCTTAAGATCAGCTGCTCACTCCTGGGGGATAGGGGTGCCTGCAGTCCTGTTCATTCTACCTTGCAGTAGATGTGGGCAAAGTATGACTCTGCCTTTAATTTTAAAAGTCCCTAGGGAATGTTTATGGGTATTTGATGGATAGTTCCTTGCTGTAGCAGCTTCTGGCAGCTGAAACGAGGGCTTTGAATCTGCTAACACCTTCCCGTGGGTTGAGGAAGACAATGGTTTGTGTCCTCTATTTCAGAGCAACTGGGGGCCATCCCAGAGTTTCGGGGACTGGGTCCACTCTTCAAGTCTTCCCCAGAGCCTGTCGCCCTGACAGAGCTGGAGACAGAGTATGTGGTTCGTTGCACCAAGCACACATTTGTCAACCACATGGTGTTCCAGGTGGGTAGCTATGGGGTGTGGTGCTGAAAACTATTGGAAAAGAAGCTCCTGACTGGCTAAAAGCTCCACTGGGAAAAAATATCTCAGGGATATCTGTGTTCAAAGCAGGACACTGCAATGAGGAGTCCTTAGATTCTTATCCATGGCAGCAGAGTTGCAGAGAAAAGTAATAATCTGGGGGGGAATGTGGCTGAACAATGCTTACAGGTACAGTCAAAACAAATCCAACAAGCACTAGATGGGGCTGTTTTCACTGAGCAGTTGGCAAGGGGAGCTGTATTCTTCCCTCAGAGTCCCCAAGCACATGGCTTGGGCATCAAAGAGCAAATCTTGCTACATCTAAGAAGCTGAAAAGGGTATCCAAGAAAGGGACACAGGGGTGGCAGAGCTCTTCATCCTCTGTATTTAGTTTTAGCCTCTGTAGCACACGTTTTCTGTACATCTTGGCCTTGGCTATACATGTGAGGTGTTAGGATTGATGTGTCAGCATCTTTGCCTGGGCCTCAGGGAGTCTGAGGCCTCAGGGAGTCCTACAGTAGCTTGTGAACGGCTGTGTTTTGTCCTTCGCCAGCTCCTTCCTCAAAAGCTCAGAACGGCTTACACAGCCCTCGCAGGGGCTGATCTTTGTTTCTGTTGTCCATCCACCAGATGCGATTGTATGAGATTAAGGGACGTGGCATTGCAGCCAGAACAAAGACTAATCGGGAAGTTCAGACTTGCTGAAAACATGAAGCTTGCTGAAACTTGCTCAAGATATCCCTAATTTGATCCATGCAAAGGATCATCTTCCCACCTGCTATGGGGCACTGTGTCCCTGTAGCACTGGGTGGGATGATGTAGGTAATACAGTTACTTGCATTTCCACAGAGCAAAGAGTTAACCCAGGAATGACTGTCCAGGGTACTGGGGGAAAAAAGGACTCCCCTTCAGGGTTTTGGTTTCTCCTGTAAAGTTGCTCTGTGATTGCCCAGCTGATAGCAAGGAGCACCGTGGAAACACAAAGAGCTGGGGGTTCACTGGGTGACACCACACTCCCACTCTGCCTCAGCTGAGTCTGCTATCAGATGAGTAGTGAACAGCTTCAAGCTGTTGCTGCCTTCCTCTTCCCTGTTTAGTTTGACTGCACAAACACCCTGAATGATCAGATCCTGGAGAATGTCACAGTGCAGATGGAGCCCACAGAGGGGTATGAGGTCATTGGCTACGTACCTGCCAAAACCCTGGTGTACAACCAGCCGGGAACCTGCTACACGCTGGTGGCACTGTCTGAAGAGGATCCAACAGCAGGTAAACAGTTTGCACTCTGTTTTTTCCTGTATTGCTCATCCCCACACATTCTACCATGCATCCTAGCCAGATATTTATAGCCTGTGTGTGGGTGCAGCCCTGAGTGATGCTGAGCATGACTTGTCTTTGCTGTTTGGGGGCTGTCAGGCCTCCCTTCTCCTCTCCTGGTTCCCTTGTACTGCAGCACTGCCGAGTCAGGCTATGAGAGCTGGCAGATGAGCATTCAGCTCTCTGCTGAGTTGTCTCCCATGCACTCTGGCATGTTCTTTGGCCTGTCTGTATGTTAGATGAGGGGAGGCTGGTACTTATAAAGTGCTGTGAGTCCCCAGATGCTCCAAGGAGCAATAGGGTATTTCAGACAAACCACTAGAATTTCAGGGATGCCTATTTGCACTGAACATCCCCCCATTTGTCACTGTCCAGAACGTGAACCAGGCCTTACCTGTGCTTTGGTGTCCCTGGTTTGTGCTCTGGCACTGCTCACCTGTGTGTGTTGCTGCTGTTCACTCAGCAGTACCCAGTTCCTAAGGATGAGTCATCGCTTCCTCTCCCAGCTGAGTGGTATTAATCGGCTGCAGCATTGCAGTGCAAGGTGGTTTCATTTCAGAGGCACATGAACCCATCCCTAGATACGGATCCTGTCTCTTCACAAGGTGCTGGTGGGACACGTTTAGTTAGTATTCCCAACACAACATGAGGTTCATCTGTAATAGCACTTGATCTGAGGATTATCATCTTGTACAACCATCATGAGCCTGTCTTTATCACTGTTTGCTAGCCTTAATATTACAAATAAGTACCTTGTGTGTGAGAGACAGAAACTCTTGGAGAGTCCTCTCTAGGTCACTGCTAAGCCTGTCCTGCTGACAGTGACAGAGAGAACCTGGCTGCCCCAAACCTCCCAGCCCCTTCTGCTGCAGGGTTGTGGGGATGTGGTGGTAACATGGCTTTGCCTTTGTCTCCCTGCCTCCAGTGGCCTGTACCTTCAGCTGCATGATGAAGTTCACTGTCAAGGACTGTGACCCGAACACGGGGGAGACAGATGACGAGGGTTATGAGGATGAGTATGTGGTAAGGAGCTGGGCATGTACTTGGTCATGGAAATTGCTGTCATTTTAAGGGGGTTTGTGATCTGAACTTGGATCCCTGCAAGCAATGATGTGACCACTGACACTGATGTGGGCAGCATCACGTGAGGAGAGAGTTCTTGCTGTCTCTGGTATCCGTCCGAGGATGCAGATGGGGCTTTGCAGAGCTTGCCTTGTCTCATTTGGAGTATTCTCCTGTTGCTCTCCAGATGGACACCTGAATATGTAGGATATGTAGTTTTAGGGGGCCACGGTGCATCCCCCAGGTTTGGCTGGCTGTGCCCTATGGACTCATGGCACACTCAGGGTTGTGGAGACAGCACGCTGTTGGGCATCTTTTGTTCTCCATGAATTGCTCCCATGGTGGCACAGTTCATTGTCTAGAGGCTTGCCTGGTACAGGGAAGTTGCCATCCTTGTTCTTGTTCTGGGGAAGGTGGGGCTCTTCCCTCCCCAGCACTGAGACTGCTGAAAGCACCAATGCTGCAGAAGCACCTCTCTTCCTTAGAGAGGAAGGGATGTTGTACACAGCCTCAGCTTGCCCTGTTAGCTCCAGAGACTGTTTTCTATGCATTGCCTGTCACTGCTGTGAATCTGATTAGAGGCACTGCTGTGCAGTGAGTCACTGTCTTCCCAGCAGGAGTGGGGAGGGTTTTTCTCAATGGAATGTGCAAGGTTAACCCCTCTCTCGGCTTCCCACCAGTCACCAAGGCATCTGAGTGATATTTAAACAAACTCTTCCATGTGTTTAAACTGGAATCAGGAGGAGATTCTTTCCTGCAGTGATTGCTGAAATGAATGCAAGCTGGTGTCCAGCCAGCTCTGGCACTGCTTGCCCTTCAATATGCACTCTGGAGGGACAAGCCCAGTTCTGCCTTGCACAGGTATAGTCACAGCAGCAGCTCAGCTACCCCAGTGCCAGTGTTAGGTGATAGCAGATGTCTGACAGTGTCTCACTGTACCAGCCTACAAAAGGATAAGCCAGAAAAGCAAAACACAAGTTTATGTGCATTTCAGGGAAAAATGCTGCATCTCTATGAGCACAAGCAGCTATTTCTAAGCTTTTGGTTTTCCTTCTTTTTTGGCTGTTTGTCCAGTGCTTTTATCTGTCAGGCCGAGGGCTGTGCTCAGAGGGGGAACACAGTTTGTAAGCCCTGGAAATGGCATCACCAGTGACTTTCTCAGGCCTAACAGTTGCTCAAACAAGCAGCGTTTGCTCAAGCAAAGCAGAAGTGGAAGTGGAGGCACTCTCCTGCCTTCACCTGATCTCAGGGAATCCAGTCTAAGGTTCACTCTGGGGAGAACAGGGTCAAGAACAACCATGTTTCACTTGAACCTCATCTACCACCAGCTTGAAGACCTGGAGGTAACAGTGGCTGATCACATCCAGCGAGTTCTGAAGCCAAACTTTGGAGCAGCCTGGGATGAAGTGGGTGATGAGTTTGAAAAGGAAGAGACCTTTACTTTATCTGCTATTAAAACCCTTGAAGGTAAGGAAGGGGGTGTCTGAGCACAGCAGAGCTCGTACTGTTCCCTCCAGCAGGCAGTCTGGAGGCCCAGTGTGACTCACTTTAGAGCTCTCACAGAAAGGCTAATGGGGCAAAACCCTTCGTGAGCTTTTCACCACAGCTGTTTAATGTGGAGCTACAGTTACTGTGATAACAAATTAGCTCCAGTTTCAAAAAACCAGATGAGTGTTCTGGGCCCAGTGGAAACCGGGATTGTGGGAAGCAAGAGAATATCTTGCTTTGCTTTCACACTTTGCCCTCCCAAGCAGACAGACCATAGTTCAGCTGTGGGCTCCCACTGTTCTTCTTGAGGCCAGTAAGAAAAAATGCAAAAAGCAGAAGACATGAGGTTGATGGGCAGGCTGGTGGTGTAAACCCTCTTGTCTTTCATCATGTATTAAAGAGTCCTATTTTTACTGAGAAGCCTGTGAAAACTGAGTGCTTTTGATGCCTTAGCAGGGTGTCCTTGTCCTGTAACCATCTCTGTGCTCCCTTGCACAGCCCCTTGGGGTTTGAAATACCCTCCCTGAGGCCTTTTCAGATTCCTCCTGTGACTTCTGCAAGATGTTTCCTTCCTTCTGCATCTCTCTCCAGAGAGGTGAACAGATTGTCAGGGCTGTGCAGTAAGTGCAGCCAGCTGCACTCTCCTGCTGCCCTTTTTTGACTCATTCACCCTCTTCTTTCTGTTGCACCTTTGCTACATCACAGAACTCTCTCATGGCAGTGGGGTTTTTTGTGTGTTGCCTTTGCCTCCCTGGTGGCCTCCAAACCCACCATTCTGACCAATGCTGTGTGTCCCTCAGGACAACGAACATGGACTCTAACACGTTGGAAAGGCTTGAGTCACCTTTAGGTGCCCCTGTTAAGATACCTGTGAAATGGAGCGTCTTTTATTTATTTTTTCTAACAGAGGCAGTTAGCAATATCGTGAAGTTCCTGGGAATGCAGCCCTGTGAGCGGTCTGATAAAGTGCCAGATAACAAGAACTCTCACACACTGTACCTGGCAGGTGAGCTGTGGGGTGAGGTCTCTGCATGAGGACCAGCTCTGTGGGAGGTCACACAGAGCTGCCTGTTGAAAATCGGGGCAAGAGTTTCTGATGGAACTCACTGCACTCCACGTTGGATTTGGAGGCTTCTGCCTGACATGGTTTCTGTCTCTGCAGTGTAGAGCAGCTGGTGTTGGAATCAAGGAGGGTGTTGTGGTGGGGAGATGTTGGACCAGCCCCAGGCAGAACCAGGTGGAATTTACTGTTTTCATGATCTGTGGCCTCCTGGTTTGGAACTAGTCTGGGGCAGGAAATAGAGCGGCCTTGCCCAGCAAAATGGATCAGTTCTGGAGCTCTTGGATGAGTGCCTGGGATCTCTTCTCACCTGGAGTTTATTTTACACTTTGCTTTCATGGGTTTTACAGTAGCAGGAGTCCCACGTATGTTATAATGAATGGGAATAATGCTGCTTGAGGGTCTCTCCTGGCCTAGTGCTGGGATTTGCCAGGCCACCTGTGGGAAATGTGCCCGTGCCAAGCAGTAGTGTTCATTTTCAGCCTGCAGCGCGCTCACCCCTTCCTTCCCCTCTCCCTTCCAGGTGTGTTCCGGGGTGGCCATGACCTCCTGGTGCGGTCTCGTCTGGTCCTGACCGACACGGTGACGATGCAGGTCACGGCCCGCAGCGGGGAGGAGCTGCCCGTGGATGTGATCATGGCCTCCGTCGGATAAACCTCCCTCTCGAGGACTGCCCTGACTCCGAGCCCCCGCGGGCAACGCTTCTTTCTCTGGCAGCAGAATAGGAATCGCGGTCACTAGAGCAGCTTTTGTGTTCTCTGCAGTACAGCTGTACTTGGGGCTCTGTCTATAAAACCACCACGTTTTTAAGCTCTGCCTACGCCGCGCTTTGTCCTCGCAACCGAAGCGTTTCGCGGCGGGCGGCCCTGACCGCCGCTCCGTGTCCTCCTCCCGGTGTCGTTCCAATAAAACCGTGTTGTGGCTCTCGCTTGGCTGTGTCGGGGGCGGGACCGGCGTTTCCGCGGCGCGGGCCGGCCCTGCCCCCGGCCGCGGCCCCTCCCCGCGGGCGGCCCGGAGCGGAGCGCGGTGCCCGGGCCCGCAGAGCCGGCGGGATGTGCGGGCGCACCGCCTGTTCCCTGGGCGCCGACAACCTCCGCCGGGCCTGCATCTACCGCGACCGCCGGGGCCGCCGCCGCCAGCCCGAGCGGGTGCGGGGAGAGGGGTACCAGCCCTC